>JAHHUM010000867.1:543765-604462 GCA_036173005.1 Crenichthys baileyi
GCAAAGTTTAGTCATTGGAAAACATACATTGAGCTGAGGCAGAGATTTTGTGTTTTTAATTTAAATAAAATGTATTATAATTTTCCTCGTCGGCCACAAAGCGAAAAACGGCTCGAATTTGAATTTCACATTTCACAAATCAAATAACTATCTTCTTTTTCATCGCTGGTGATGAGAAAATCCATATACTAAAACATACATTGACACAAAACACAAAAGGTGCGGCCTCCAGTGTGTATTACGTAAATAAAAATTAAAACTTTTTTTTTCAGCAGATCATCTTTTCTCCCATCATCCCTTGTAAAACCGGAAGCGTCCTCTTCTTTTGGCGCGGTGTCGGCCATCTTGGAATCACATCACTGTGTGGAATAAGGCTCTCCTGTTTCATGCTGCTGCAGCTCATTGATTGCATTCTGTCCGTTAATTTAGAAGAAAGGCTGCCTTGATTCAAATTCAAACCAACAGACAATACTTGGTTATCTGTTTTTTAACTTCGTAGTGAAGCAAAATCAGGATTGATCGCAATGGCGACTGTTCGCGTTACTCCAAGCCGAGAAGCTGGTCGGCCAGCGGCCTCCACGCCTCTCTCCCCCGCCAGGATATCCCGCTTACAGGAGAAGCAGGATTTGCAGCATCTGAACGACCGGCTGGCTGTTTATATTGACCGTGTTCGATCGCTGGAGCTGGAAAACGATCGGCTGATGGTCAAAGTGTCTGAGAAGGAAGAAGTTACTACAAGAGAGGTGGGTGTAATAGGGCTCCTGGACCCAAGTTCTGTAGATATAGGTGGACGCGCCTTTGCTTTGACACAAAAACTGAATAAACATCAAAATCTAGCGGTGCGTTTTAACATGGCACTGTTAATAAGGTGAAGTTCATCTCATAACTCACCTGTTTGCAGGATTGCTTTTAGCATTGTGGTAATATTGATCAGGAAAACCAGAGTGAAACGGTGCTTTCGGTTATTTTGCACAGTTGCTGTGTAGTTAAAACATTTTACTCCTGTTTTCTGCAGTAGTGAATGCGGGCATTGGGCGATTTGTGTTCTATCAATGAAAGCTCCCTAAGGGATGGGTTTAATGCAGATGATTATTTTCTCAATATCAATAGTCTAAATTGTTATTAATAAAAAAGGGACCCAGAGTGTGTTTCTGTCTGCCACGAGTGCTGCTGTCTGAACAGAATGAGGACAAGTAAAAACTATTCAAGGGTTTATTTAGAAGGTACAAAAGTAATTCCGTGAAATTTGGCTTACGACTGGAGAACATGGATTTATGAGGATAAAATTTGTACAGTTTAAAAAGCAGGTTCATAACATAAAAGTGAGAACTGAGTTCACTGTCAGTACCTGTGTAACAAAGCAAGAATGAAGAAGAACAAAGAAAAATGAGGGTAAACGTGACCGCAAATAAAAAGTGAAAGACTGGGTGAGTTCAGTATCGCAGACTTCACCCCACCGCTCCATTCTGCACGTGACCACTAGGCGGTAGTATAAGCAAGCCTTGACATGGTATTTAGGCAGGCTCAATTCATTTCTGGCAAGAAATCTTCAAATTTTGGCAGCAATTCAACCTTCCTGATGGAAACTGTAGTCTCTTCCTGTTCGGTGGCAAAGGATTACTGGAGACTTCCTGTAGTGTTTTGAAAATGTCATCTGAAATTGTTGTGTGTTATTAGACGCAGTTTGAAACTTCTACAGACTGTTAGTGAGGGCCATTTAGCACAGACACCTGTTAATTCGTTTTCAATTGGTGGGGCTAAAGTGATGTCATCAATTAACCATCCTAAGGTGTTGTACAGTTGTCCACCATGAAGCACTCAAAATTTTGTGCTTATCCGATAATGCATCAGGGAGATGTAGCTGTTTGAAATATTCTAGGGACACAGTTGAGTTAGAGTCCAAGTAAAACTGTGGTGACACAAAATACCTACCTGAACTTAAAATGTGAAAAATGTTCAGAGAAATGTATTATATTTTATATTCTGGTACTTGCAGTTGTTCACCAAATACCTACTAGCCACCACACACAGGTAACAGGTAGTAGGAAATCACCAACTGACTTGCTGAGGTCCAGCTGTGGTTGGAGGGGAAAACCCACTCCAACCACCCGCTTAGCTTAGCAGCCAGACCTGCCTGCCAGCAGAGCTCTGCTGTTCTGAAAACTCATTCTTGATTAACTGAGTGCACAGATTCAGTTTTGATGTCTTTTTTCACGCTCAGAAACTTCTTTAAACTACTTTTTGTGACAAATTAATGGTATTAAAAATGATACATTTGTACACTCACCTCTATTTACTGCTGCTGGTGGCAAAGTGCATTGTGGGTTATTTTGCTTTACAGAATGTTGTCCCTTTAACAATCCTAGGTTAATCTGAAAAGTCCTACATCCAGATCAGGACCTTTTTTATCCATGGAAGTGTGGACCCAAGAAAGTAAAATTATTCTACGCTTTAATGGAAAAGGGGCTAATGTGGCTAATGAAAAGGTTATGGTGGAGCCAGACTTCAGCTGACAGTTAGAGCAGAAGAAAGTAGGGACCCGTTTGTCCCTCAGTCGTAACATTTGTTTGTATTAAAGTCAAATTTAATGCAGGCAATTGGAAGCATACAGTAGCACGCTACAGATAAGCAATTATAATAAAATAAGTACATGACTAAATCAAAGGTACATCATTTCCATAAAATATTTTAACACATTAAATCCACTTCTGTATTTTTGTTATATTTAAGTTTTACTTTTTATTTATTGAATTTAATTTTTAAAGGCCCTTCTGGAAACGGGTGAACTTGCCATGGCTGTAAACACTGTGATGCAGGCATCAAATTGTTTTTGGGGTAATGATCTATGTTCATTGTATACGTCCCTATCAAAAAAAAGTTTGATTTTGTGTACTGTTTTTCCAAACATGGAAGTAACACCTAAATTATATATTTTTCTAAATGAGGGCTGAGGTGTTCCCCACTTGTTGGTTTTGTCATAATAAAGGAAGTTAAAATAGTACCTTTTTTTTCTCTCGACTACAATTAACCCTGTACCTTCAAAAAATGTTGCTGTTCCCCTAAAAACGTGTGATCTTTTTAACATTATGTACTACAGGGGTTGGACAATGAAACTGAAACACCTGGTATTAGACCACAATCATTTATTAGTATGGTGTAGGGCCTCCTTTTGTGGCCAATACAGTGTCAATCCGTCTTGGGAATGACATATACAAGTCCTGCACAGTGCTCAGAGGGATTTTAAGCCATTCTTCTTGCAGGATAGTAACCAGGTCACTACGTGATACTGGTGGAGGAAAACGTTTCCTGACTCGCTCCTCCAAAACACCCCAAAGTGGCTCAATAATATTTAGATCTGGTGACTGTGCAGGCCATGGGAGACATTCAACTTCACTTTCATGTTCATCAAACCAATCTTTCACCAGTCTTGCTATGTGTATTGGTGCATTGTCATCCTGATACACGGCACCGCCTTCAGGATACAATGATTGAACCATTGGATGCACATGGTCCTCAAGAATGGTTCGGTAGTCCTTGGCAGTGACGCGCCCATCTAGCACAAGTATTGAGCCAAGGGAATGCCATGATATGGCAGCCCAAACCATCACTGATCCACCCCATGCTTCACTCTGGGCATGCAACAGTCTGGGTGGTACCCTTCTTTGGGGCTTCTCCACACTGTAACTCTCCCGGATGTGGGGAAAACAGTAAAGGTGGACTCATCAGAGAACAATACATGTTTCACATTGTCCACAGCCCAAGATTTGCGCTCCTTGCACCATTGAAACCGACGTTTGGCATTGGCATGAGTGACCAAAGGTTTGGCCAGAGCAGCCCGGCCGTGTATATTGACCCTGTGGAGCTCCCGACGGACAGTTCTGGTGGAAACAGGAGAGTTGAGGTGCACATTTAATTCTGCCGTGATTTGGGCAGCCGTGGTTTTATGTTTTTTGGATACAATCCGGGTTAGCACCCGAACATCCCTTTCAGACAGCTTCCTCTTGCGTCCACAGTTAATCCTATTGGATGTGGTTCGTCCTTCTTGGTGGTATGCTGACATTACCCTGGATACCGTGGCTCTTGATACATCACAAAGACTTGCTGTCTTGGTCACAGATGCGCCAGCAAGACGTGCACCAACAATTTGTCCTCTTTTGAACTCTGGTATGTCACCCATAATGTTGTGTGCATTTCAATATTTTGAGCAAAACTGTGCTCTTACCCTGCTAATTGAACCTTCACACTCTGCTCTTACTGGTGCAATGTGCAATCAATGAAGACTGGCTACCAGGCTGGTCCAATTTAGCCAGGAAACCTCCCACACTAAAATGAAAGGTGTTTCAGTTTCATTGTCCAACCCCTGTACTTCACTACAATACTATAATATACTACTTCAGTTTTGCGTGTTAGAACAATTTGAAACCCCTGGCATTTTGTGTTAATAGCAAACTCTCTTATTCTTTTTCATTTATTTCCTGTGTTGTCAATTTGATTTGTACCATGTTTCTGTTTTGCTGTTTTTAATAAAGTTTTGCGGGGACGACCGCTGAGAGTTGTGTGGTTTGGTGGCTTGGGAAGCGCATCTCAGTGCGGGAGCTCAAACTAATGGAACACCATTATTGGGACTGTTTGTGTTCAACAAGCTAATATGTATAGTGTTAGCTTATGTTGTCTGGAAGGTTTTTTACTTCACTGTTGCAGTTACGAAAGCTTTACTCACCTTTTTGATTTGCTCTCAGTCATCAGTGTCATACATTAGCTTGTAGTGTTAGCATAGCTAGCAGTGGCATCCTTCAATTCAGCATTCAGCTTCTGTTTTTTCTGAGGTTGCCTCGTCAGGTAAAGAGGTTAGCCTATGGTTTTTTTCTGGCTGTACTAGCCATGTCACACACATTTCACTGGCAGAATTAATTCACTGCTTTACCACTTAAATGTACCCTTTTTTTCTCCGTCTTTAGGTAACAGGCTTAAAGGCTCTGTATGAGGCAGAGTTAGCTGATGCTCGGCGGGTTTTGGATGAAACGGCTAAAGACAGAGCCAGGCTTCAGATTGATCTTGGGAAGGTCCAAGCTGAACTGGACGAAGCTACTCGAAGGTAGGCAATGAAATATAAGGTCAGCTGCATTGATCTGAATTAGAGCTGCATGATATTAGGAAAACATGCAACAATGTTGGTGATTTTTTTGATGATGATATGGCTTGTTATAAAGCCATACTTGGCTAAACAGTGTTAATGTCTCTCTGCTCTAGGTGTATTGTAAACACAGACCCCATACAGTGAGTAGGTTATGCAGCGACTGACAAAAGTTTTTTTCCATTTCAACAACATGGTTAATTTGGAAATATCCATCTGGTGTTTGGGCAATGAAACAACCTAATGTTCTCCTAAATCACAGTCTGCTGTATTAAACAATGAGAATAACTAAATACAAGTTCAGCTCCAAGAATTACAAAATGGTAAATAAAGTTTTTGTCTCTCATTTCAGGAAGTTAAGCTCATATTATATAGATACATTACACATAGAGTGAAATATTAAATTTTTGGTATTATAGCACGGAGATAAAGAAAACCCAAAATTCAGTGTATATGTATATATTCATGCATGTTATTGACCCACAGAGCTGAAAAGAATAGTCCAATCTATTCTTTTTAGTGTTTGCTTTGTGCATGGTGATACTCAGGATATATTTGTGTTACACTGTGTAGCCCTATTTGAAACCATTCTGAGGAAAGATTTCTGTGACCAGCACAATTGATCGTTGACTTTTCTTTTTTTCTTTAAGTGCCAAAAAAAAGGATAGTGATCTTGCTGCTGCATTGTCAAGGGCCAATGGATTGGAAGGGCAGCTGAATAAGAGTGAAGCAGCTCTTTCCACAGCTCTAAGCCAGAACACTGCACTCACTTCAGAACTTACTGATGTGAAGAACCAGCTGGCCAAGGTAGGTATTACATTGGTCTCAGCACACAGCCTATGGAGTAAAACAAATCAGAAACTGAGAGAGCTGTGAACTCAGGACACCCTATTTAAATGTGTAGTTTCAGTTGATAGACAGTGTGGGCTGGAAACCTTGAGCAAGGTAATAGCCTTTTTTCTTTCCTCGGTGGAAATCTGTCTACAGAAGTAAAAGGTGAGAACAAGTGCTCCCAACATCACCTTTTGGTCTTCGTAGATATCATTCCATGTTTGAAGTCTTTCCTAGTGTTGCAGGCACAGTGAGCTGAGTTTCTAAGTATCAGCAGATAATGTGGCCGATATTTGTATTTTTATGGAGTACTGACAGTGTACACTTTACTGATTTTTAAACTGGTACGTCTGTGGGCATCCCAGTGTTGCTGTGTTCACAGAGTGACATGCAGCGCCCTCTTCGGTCTCTCACTGAGTTACAGTTAGACCCCAGAGAGCAGTGATTATCAGTGTATCCTACCTTCTGAAAAAAAATCTAACCTATCAGTGAAAACACTAAACCTCGTTATTTTCATAGCCATTTATATTTATTTGGTGAAATTGTTTGAAGCAAAAACATGCTTAACATTTAGCTTCATAGTGAAGCCTTAACATAGCTGAAATTTAGAGCCCTGAATAACCTTTTTTAAATTCCACTCACTCGTCAGTAACCAACAGTTGTTATAGAGACCAAAGTTAATACTAAAAACATTGCTCAATTTTTGCTTTCTAGGAAAGCTTAAACCCATTTTCCACTGGCTCGGTTTGGCCCTACTCGACCCCACTCAGCTCGCTTTGCGAGCGTTTCCATTACTGTTTTTTCAGTACCGGTACCTACTTTTTTGGTCCCTGCTCCTGTGCAGGTCCGGGTGAGTAGGTGATGTGACGTAAACAGACTGCTTTTCACTGACTGGCCGTGGGAGGAGGAGAAATGAGAAGGTTTTCTTTTAAGCAGTGCAGGGAAAAGTTAATAAAACTCGAGAGCAACTACAATAATATTAAGGACCAAGTGGCCAGAGCAGGTCATACATGTAATTTGACCAATTACAGGTCATAAACCATGCCTCATGGCTGACAGAAAAGAAAAAGGACAAATCAGCTTTCTGAATTATATGCAGGCAGAGCGCTGTATGTAATAACATCCTAAACCAGCTGATCACACATAAAATCAGCTGTTCAGAGGCACAAACATTTCCCCCAAAACACACAAAACAAAACCACCATGAAACAGAGCAGGAGCAAAAAGAAGGAGGAAGTTCAAACCATATCGTTCATCGATCATGATGGGCAATGTGAGATCATTGGGAAACAAGTTGGATGGACTGCAAGCCTGAGATCCGGCTACAGGATCATATCCCTGACTCAAGCATCTCTCCGCCAGGCTTTCTGACCATACAAGCAAACAGAGATTTAAAGGGGAGTGGCAAACAGAAAGGAGGTGGACTGGAAGTACTTATGGACAACAGATGGTGTAATCCAGGACATTTTATTTTGAAGTGTCGTCGCTGCAGTCCAGATATTGAACTGTTGGCAGTAAGTTTCCGGGCATGTGATTTACAGTCCACCTGTGTTATTTTGGCAACAGTTTACATTCCACCATGCAGACACTGCATGTGATGTCATCAGCTCAGTTGTTGCTAAGCTACGGACACAACACCCTAATGCGTTTGTAGCAATTTCTAGTGATTTAAATATGCTTTGCTACACTTCCAACGTTCAACAGTTTGTCAGCTGCTCTACCAGAGAAAACAAAACGTTGGATTTGTTTTATGCAAATTTGAAGGACTCAAACATCTCTAAAGCAAGACCTCCTCTAGGCAAATCATATCACAATCTTGTTTTTCTCTGCTCGAAATATAAGCCCCTTGTTCAGAGCCAACCTGTAATAAAACAAACTGTGAGAAGATGGCCACAGGAAGCTGAAGAAGCCCTGCGAGGCTACAGACTGGGACGCACAGTACCAGCCACATGGAGAGAACATCAATGCCATCACTGAATGTACAACTGACTATATAAACTTTTGTGTGGATACCCCTATCCCCACCAGAACAGTGAGATGCTTCCCCAGTAACAAACCCTGGATCAGTGACCTGAAGGACCTGCTTAACAAGAAAAAGAGCCTTCAGAGAGGGAGACAGGGAATTATTGAGGAATATACAGAAGCAACTTAAAGTCAAGATAAGAGACAGTAAGGAGGTGTACAAGAAGCTGGAGAGCAGCTCCAGCAAAACAATATCAGAGATGTGTGGTCAGGGATGAAGAAGATCACAGGCTTCATGCAGAAGGATGATCAGACTGATGGATGTCTGGATAGAGCCAATGAACTGAACACATTCATCAATAGGTTCAGTTCAGAAACAAGGTCACCATCCTCCTCTCCTGCTCACAGCCAAACAGACATCCCATCCTCCTCTGACCCAAAGCTTCCCTGTCACACCTCAAATGTCTTTTCCTCCACCTCAGCCATGGACCCTTCTGCTTCTACATGTTTGCCTTCAACCAAATTAGAAGATGCTGATGCTCCCTTTGCCTCCCCCCACAGAGCAGCTCTGTGGGATTCTGCAGCACCTCTTCAATCTTAGCCTGACCCAGAAGAAGGTTCCAGTGTTGTGGAAGACCTCCTGTCTTGTTCTGGTACCAAAGAAAACTCACCCATCAGTCCTCAACATAGACCTGTTGCCCTGACATCCAACATCATGAAGGTCCTAGAGAGACTCCTGTTGACCCACCTGAGTAAGCAAACGATAAACTATCAGGACCCTCTTCTGTTTGCTTATCGTGGTGGAGTTGGAGTTGAAGATGCCATCATACACCTGCTTCAACAAACCCACCGTCATCTGGACAAAGCCAGCAGCTCAGTGAGGATCATGTTCTTTCATTTCTCCAGAACATTTAACACAATCCAACCTGGTTGGCTTTGTCAGAAACTCCAGAAGACTCAGGTGGAGACCTCAACAATCTCCTGGATCAAAGACTACCTGACAGACAGACCACAGTTTGTGAGACTGAAGGGTTGTGTGTCTAACCAGGTAGTCAGCAGCACAGGAGCACCACAGGGGACGCTACTCTCACCATTCCTCTTCACTCTGTACACCTCAGACTTCCAGTACAAGACAGATTCCTGTCATCTTCAGAAATACTGAGATGATTCTGCAGTCGTGGGGTGGATCAGAGATGGACAAGAACCTTAGTACAGGAAGGTGGTGGACCGCTTTGTGGCATGGTGTAGAAACAATCATCTCATCTTGAATGTGAATAAAACAAAGGAGATGATTGCAGATTTAAAAAAAAACAAGAATGGGTCAAACACTGTTTCCATCATGGGAGAAGAAGTGGAGGTGGTGGAGGAGAATATATATCCCGGTGTTCACCTGGACAACAGACTGGAGTGGAGATGCAACTGTGAAGCCATCTACAAGAAGGACAGAACAGACTGTACTTCTTGAGGAAGCTTAGGTCCTTTGGCGTTTGCAGCAAGATGCTGCATATCTTCTATAGGTCTGTTGTGGAGAGTGTGATCTCTTCTGCCATCATCTGCTGGGGAAGCAGCATCAGAACCAGGGACTAAAAGCTCAACAAGCTAATGAAGAAGGCTGGCTCTGTTCTGGGGACTCTCCTGGAACATCTGGAGATCATTGTGCAACGAAGGATTCTTATAAAATGAAGAACATTATGGAGAACCCTGAGCATCCTCTTCATCAGACTGTTGTACAACAACAGAGTGTCTTCAGTCAGAGGCTTCTTCAGATCTGCTGTAAGACAGACCTCTACAGGAAATCCTTCCTGCCCACAGCCATCAGCATCTTCGACGACTCTCTGAAGAAACCTGCATAATATGAGCTGCAACATTTCATTTCCCTTTGGGATTAATAAAGTATTTTTTTAATTGACTATAACAATTACAGATAAATACACAATAACTAAATAAATAAACCTAAAGTTAAAAAAAAGCTTTTTAATATTTGAATTTGTTTTAAAATGGAATGACTTTGCAAGTAAATATTCAAGAGCGAAATCGGTAAACTGACGAAATTGCGTGTTAACAAAGTATAAAAAAAATAAACCGTTTCCCAATGACTTGGGCACAGTGAATGGCCAAGTCATTGACCAATCAGTGGACATAAAATCCACCCCATCTTATACGGCAGCTATTATTTCAGTAGAAGAACACCAGAACAAATAAAATGTATCCAACAAAAATAACTTAGCCTGATTTTAATGCCAAGTGAAGCCAAAATATCAAATATTTGTGCAGTTCTAAAAAAATAATAATAATCTACATAACAAATGTGCTGCAATAAATATAAACAAGAGCTTTAAAAAAACATGACCTTCAAAACAGAGGTTAGACCATATCCCAAAACTGCTGTAATCCTCCACTGTTGTATAAGTGTTCATAAATATAACTTCTAAAATTGATTTGTTTGTCTGTACGTTTCTGGCAGTATCACTGAATATGCAGGTGTGCATAGAAGTAAACACAAGGCAAATCCATGTAATCAAACTTACCAAGGTCCACTGTATGAAATTAAACAGGTCATACAACAGGAAACTGAGATCCCTGTGCTGGGCCAGTTTGCTGTTAAACTTATAACAAGTGTCTTGTTTATAGTTTGTTTTAGTTCATCAGGTGTTTTTGCATGCTGCAAAATGTTCTGTTTTAAATGTTGTGCAGGCTGAAGACAGCCATGCTGTGGCCAAGCGACAGCTGGAGGCAGAAACCCTCATGCGCGTGGACCTGGAGAATCGCTGTCAGTCACTCAGTGAAGACCTGGAGTTCAGAAAGAACATATTTGAGGAGGTATAGTTTTTTGTCTTCTGTTTTTCAACTCATTTTTACTTTTCTAATTGTTCATCTACAATATGAGAAAACATGTCTCCTGTAGTTTCAGGAGCAGAAAGAGAACTAGTTGTGTCCTAACTTGAGAAAGTCAGTCAGAAATGTTCTGTTTGGCTTCCTAACCATAGTTTCCAAGCCACTGTGGCTGCATCAGTGATGAAGCATCTTCTCTGTGCCTTGGATTAACTCACATTTTCATACTTTTAGCTTTGTTTCTAGTCAGCTCACATAACGTTGTCATACAGCTGTGTGAGCGTTGTATGACTGTGTATGTCATACACACACAGTCCTGAAAAGTATGGAATTTGTTTTTTACATTTCCATGTTTGGTTAAATGAAAAAAAAAATTGTTTGGAAAATGGTTCAGACTTTAGAGACAGATTTTATAGGGACCATATTTTAGTAAGCAACCCCACAGATAAACACTGATTGAAAACACTATCAGGCAGCAGCTAGATCTTCTTAGATCAGAGATATTAACTGGATCCATGTGTGAGTTCAAAATAGGGTCTGGTTTAGGCATCAAGCAAAGCACGAAAACGTTTCCAAAGAATACAGTTTAAAACATTTACTAAAAGTAGGATAATTCAGTTAAAAAGGTCAGCAAACCTCAGAAAAACATTATAGGTAACATGAAAGTTCTATGGATTCATGCTCTAACATTGTAGTAGTATTGTAATGTTTATTCATATCCCAAAATCTTTCTCTTCAGGAGATGCGAGAGAGTCGCCACCGACAGGAGCAAAGAATCGTTGAGGTGGATTCTGGAGTCAGACAGGACTATGAGTCCAAACTGGCACAGGCTCTACAGGTATGCTGGGGGCAGGATCCTCTGAATGTGATGGTTTGTACATAGACAAAATTAGACCTAGGATGCTATATTCAGTTTATTCACTTAAATGTATAGTCTATCCAATCTTATAGGCAGTTTCAAAGTCAATGAAATGCTATAAAATTTAATCTTAGTTGTTTAACAATGCAGTCAAGTTCCCTTATATATTTTATTATATGATTCCAATTGGTAAAATGTTAAGAAACTCAGCCAATGGCATTGAGTCACTGATTTGGCAGCAATCGCTCCTTCAGAAGAAGTGTGTAGTGAAAGTTGACATGTCAACTGCATCAAGTTGTTAACATTGCTGCAATCCCACAGTGAAAAGGACATCCCTTCAACAGGATGAAACTTTGAGCAGAACACAGCTCAGTAGCCATCTTCCATGACCAACTGTGAAGACAGAGCATACACACAAAAACCAGGAGTGATTTCTATATTTCTATATTAAGAAAAAGTAATTTACTTGCAACAGTAGCTTCTTTGGTTGCTTCATTTAGGAGATAATCACAGCTGAACAGATGACAAAAAGACAGATGTATCTCCTACAGGAAAAGAACACAATAGGTAAGCCAATGCCCCGTTCCAGGAAGGTGTCATAGCTATCTGTTGGGTTTCCTTAGATTAAAAAAACATTTTAACCAATTTGAATAACTAACTGAATTTGACTGCATTGTTTGATAACAAGGATCAACTGAAATGTATGTATGTATGATTCGATTGAAATTGACTTTGTAAAGTTCCTTGAGACGTGTTGTGAATTGCCACTATATTAATTCAGTTTATTTATTTATATAGCACCAATTCACAACACATGTCGTCTCAAGGCACTTTACAAAAGTCAGGTACATACATTCCAATTAATCCTAATCATTGAACAGTGCAGTCAGATTCAGTTATTTATTCAAATTGGATAAAACGTTTTTCTATCTAAGGAAACCCAGCAGATTGCGTCCAGTCAGTGACTTGCAGCATTCACTCCTCCTGGATGAGCATGTAGAGACAGTGGACAGTCACTGGCGTTGACTTTGAAGCAATCCCTCATAAATATTAATAAGCAGAATTTTAATTGAATTGAATCTAACTGAAAGCTTGGCCAGATGTAGCTTCTATGGAGAGAGCAAAACAGAGAAATAAGAGATCAAAGCTGGAAAAAACAGCAAATGTAAAATTGTAGAGTAGTAGGAGAATGTAACAGAGTGAGGAAAAGTGGTCAGTATGTCTTCCAGTAGCCTAAGCCTACAGCAGAAAAACTACAGAGATGGCTCAGGATAACCTAAGCTATTCTAGCTATGCTAAAGCCCTGATTCTTGACCACTCTCGATGGTCGTAGGCCTTTGCAGTGACCACTGGAATTAACCTTGTAATTTGGGGGGGTTTGCAACCCTCTTCATTTACCATACTTTATCGTAGACGAATGAAATTTGGTACACTAGTACTCCCTCAGACCTACCTAAAACTCTTTTGCACCCATGTTCTACAACAAAGAGGAAGTTAGCCATTTTGGATTGTATTTGTAATTTTGACCTAATTTTTGCCATTTATAGCCCCTGTATTTGATCAAGTAAAGATGCTATTAGAAAGGAATCCTGAGTTGGTGGTCTTCAGCGTTTCGAGCTTTGCAAATCTAGGACGGAGCTCCACTGTGATTGTTTTACTGTCAAAAAAATGTTGTATAAAGAACACTGAAATTGTGGGATTATCATCAAGCACGCTGTTGCACATAGACACGGTTATTTTTTATATACTATATAAATATTAAATTTCGTTCATTTATAACCTTTATTTTAGGGGTGCATCGATTGATCAGCCCTGATTTCCTTAGTTTGGGAGATCAGTGTTATTCACCAATCCTATCTACTTGTAAAACATATTGTACAAGTTTAGTTTCTTTTTTAAATGTGAGACATTAAAGACTGAAGATACTGCAATGCTCTAAACGTTTCATTTTTTTTTGAGAGCACTGCCTCATGTGCAGTTAAAACAAGTTTGTATTGTTTCACGGGTATTAAGTGTTTTTCAATAAAATAAGATCGGAACTTTTAAAGGTGTATCGTGACCTTTTAACACCTACAAGAACAGATAGTATATAATTGACAATCAACTCCGGCGACAGACTTGGCACGTTTTATGTCAAAAATAGGCATTAAATGCAAAAGAAAATTAATACATAATGATGTCTATTAACAAGTTCATACACAGTATCCATAACCTGGTAACCTAGTGGGGGTCATTATCTACCTTTATGTGGTACCAAAACCTGGTCCCAAACCTATAACATTCCACTGGGAATCCACTCCGTCATAACCTGGTGTCTTCCCTTTTTTCATTGAAAAAATTGCCTTATTTCAGCCTCGCTTATGGGTAATTCCAGGCCAGCTACCTCTTCTAGTGGGAGCTTGGATACGTCTATATTGAGGAGAAACTGTTCTATATCTTCTTGTGAGGCTTTAGGGGTTATGGAAGATGTATATAACTTCTCATGATATTGTTGGAATATACTATTTATATCTTTATCAGCGAATATTTGTGCATCCCCCCTGTTTTATGACTGGTATTGTATTAGCAAAGATTTTTCCCTTTAACTGCCTAGTTAATAATTTCTCCTTTTTTTATAAAGTGCATATTCTGCTTTTTTATTGAAAATCTCATGTAAAGACTATTTTAGCTTACAGAGTTCTTGTAATTTCCCATCAGAAAAATGTTTCGACAGCTCTTATTCCTTATTTTTAATCACCTTCTCCAGGTCTTTAATCCCGATAAGATTCTCTCTTTTCTTTTTAACAGCCTGTGCTATGAATTTTCCACTCATAAATGCTTCTGAGGCTTTCCCCACAGAAGATTTTTCCTCAGTGCTACCAATATTTATTTCAAAAAAGGTTTTTAAATCTTAACCCAGTGTTTACTCTCCATCTACCTCTCCGTTCAGTTTTTAGATTGGCCTTTATAGATAGCTCGACTGGTGCATGATCTGTAATAGCTTTTATATCACAGTCAACCATATTTTCTGCCAAGGAAGTACTTAGAAAAAAATCTAAAGGCAAAAATTCTATTCTGGAGAAATGATATGGCAGTGGGAGAAGCAAGTAAAATCTTTTACATTTGGGTTTGTCAGCCTCCGTATCTCTATCAGTCCTGCATCTCTGTTCAGAATATGTAAGGCATCTCTCTCCTTGGACATGATCGGGGGTCTGTCCCCAGCTAAAACTATTTCACCCTCCGTATCTCCTAGTATTTTATTTACCTCATGGAAAAAAATTGGATCTCCTTTATTAGGTGCATATACAGTGGGTACGGAAAGTATTCAGACCCCTTTACATTTTTCGCTCTTTGTTTCATTGCAGCCATTTGCTAAAATCAAAAAAGTTCATATTTCTCATTAATTAACACTCAGCATCCCATCTTGATAGAAAAAAACAGAAATGTAGAAATTTTAGCAAATTAATTAAAAAAGAAAAACTGAAATATCACATGGTCATAAGTATTCAGACCCTTTTCTTAGTATTGAGTAGAAGCACCCTTTTGAGCTAGTACAGCTATGAGTCTTCTTGGGAATGATGCAACAACTTTTTCACACCTGGATTTGGGGATACTCTGCCATTCTTCCTTGCAGATCCTCTCCAGTTCCGTCATGTTGGATGGTGAATGTTGGTGGACAGCCATTTTCAGGTCTCTCCAGAGATGCTCAATTGGGTTTAGGTCACGACTTTGGCTGGGCCAGTCAAGAATGGTCACAGAGTTGTTCCGAAGACACTCCTTTGTTATTTTAGCTGTGTGCTTAGGGTCTTGTCTTGTTGGAAGGTGAACCTTTGGCCCAATCTGAGGTCTTGAGCACTCTGGAAGAGGTTTCCTTCCAGAATATCTCTGTACTTGGCCACATTCATCTTTCCTTCAATTGCAACCAGTTGTCCTGTCCCTGCAGCTGAAAAACAACCCATAGCATGATACTGCCACCATCATGTTTCACTGTTGGGATTGTATTGGGCAGGTGATGAGCATTGCCTGGTTTTCTCCACACATACCGCTTAGAATTAACTCCAAAAAGTTCAATCTTCGTCTCATCAGACCAGAGAATCTTATTTTTCATAGTCTGGGAGTTTTTCATGTGTTTTTTGGCAGGCTTTAATATGTCTTGCACTGAGGAGAGGCTTCCGTCGGGCCTCTCTGCCATAAAGCCCGACTGGTGGAGAGCTGCAGTGATGGGTGACTTTGTGGAACTTTCTCCCATCTCCGTACTGCATCTCTGGAGCTCAGCCACAGTGATCTTTGGGTTCTTCTTTACTCTCACCAAGGATCTTCTCCCACGATTGCTAAGTTTGGCTGGATGGCCAGGTCTAGGAAGAGTTCTGGTCCCAACCTTCTTCCATTTAAGGACTATGGAGACCACTGTGCTTTTAGGAACCTTGAGTGCTGCAGAAATCATTTTGTAACCTTGGCCAGATCTGTGCCTTGCTACAATTCTGTCTCTGAGCTCCTTGGGCTGTTCCTTCGACCTCATGATTCTCATTTGCTCTGACATGCACTGAGGCCTTATATAGACAGATGTGTGCCCTTCCTAAACAAGTCCAATCAGTTTATTAAACACAGCTGGACTCCAATGAAGGAGTAGAACCATCTCAAGGAGGATCAGAAGAAATGGACAGAATGTGATTTAAATATGAGTGTCACATCAAAGAGTCTGAATACTTACGACCATGTTAGATTTCAGTTTTCCTTTTTTAATAAATTTGCAAAGATTTCTACATTTCTGTTTTTTGTGTCAAGATGGGATGCTGAGTGTACATTAATGAGAATTTAACAAATAAAACAGAGTGAAAAATTTAAAGGGATCTGAATACTTTCCGTACCCACTGTATGTTGCATAATACAAGAGGCCCTCCTTCGATCACTGCCTCCACACAAATAATCCATCCCTCATCATCTTTACTTTGTTTTACCAAAATAAACCGTATGTTCTTGTGACATCACAGCACACCATTATGTTTACTTGAGAATGAGCTATAAAATACACGTTCCATCCATCCCCCTTTAAATTTCTCCACCTCCAAACCTTGCATCTGGGTTTCTTGTATAAAAATGATATCTGCCTGATAAGTTGTCAGAAATATTATTCCTCCTTTTAATCAGGGTACTGCATCCATTTATATTCCATGAAATAAGGGAGCGTGGAAGACTGTGCTTTAAATGTCTGTCTGCATCCATTTGTAATGGATGATTTTGTGCTTTTTGGAATCCTTATAATAAACACTTGCTACGATGTACCTGCCTGTTTATGAACACGTATAACAAAACACCGATTTAACAATGTAAACTAAACTTGCACACAAGAAACAAACCAAAGGTGTCCAGCCATTAACACGTAGCCAGTGTCTGAGTGCTTAACACTCTTCGCTGTTGGAAGAAAAGAAAAAAAAATAACACATAAGGTCCATGGGGTTAACGCTGCTCCCATGGTAACGTGCTGTGTCAGGAGAAGTCTCTCGTTGGGCTGCACAGGAGTCCAGTCAGTTCAGTACTAAATGCATATACTTACATTGAGTCCAAACAGTAGCTCACTCCCTCCATTCATCTGAACCCACAGTTTCTACCAATCATTGCTCATTAATAACTTTCTCCGCAGCTTCAACAGTCTTGCAACTCACATTTTGTCCCCTCCATTTGAAGTGTAGCGTTCCAGGGAAGGCCAGTGTGGATCTAATATCCAGCTCGTGTTACTTGCTGCTTTGATTTTCAAGGACTTGTACTCTGCTCCACAGTTCCTCTGTCTGTTTATCCTTATTTTCCTTATCGTTCAGCAGCTGCTCCGACGCCTCCTCCAGGTGTGCGATATGCTCCTGAGCCTCCCCAGTTTCTCCTGCATGCCCATCACCGTGTTATTCAGCTCCGCCGTTGCTTGTTTAATTGACGAAACGTCAGATGCAACGCTCTGCAGCGTGTAATTCATCTTTGTAATGTCTGCAAACAACTTTTCAAGACTATCCGGCGTGTTAGTGGACGTTGAGGGAGCATTAGCGGCAACATGGTCATCCTCATGCCCCGGACTTTTCCATGTAGGCATGCGAGATGCATTTTGAAGTATTTCGACGTCGCCATGTCTTAGCAGTTAAAGTATTCGGGGCGCGCATTCAATTACTAGAATACATGCGTTTTTGCACTAATAACTCAGAAAAGTAGCAAATACAGGCCTAGAGCTCCCCTAGCTTGCGGACATCTTGGATGCTGCACCCACATGACTCCCGGTTTAGTTTAGTACAGTCCATTATAAAGCTATAAACTTAAAGTTGACATGTCCGTAGTATTACATGGTCTTCTACAGTTTTGTGATTGTGTTCTACTTAACTCCCCAGTGATGGTGCCTTTTTTTTGCACAGTGACAAGTGTTTTAGAATAAAATTGTTCAGTATTGGAAAAAATAATAAACATTTACCGGGTTTAGAATTACGGTCAATACAAGTTTGGTTGAAAACCAACAATTATTACAGTCATTTATTTACCAGAAACTACAACAAAGGCTAAGCTGTGGCCCACTATGGTAAAAAATAAGCAGCATCAGCTCCATGGGGTCAGTGAGGCTGTGTTTTATTACCTTACATATTTAGAAACTTGGCTTAAAACAGTGCTGCTCATTTCCCATCAATATTGAACCTGATTTTGTTTTTAATTGTTTTCTGTTTTATAAGAAACCCCACTGACTTCATAATTAAACACTGAACAGTTTTTATGGGTCTTTCTGACTCTGCTTGCAGCTCCAGACCTAAGCAGACTTTTGCTCATGTTTGTGCTTAATAAAGGAAGCCTTTCTGACCTGGACTCAAAGCTTTGGTGACCAAAACAGAACAATGAACGGTTTACTTTAATTCCAAGCAGTATAGGAAGCACCTTGATGAAGAAGGCATCTGTGATCACTATTTGGTAGTAAAATGTTTTGAGTAACATTTGACACATGCCACCAGAAGTTGGAAGAACCATGTTTCTGTGTTCCCACTAGGACCTAAGGAGGCAGCATGATGAGCAGGTGTCTGTTTATAAGGAGGAACTGGAGCAAACATTTCAGGCTAAGGTAACATACTGGTCATTACTTTAATCTGTCTATTGGTGTCTATATTTACAGTATTAGTCTTGGTCTTCTTCTAGCTGGATAATGCCAAAGTATCATCTGAGATTAATGACAAGGCAATGGGCGCAGCACGGGAGGAGCTGCAGGAGTGTCGTATGAGAATGGAAGGCCTTGGTTATCAGCTAAGTGCTCTGCAAAAACAGGTATGGCTTTATCTTCACACACAGATCTGTAGTTCTTCCAAAGCTTACACACTGCAATATGTTGGGGTCGGTAACATTGAGACCTGTACTAGCATTTTATGTAGACTAAAATGATGAGCCACTAACTGCCTCTCTGGTTCTAGGTGACTGCGTCCGAAGACCGGATCAGGGAGCTTGAAGACATTTTATCAGCAGAGCGAGACAAGCACCGTCGTGCCATTGAAGGAAAGGAGCAAGAGATGGCTGAGCTAAGAGACAGGATGAATGCACAGCTCAGTGAATACCAGGAGCTGCTGGATGTGAAGCTTGCTCTGGATATGGAAATCAATGCATACAGAAAGCTGCTGGAGGGAGAAGAGCACAGGTACAAACATCTAAAGCCTTAATGAGTTGATCTGCCAGAAATTGTGCAAACTATAAAATGTTTTAGAGCACAAAAAGACTCTTTCACAAGTATCATTGTACACACTGTTACCCCAGATACTGTAGCTACTGACACAGCCCTTTAGAGCAATTGCTAGCAATTTTACAACTTCAAGCAAACACTTAAAACCTGAGTTCGCGCCCACCTGCTGTGTGGGCCCCACCCTGTGTCTGTATTCATTGAGCTAAAACCAGGGATCAGCTGCCTAACAGCATTTCCTTCTTTAGCCATTAAGGAGCCAGTGAGACCCAAATCTTAAACTGCAGCGCCTATTATTAAAATAATATCTGCAACGCCTCCAGCAGACTGAAAGTAGAAGTCGAAAAGTCCATCCATTTGGATAGGACCTCCCAACCCACCCCTCCTTCATGTCCTCTGGAATAGGACAACAGAGACAGATCTGTAACAGTGTCTGCCAAGTGGTGTTGCAGACTGGGCACACAACTAATATCGTGCAAAAGTTTAAATTTGTGTCTGCAAAGTTGCAGAAGTCCTTCGTGTCTTCTGGCGAGAGATTCATTCCTTTTAGACTCGCTAAAGGGGAAGGCAATGTCATTAAACGTTACTGCAGACTTGGTGACACGCTGATGGGAGCGATCAGTGAGTCATCTAGTCACTGGGGGCAGAGGGCATAGGCCGACTGACTTAACCTGAAAAACCGCTGTCAGGCTGGGTTCTAGTGGGGGAACAGGAATAAAATCCTGGTCCGTTAGAGACTCCACTTTCGTGATGGGTGAGAAGGTGGAAACCCTGGTGCCTTCTGTTGCAGGTGTTTGCCTGTGGCTCCTGACAAGTACGCCATTACAGCCGTGAACCGGGGACAGACCTCAGAACCAATCATGGAGCTTCCAAACAGTTCCACTCAGAACCAAACATTCAGTTCTTATGCTTCACGAATCTGGAACAAAAATCCAGAAAACTGCAGAAATACTAAAACCCTGAGTTCTTTTAAATCAAGGCTAAAAAAACATTTGATTAGACTTGCTTTTGATGTTTTTAGTTGAACTGTTAATTGAAACATCAATTTCAGCCTGTAGTTCAACTTTTCTTTACCTTATTTTATGATCCCACTCCAATGTACTGTTTTCACTATGCACTATGACTTGTCTTGTTGCTGAATTGTGCTCAACAAATTAGCTTGCCTTGTCTATGTAGGTAGAACTTAATGACTCATCTGAAACAATCACCAGCTGAATGTAAACATCACAGTGGTACCGAGAAAAATCAGCGAAAGTCCAAATCTAGCTGCTTTTAGCATCAAATCAGACCCAAATACCTTGAGCGTCTGTATAGCAGCAGACATGAAACCACACACCGGTGCTGTGTCGAGACGAGGACGCCACCTGGTGTCCAAATCGGCGAGGTTTAAACAGTTTTTTTTATATGAAATATCAGCACAGTCTGTATTATTTTTAAGAAGACTTTGAAGAAAACTATTTTCCAGTGCTTCTAATTTTGTATAATCCATGTATCCATCCTTTGTCTATACCCATCTATCTTTTATGAAATGACCAAATCAAACCAACTCTTGAGTCAGTTTTATAGCAGCACATTTTTGAAAAAAAAATACTGTTTGGTGCTCGTTTCCTGTGATTTTGTCTTAAGTTTATTGTTCACAGATTCAGTTTGAACCAGATTCCCAAAATTACATTGTGTCCTTAACATAATAAACAAAAAGTTAAACATATTTCCATTAACAAACTCTGCCAAGAAAATGAACAGAGAAAACTAATGCACAATGTACCACAAAGTAACAAGGAAACCAATAAAAATGATGCAATGATATCACAGTTCAATGTGGATATTTCTGTTTTAAGAACCAAGGTTTATCTTAAGGAATTTAAAAATGAGGTCAAATTAGTTTTGAGAATATTGAAAACGGTGACCAGCTCACCCTCCACTCTCCCCTTAATCTGTACCTATTGTCCTTCTTTGTCCAACGATTCTGACGGCTTTTGAAATAAACCTTCCCTGATGTAATGATGGACATGGCTCTCGGATGACATGTTGTCAGTGATGAATAACACATTTGGTTAAACCAGTTTCTCCTAAGCTTTTCAGGCGGGTCTCCTGCACTGAAGCCACTCCCAGCCCCTCCTTTCTCCACTCACCTAATATCTTACACCTTTTAAATGGGTTAACTGCCCTATTGACATTAAAGGACGATATTTATTCCCTCTTTCTGTGTTGCCATACAAACGGTTTTTGCGCTTTCTTTTTACATTCTCTAGTCTCTGAATACCCTTTAAGCTGCAGATCCGCAAATCTACCCTAAACAAAATATAATACAATATAATTATTACTCTAATTATTTTTGATTAATCTGTCCTGGTGATTGTGTATTCCTAAGATAGTCAGCCATGTACAATTCTAGGTCAAGGAGCTGACGTTTTACGCTGCCACCATGATAATGGTTAACCAGTAAATGCTTTATTCTTTATTTTTTATCATAGTCAGTCTTTCACTAAAGTTTTGATTATATGATCAATTCAATATTTTACACACCTTCAGTTGATCATCAGCTTTTATTGTAATGATCATGTTGGATGTCTGACATGCAGCCTGCTTGAATGACTATGACCTGGTTAACTAAGGAACCCTCCTGCTGCAGAACACATGCTAATCCTGTTCATACACCTAATGCCTCTTTCACACAGCGATATAATTACCGTAAATTCCGGACTACAGAGCGCACCTGATTAAAAGCCGCATGCTCTAATTTTAGAAAGAAAATTAATTTTGTACTTGTACAGGCCGCTCCGGATGTTAAGCCACGGGTGTCCCACTTTGTAATATGAGATATTTACACAGAAAGATATTAAAACGTGAGGAATTTTAACTTTTAACTTAATCCATATGGTAATAAAACAAATGCATATTGCAAATGCTTTTTGTCGAACAGTGGCTGTAACACGGCTACCTTTAAATATACGTAAGTTATCAGTAACAAAAATTACGTTGCTTATACTTTTTTACTGAACAGAGTACGAACAACATTCCAATATCTCCTAACTGATATACACAGCAGCCTACCAGGTCAAAAGTCATTGATCGCCTTCTTCATCTTCTTCCTGTGCACTGAAACCATCAAAGTCCTGTTCTTCAGTGTCCGAATTGAACAGCCTCAGGATCTCGTCACTCACTTCAGCCTCTTCGTTGACGCTCTCACTTGAGCGCACCTGGTCCCCTTAATCACGCGGCAGTCCAGCCTTTAGAAACCCGTTGGTGATTTTCCATGTTGATGAGGGCGAATAAAAATGTCTGATTTACAATACGGGTAATTGAATTGTGAAAGTGCTCTTGATTTATCGCACAAGTTCATTGGACCTCTTTGAACTACTCATCAATGTGATTGGTCTACTGTTACCAGGCAAAATGTTTTTGGCGGCATGAAAAAAAACATGCATTAGCCTCACCGTTGTAAAGGCCGCAGTGTTCAAAGTGTGGGGAAAAAGTAGCGGCTTATAGTCCGAAATTTACGGTATGCCAATTTCTCTCCCAGTCTTCCCCTTCCAACAATATTAAGGACGCCCCCATTCTAGTGATGGCTCTAAAGATAACCTAATGCAATTCTCCTGCTGTGTGTGGTGGGTTAAGAATGATCTAGTCTGCTTGGAAGGACGTCGGACAACTCTCCAACTTCAAATCAGGGATATTTTCAGTGTTTAACCCTTTCTCTCTCCTAGACATAGCTACTGACTGAGCTTTTACTGTAACTAACTCTGTGCTCTCTTCAGACTCTAACCTTGAAAACTGGCTCAGAGTTTATCTGTTCTTTCTTTCTAGGTGAAACGACTAAAGGAGCTACATCCATTAACATTTACTTTTCCTTCCCATAGAAAGTACTCCTGGATCAGTGCTTCTTTGTCTCTTTGTGTCTCTGCTCTGTTCTCTCTAACCCCCAGTCGGTCGTGGCAGATGGCCGCTCACACTGAGCCTGGTTCTGCTGGAGGTTTCTTCCTGTTAAAAGGGAGTTTTTCCTCTCCACTGTCGCTACATGCATGCTCAGTATGAGGGATTGCTGCAAAGTCAACGCCAGTGACTGTCCACTGTCTCTACATGCTCATCCAGGAGGAGGGAATGCTGCAAGTCACTGACTGGATGCAATCTGCTGGGTTTCCTTAGATAGAAAAACTTTTAACCAATTTGAATAAATAACAGAATCTGGCTGCACTGTTCAATGGTTAAGATTAATTGGAATGTATGAACCTGAGTTTTGTGAAGTGCCTTGAGACAACATGTGTTGTGAATTGGCGCTATATAAATAAACTGAACTGAATTGAATATTCAACATGTTGGATTGTCTCTGCCAGATATCCTAACGTGTGGGTTGTTCCCTGAGAACAGATGAGCACGCAGCCTGTTGAATGTGACAAGTAGCCAATCACAAAAGTGTGTTCAGCACATTTGTTTCTACTGTAATTAACCAGGAAATATCAGAACAGAGAACAATCTAAAGACGTTTCCCGAGAGAAACGAACACAACAGCTCACCTTCATAGCATAGTCTAGTAAGTAGAGCCCCTGCTCATGCTGTCTCCACTCCTTTAACCAACATCTCCTCTTTTGTAATGTTTTTTCTGTTGAAGTTAGTCCACAAACTATCGCCACTGCTTCTTCCTCGTCTGCCTTGTTTATTTAATCTGAACTCTCGCTTGATGTCAAGAGGTTTTGCCAGATTTCCAGTCTGACATCTGAATGTCCGTGAGTGAAATCGGGTCGTTTGTGTTGTGTTGTGCTTGTACACCACACACTGTACAACCAAACCTGTTCTGTCTACCTCTCTGTCTCTTTTGTTATCGTCATGTGTGGGATCTCTCAGGCTATGAAAATCAATCGACAGTTTAGAGATCTCGTCGTGAGGACCAGGCGTAGTGTGATTAAGAAAAATCGGGAGAACAAACGTTGCTGTAACTGGGTGCTGATCACTGTAGCAGAAACTACAAATCAGGGAAACGAGACTGAAAGACTTAAAGTGGCTAGCAAGCTAGTGGCTGAAACAAAGAGGGGGGTGGTCAACCAATGTACCCATTGTATCCAACCAGTGTATCCATAGCAGAATGCTGGGAGATGTAGTTTGATGTAGTTTAGTTGTATTTGATGCATGTTTGGACTAAAAGCTTGAGGCACATGTGCATAAGGTCTTACTAGTGTTGGTGTCAGAAATGTTTACTGTTAATCAAGTTCAACAGTACAAGAAAAGTCAGGACAGTAACTCTACAAACTTTATTGTGTGATGAGGGGTGATAGAATTGGTGGCATGTTTTTTTTAGATATCTTTTAGTCCGGCATGATTAATAAATAATAAACCAATGTGCTTTTGTTCAGACTGAAACTGTCTCCAAGCCCATCGCCTCAAGTGATGGTTTCCAGAGTATCAGGATCCTCCTCTACCCGTTCTTCCAAGAGGAAGAGAGCTGAGGTGGAGCCTCAGGATTTGTCAAAGATGGGGAAAGGAGAAGAACAGCTGTTGGTGTCAGAGGAGGCCACAGCTAGTGGAGCCGTCACCATATCACCCACTGACATGGATGGGAATGCAGTCACACTGAACAATGAGAGTGAACAGGTTTGTAAGACGTAATCATTCTGTTAGTTCATAGTCACAGTCTTTGCTGCTCCTCTCTGTTTCTCTGTGGGTCGGAGCGCTGAACATCAACAGGACAGTAAAGCTAGTTAGAATGCAGCCAATGCATGGATGTTTCAGTGGAACCAGAGAAGCTTCTAGTCTTAATGGTGGATAAAGTTCAACAAATTTCACATAAACATAGTGTTGAACGATGGATCTACTTTCAACGGCAAATACATAATATGCATATACCATTAGGACCTAAATTAATCATACCCCTGGCAAATTAGGGTGATGGCAAGGAGATCTACCAACCTAAGACCACCAGTGATGACAGAGCAAAATCCCAGTAGAAAAATACAAAAAGCTGCTCAGCAATTATAAGGAGAGTTCAAGTGCTGTAATGCCAAGAAAGATTTTTCCATTGATTATTGGAAGGGTGTAAAGGGTTTTCAGAAAAATTGTAAATACAATTATATATTTTCTTTAAAATTAATCTTCCTTTTTTTGTGCTGTTTTATTAATTTTTGAGATATCCCTTTTTTCTTATCAGAAACATACTTTTTGGTTGAATGAAATGAAATTTAAATCTATATTTTCCAGGTGTGTGTCTAATTTATGGCTTCACTGTATGTGTAATGTTTTGCAGGACCAGCCTTTGGGCAACTGGAGACTGAAGAGGCAGGTTGATGATGGAGAGGAGGTCATCTTCAAGTTCTCTCCCAAATTTGTTCTTAAGGCTGGACAGTCAGTGACGGTGAGATCAGAATGCAGAAGAAGTTCTTTATGTTTCCAGTTGTGGCATACAGATTCGTTCTATTATCCGATTTCAGAATTACCTTTATTGCCAATTGTGTGCACACAAACATTTTTCCCTGGTAGACAATCTGCAGGGCGTCCAGCCCGGCCTGTAATGTCCTTCAGGTGCTACACAGACCACAGACGTCAGGGTGACAGGCCTGCAGTCATTTAATCCTGTGATGGGGGGTTTCTTGGGTACTGGGATGATGGTTTGAAGCAGGAGGGAACCTCACACAGCTCCAGTGACTTGTTGAAGATCTCGGTGAAGATGGGGGCCAGTTGGTCGGCTCAGGCATGATGGGGAGACATTATCAGGTCCTGAGGCCTTCTTTGTTTTCAGGCGCTGAAAGATCATATTTACATCTTCCTCTGAGATCCTTAGTGCAGGCAGGGGGTCTGAAGGTAGGGGGGTGGTTGGTGTATGGCAAGAATTTGTGTCTGAATAGGATGTGGAGGAGTTGGGTTGCAGTGTGAACTGCTGCTTTTCATACCTGCAGTAGAAGCCATTCAACTGATTTACCAGGCGAGGATTCTGCTCAGGGTTGGGGGGAAGGTCTTCTGTAGGCAGTCAGGTTTATCAAACCATTCCATACAGCAGAGGTGTCTCCATGTGAGAAGCTTCTCTTTAGCTTCTCTTGACTGCTTTGATCTCCTTGGTCAGTTTGTTCCTGGCCTGCTTACACAAGGCTCGGTCCCCACTGCTGTGATCCTCTTCCTTATTCCTGCGCCGCGTCTTTTATAGATGAGAAGTGAACCAAGGTTCATTGTTGTTGTATTGGTCTGGTCTGCACACACACGTCCTCACAGAAACTGATGTATGATGTCACCACCTCAGTAAGTTGGTTTAAATCTATGGCTGAAGTTTCATTTCATATTAAATAAATATAAATACATTTCAGTGAAGGTCAAAAACAACAAAACATTCTCATTCCCGCAACATTTCATCTGTATCACAAGGTCCGCATCACTCTTAGCTTTACGTTTGTGATTGTTTGAATGCTTTTGGAAGGGCCTGCAACTGGACGCCTTTGTTGGTTTTGTACACAGGTTTGGTCTGCAGATGCTGGTGTATCACACAGCCCACCTTCTGACTTGCTCTGGAAGAGCCAAGCTTCCTGGGGAACAGGAAACGTCATGGTTACCTCTCTGAACAATGTCGACGGCGAGGTAAAATATCCACGCATGACTTATTATCTGCCCTATATTTGATATGGCTGGACTCAGGTTTTTGTGGGCTGACTATTACAGGAGGTCGCCAGGAGAAGCGTAACCAAGACTCAGATGGAGGTTGAAAACGGGGAGGGGGATGAAGAGGAGATGGCTCAGAAGGTGACTGCACTTGTTTGTCCTTTCAGATTTCACACATTTAACCTGATAAACTCCCTGTTTTAGTGTTGATGATACCAGTTCAGCAGTGAAAGAACATGAGCCCTCACCAATCATCCACATCAAGTTTTCAGTGAATGCACATTTTAGAGCCTATATTCAGCCACATATGGCTTCAGTATAATAACTGACTAATCCATGTTATATCTGTACCTTATAAAGAGTTCTAATGTGAACATAAGGAGAGCCAGCGTAGTAAATATGTTGCATCTTGGACCTAGTTTTGGCCAGTTTCATGTTTTTGGTACTGAAATGATCCTCTGTATATGTACTTATAATTCTACATATGTTGTTGCATTATCACTATTACTGTGTGTAATTTTAGGGCATTTAAAGCATTTTATGCTCGAATTATTGTAGCACTTCTTTTCTTTAGTGGAGCGGCCATCCCAGTAAACAGAGGCTATTGCTCCTAAACACAGCTCACTTTTAGATTGCAGTGAATGTCCTTCAGGTTCACACTGAGAAGGCTTGAAAAGGTTCAGAGTTAAAGTCTATGATTTGGCAGTGCTGAGTATTATCAGACCTGTGGCTGCTAACAAGCTCCACGGACAAACCTGAGGAAGGCAAACATCTGGTAAAGTGTTACATTCTTTTGGATTAGCTGCTAGATGATGAGTGGCTTGTGGATTCATTTAATTTAACTGGTGAGGATTTCTTCTGATTGTAGTCAAGAGGAAACATGTTAAAGTGGAACCAAACCCCATGTAAAAGAATAACCCCGCCCCCAGACAAATGTTGAAAAATGCCGCCAAAGTGGCCGGTGCCAAATGTGAGGATGAGCGGAGGGGGTTAAGCAGGGGTGTGGTCAGGAGGACGAGGGAAAGTGGCAGCTAGCTTAATTTCACAAATTGAAACATGGAGAGAGAGCAGAGTGACGCTGGTAGTTTGGCCACGGATAGATGTTTGAGGTGGACAATTTTTCACCCTCATCACCGGAAGCTTGACGTCCGGCGATGGCCCCAGTGGGCCTGAGCCTTATCAGATCAAGCCGCTGGCTCAAGGCGCTGACTCAGCGATGCCCGAAGCTGGTGCTGCCGAGGCAGTGGAGAAGCACCTCCAACTCCTGACTCGCTACTGGGGCGTGTCTAAGTGAGACGGTTTTATTCCTGAACGCCTGGCTGAGACAAGCATGTACCAAGCTGTATCGTTGGAAGCAATGGGAAAATTCAACTGCAGTAACACCCATTCAATCTAAAGAGGGCAGCACTAAGATGGTTATAGGACGGATATTCAAGTATTTAATACGTTTACATGAAATGAAAAAAAAAAATGCACAGCAATGTAAAGAGAGCCCATTTAAAGCCCAGTTTATCTGCAAAAAAAGTTGATTTGGGGTTTGGTTCCTCTTTAAAAACCTCCTCTGCCCAAATATAAAGTCCAGAAATGGCAACATGTGAGTGTGGGTCCTTTTTGGAGGAGGAATTGATTCAGCTTTTACTGCCTGTTGTCTTCATCTTCGATTAAAGCCTTAAAATCTGTTTAATCTAGCCATAATCAAGTCTGGTTTTAGTGTTATTACTTTAAAACACTAAATCTAAAAATTTAAAATGCTACCATTAAAACCAGTAACCAGTTTTCCTCATTACATTGCTTCAGTTTATTCAATCCAAGCATAATATCTTAAAACTTGGAAGTGATTGAAATACGATGCTGGTAAGATTCAGCCAGTCAGAATGTTTAGCAACTCCATCCAGAAAGAAGTGGCTCCCTAGCAGCGCAGTTTTCTAGAACATTTAATATTCATTTATTGGTTTGTTAGTCGTCATCTTTTGAATGCAGTTTGTCATGACGTAATATTTTCAGAAATATTTCTATTTTCTTCCAATAAATGGAGGTGTTTGTGTTTTCTTCAACAGGGCAAAGTGTCATCGAGAGAGTGCACCATCATGTGAAGCCCTCTGGTTATTTTAACGTTTTTTGAGCTACTTTCTCTATTCTCAGTTTTTTAAAATGTTTTTTTTTTTTATTGAGAGACACTCGGATGATTTGATCTATTGTTCATCATCTGGTGTCTTTGTTGTTCCAAAAAATCTTCCTCCTTATGAATATGGGGCATCTTTTCCCCTGAATATAAGCGGTAATATGAGTGGAGCCAAAAAGCAAGCGGTGTTCCAGCTGAACATCCCCACATTAATATGGTAAACGAGGGAATAAATGCTTTCATTGGTTCTCCTTTGCTCCTCTACAACTGACACCATGGTTGACACCTTCAAGACAAGCTAAGCACAGTTTCTCTCCACTGCTTTCCTTTGAAAACCAGACCTCTCTCTATCAGACATCCTAGACATTAGTTACCAGCCAGAAACACTGTGGATTTTATGATTTTCACCTGCAGACATTACTTTAACTGCTGTCAGTTTCTGAGCAGAACTGGTCCATCCTACTGAATTTTATCCGTATTTTTCTGGCACCTTTTTTTCAAATATACATAGGCTCATTAGATGATCACTAAATTCATCATCAACATTTGTGTATGGAAATGTTTGTGAGTTTAAGATTTTCAATCTCAATACTAAAGTATGTAAACCAATTTTAGCTTTGATAAATGTAGATCTCTGCATCAGCAGAAATGTTTGTCTAATCTAATTCCATGTTAGTTTTAAAGTAAAATGTCTGGAATGTATTTGCTGCCGTTGACTGGTTTGCAGTGTCTTTCTTGATTGGCTACATAAGAGCACGTGAAACACTAGAAGGTAAGCTTGCCAGCGCCCAGTACAGGAACAGTGTGTCCCAGTACAACAGCCAGACATTTCACAGGATTTGGATTCAAAATTGTACTTTTTTTTTTTTTTAGCCAAATAGTATATTTTTAAATAGTTTTACATTTTAAATATACATATTTAAATATTATTATTATTTTCAATTTTGGCAAATTAAACTTTTTAGGCCAGTTCCTACCAGGACATGCGATGAAAGCAAATACAAATTTAGTACATGTTTTCAAAATGTTAATTTTAGGTCCTCTAGTCGACTAACAAGATCTTGGGTGCTTTTGCTTACTGAATAGATTTTAGGCTAAAGATGGAGAGTTTAACATGCACGTTGAGCAGGATCTGACTATATGTGAATACTTCTTAGCCTATACCAGAATTTCTCACTTCTCCTGTAAGCAACAAAATATGGATCTTGGAAGGTCAGTAGGTAAAGTTTATAGCCGTACGTCCAGGTAGGGAGAGCTACTTCTAGGGCCTCTGCTTCAGTTTGAAAACAATGGTACAGTGATTGTCCCTTAGGAAGGGCTCCAACCTGCAGCCATTTTTACCACTGTCTTTCCTGTTGACTTCTCTACCTCAGATACGTGTTTCCCCTGACCTGCAATCCTCCAAGCACTGGAGGCTCTTCAGTTTTAGCAGATGGTGCACATTGATCTGCTTGATGCAAGGCTTGAATCGCTGACCTTGAACATTTTAAGGCCTTTTAATATACGAATCACTAGGCTTTTGAACTGGGAGGGATTGTGTTCCTGTAATTATGCTTTCCCACTGCTGCACATTCTCTCAAAACGTAGGGCAGCACAGTAAGGCACAGCCTCTTTCTAATAGAGGTGCTGGCTATGATGGCCCATGAGCACTTAAGAGCCTTCAGACGTTCTGAGAAATTCTTATTCACCTTTAACCCTTGCTTTGAAGGCATATTTTGATGACCTAGGTTTGTCTTTACAGACTGTCCTAAATTTCTTCAACATCTAGCTAATTCTGCATGGAATACGGACCCAGTATTAAGATATTCATCAAGGAGTTCATTCCAAAGGGCAAACCATCTTATACTAAGCTGCATCCAGATCGCATTCACAGTGCTTCACTTTGTCCACATTTATTTCATTGCAAAGTGATTTAAATTAATAATGTCCCAAATCTGACAGTGCTTGTCAGCACAAACCAAGCACGAAGTCAGTCTGTAGACGTCCGAGACGGGATTGTCTCAAGGCACAAATCTGGGAATCCACTAATCAGGCATGTGTGGTAGGTTGGGCTGGATGGAAGCCACTCCTTCATAAGTCGCATGGCAGCCCACCTGGAGTTTGTCAAAAGGCACCTGAAGGAGACTTGGACTATGTGAAATAGATTTCTCTGGTGGGCATGCATGCTAGGTGTTTGGAGGAAACCAGGCATCATTCATGTGCCATCCCAATACAATTTTTTAGCAGTAGGAAATGGGAGACTATTCAGGATGGGGAGAAAGATGACAGCAGGATTGTCAGAGACATCCTGGACGACAACCTCAGTCTGGAGCGATGGATCTTCTTTCGGCAGAACAGTCTGCCCAAGATTCCAGCCAAGATATCAAAGGTGTGACTTCGGGACACTTAGTTGAATGTCCTCGAGTGGCCGAGTCTTGGTCGGATTGTTTATTTCTGAAAAGATCTTAAAATGACTGTGTGCCAGTTTCCCATCCAACCTGATCGAGCTTGAGAGGTTCTGCAAAAAAACAATGGACCAAAGCGTCCAAAGATAGGTGGGCCAAGCTTCTTGGTTTTTAAAATATCAGCGAAAATCTCAACATTTTTTCACATTGTCATAATGGGGTGTGTGTGTAGAGCTTTAAATAAAAACTAAATTGAATCCATTATGGGACGCAATAAACTAGAGAAAAGGGAAGCACTTTGTTTACTTTTTGGGTGGACTGGAAATGCTGTATTCAGCTGAGATTAAACGATCAGGTATGACTAACATGTCCTAGGGTCCTCCATTTGATACTTCAGACATTGATTGAGTGCACTTTGACTTTCTCCCATGGATGTTCAGAATAAATCGTGTTTCGTGAATTGTCTTAATGATTGATGAGCTGTTTAAATAGCTTAAGGCCTTTCTGCAAGGGAATGTCCCTGTTTCTGAGAGCCAAGTGAATCATGTTGGTCTTAAATGCTACTCAAACCTGCTTGGTTTGAGATGTACCAAAGTAGCAGTTGGCTTTTTGACACCAAACAGCACCAGTCCCCTGCCACGAAGGGCCCCTTACACAGGAAGTAGTGTGCTTGTAGGCCAGGGAAAGCAACACTCATGATGAAGTGATTTAGGTGATCATCTAATAATTGGCTTCCCATACAACCTTATCTATATTGTTTTCTGTAGTACATTATACGTTTTTGATTTAGTTTGAGGTTCTTTAGTAACTTGCTTGTTTTTGTATGCCGTGCTTTATAATTCTAGTTTTTTCTTTTTTCTTAATTTTCAAGTTTGTGATTTTGTAATCACTGTGTTGACGTTCACATTTATTATTGGATTGGGATTTTTGTGGTGGGTACATTAGAGTACTAGTTGGTCATTGTTTATGTAAAGTAGTTCCTGAACACGGAACCACAGTGTTTGACTTGGACTGAGTGTGAAACCATCCTGATCTCAGAAGAACATCACCTTATCAGTAGAGTGAATGGACACCATCTGACTGCTTCACATATTGGATTCTCTGTTAGACGACTTCAGATTGACTGTTTTACATTAGATGACTTGATTTTGTGGAGATTTTTTTCTAGTCCAAAATTTTAACAGGCACACTTGTCTTTCATGTGGGGATATGACATGCCAACATGTCAATTCTTTCATCCATAATGAACTACTTTTTGTACATGCAATAAAGATTTTACATTTAATATATGGGATCCCTTGTTTTCTTTTATCTTTAGTTCCACAAAGTGCTTACAAGTTTTAGATTTGTGATAATACTGTACAATTCCCAAAGTGTTTGAGCATTATCAAATCAACATATTTCAGATTAAGCTTTAATCGCCAAGTTTGTCACATAGACAAGGTATTTGGCACCAGTTCCACTTTGTACATTTGTACAAACTTTGTACATCTAAACAGTTTGTGTCCAGGATGTGTGGCATCTGCAGCTGCCTTTTTCCTGAATGTAGAGTTGTAGTCTGACTCCTAGGCAAAGCATCTCTCAGCCTAACAGCTGAGGGGTAACATTAAAAGGGTTAGTACGGCATTCCAGTGCATATCGGCCTACTTAAAGCACTGTCAATAGGAACAGATTTAAGAGTATTTCCATCATGGAAGAAGAAGTGGAGATGGTGGAAGAGCATAAATATCTCGGTGTTCACCTGGACAACAGACTGGAGTGGAGATGCAACTGTGAAGCCATCTATAAGAAGACAAGCAGACTACTGTTTTTTTAAATTTTACTTTCTTTTTAATTTTGTGGCACTAGTGGCCTTTATTTGTAAAATGACCAATTGGAAATAGGGTGGAGAGAGAAGGGAAGACATGCAGCAAAGGTCAACGGACTGTGACTCAAACCCGTAATGGCGAGGAATGTAGCCTCCGTATACAGGTCGCCTGCTTCACCCCTGCGCCCCACAGCACAAATAGCATAATGTACTCCTTGGGGAAGCTTAGCTCATTAAGTGTTTGCAGCAAGATGCTGCATATCTTCTATAAGTCTGTTGTAAAGAGTGGGATCTCTTCTGCCATCATCTGCTGGGGTAACAAATCCTGTCAGGGTGAATGGTGAATGCTGGGGTGACTCCTCTAGAACCTCTGATTGTGCATATAAACATTCTTCATAAAATTTAAAACATTATGGAGAACCCCGAGCATCCTCTTCATCAGACTGTTTTACAACAGACTGCAAAATCCTGCAAACCCAGGCTTCAGATCTACTGTAAGACAGACCTCTGCAGGAGATCCTTACTGCTTACATCGATCAGCATCTGCAACAGCTCTTTGCAGAATCCTGCAATATATGATTCAACAACATTTAAGTCATTAATTTTGTATTACTCTTTTTCTAAATGAGAGGTTTACAAACGCTAAGATTCATATGCTATCAACAACTTCTGAAAGAGCAGACGAATATGTCATAAACGTCTAATAGCTTAACTCACAAAATCTGAGTTATTGGAGGCACACACGTTCCTTGTGTCGTCATAGGAAATACAAAATAAATCAGGAAGAGAACTGTGAACGTCCATGAGGCTGGTTCATCCTTGAGTCCAGTTTCAAGATGCCTGAAGGTGTCTCCTTCATCTGTTTGCAAATTATAAACAGCATGGGAATGTCCAGCCATCATCATCACGTCCTTGTGAAGATGATTCTGAAGCTGCTGTCATTATCCACTGTGAAAGCAGTCCTGTACCAACCTGGGCTGTAGGGCCACTTGCGAGAAGAAGATGAAACTAAAACTAAAGTGTGCCATGATGACTGTTGAATTTGGAGGAAAAAGAGGGGGAAGCTTGCCATCCTGAGAACACCACACCAACTATAAAGTACAGTGGTGTATAGTAAATATAAAGTACATCATACTGTGGGACTGTTTGGCTGCAGGAGGGACTGGCGCACTTCACAAAACAGATGCCATCCTCAGGAAAGAAAAATATGTTGAAATATGAAATGATTTAAAAAAGTGTTGCTTTTGAATACCAGTCGGTTTTAGATATGATTAATCTATCCTTAGTAAATGGATATGTACCACAGGCTTTTAAGGTAGCTGTAATTTAACCTTTACTTAAGAAACCTTCGCTTGATTGAGATGATTTACGAAATTATAGACCGATATCCAATCTTCCGTTTTTATCTACAATTCTTGAGAAAATAGTTGCTAATCAAATGTGTGAGCATTTACACAGCAATGACCTGTTTGAAGAGTTTCAGTCAGGTTTCAGAGCTCATCATAGAACTGAAACAGCTCTGCTGAAAGTCAGTCAGTCATTTTCTATACTGCGCTTTCCATAGTGGGTCGCGGGGGAGCTGGTTCCTATCTCCAGCAGTCTACGGACGAGAGGCGGGGTACACCCTGGACAGGTCGCCAGTCCATCGCAGGGCAACACACAAACAACCAAGCACACACTCATTCACACACCTAAGGGCAATTTAGAGTGACCAATTAACCTAACGGGTTAGGTCTTTGGACTGTGGGAGGAAGCCGGAGTACCCGGTGAGAACCCACGCATGCACGAGGAGAACATGCAAACTCCATGCAGAAAAGACCCCCGGCCGGGAGTCAAACCCAGGTGCAAGGCAACCCTTGCTGCAAGGCAACAGTGCAACCAACTGCGTCACCGTGCAGCCCTAGTGAAAGTCACTAATGATATTCTTATGGCCTCCGATAATGGACTTGTGTCTGTACTTGTCTTGTTAGATCTCAGTGCTGCATTTGATCCAGTCCATCGCAATATGCTGTAGGGATCAGCACTAAGCTGGTTTAAATCTCATTTGTCTGACAGATTCCAGTTTGTTCATGTAAATCATAAATCATTTTCAAACTCTAGGGTTAATTGTGGAGTACCACAGGGTTTCAGTTCTTGGGCCAATTCTCTTTGGAAGATGAAATTACACATGTTGTTCATGCAAGAGTACAATGACTGGATTAATGGTGCTATTCATTTAATACGGGCTTGTTACTGTACCATTCAAAAAGTGTAGGGCAGTTCTGTATTGACTAGCCCACAATGTAACACCACCACCATCAAAGGCTCGTCTGATGCATAGCTCTCTTCCTGACGTCTCCAACATCATTGCCGGCCATCATTTCTGCTCAACGTGAATCACCTTTCATCAGGAAACAGCACCAAGTTACACTGGTCCCTCGTCCAGCATTAATGGTCCCTGGCCAATGAAAGACGATGATGCCTGTGCCTGGTGCTGTGGTCAGGTACCCTTTAGTATCAACTAAAACTCAAGAGAAGCCTTTGATTATTTTTCACGCCCTCACACCAAGGATTTGGATTTTCAGTACCACCCAAATCAGACAAGTCAAAGAATAATTCCAAATCATTTGTTGTATGATACTGTTGATTGTCATATTTCTAGTGAGTTTTAAAGGGTTTATACATAGCATAATATAGGTGAACATAATTTTACTTTGTGATTTGAGTACATTGTACTGCACAAGAATAGAAACATTTATTTTGTAGGTATTCAGTTGATGACATGTGCAGATGTGGTGCATTCAAAAAGTGCTCTATCTGTGATGCTGTTATTAAAGGACTGCTTCCACATATGACACAGACTTTCAAAGCTGCCTATGTGGGCTGGGCAGAACAACCTTGCGTCTCTGATGTTCGCACACATGCCAGGCACGCTCAACTCCTTGCTGAAGACCTGAAGAAAATTAAAAAGGACAAATCTGAAAAAGAACTGCATCTTGCTGTAATTACAATGTACCAGCATGTCCCAAAGAGTGAAGAAGGGAGAGGGAAGGCAAAGACAATGAAAAGGACGTACAGTAGGTGTGGCCAAGCCTATTATGATCTTGGAGACTGTTTCAATTGTGGCCACAGGGGGCACACCCTCAAAGCAGTTCCGCACCACACCTCTTTAAGACGCACACAACTGCTCAACACTCTCTCTCTCCACCCCTCCCATTTCCCAGATGCATACACACACACATACCCATACCACTTCTCCTTCCTTTCCTGTTTAATGCAGTGAAGATCTGCTTTGCAATGACTGTAATGATGATGTGACTAAAGTACAACATGCTATTGTTGGTTTTGGAAGAGAACTTTAAAAAGTATACTCCATCTTATGCTCAGTTTCTTATGCTTTTCCAATGTTTGATCATATAGTACCAGGGAGAAAACTATCATTCATGGTAGACTCTTTTGTTGTTAAGGTGGATGAATTCTTAACACCCCCAAAACTCAATGGAAACTATATATTCTCTGTGCCAGCATCAGGACACTCTACGAAGGAACATGTTACAAAACCCATCGCATGCTTAACACCTGAAGGGCTTTCATTCAAACATTGTTTTCTGTTGTCAGAGCTGTGTCCCATAAATCTGATGGGTCAAGATCTCATGTGCAAACTTGGAATAATTTTAGGATCTACTCCAGGGAGAGTAAGGCTCTCTACTCAGTCTGACAGTATTTACTACAGTACAATTTTGTCCACAAGGATTAGTTTATGCTTATGAATTGAAAGTTCACAATTCATCGTTTTCACAGCAGTTGCTGGAGGAGGTTTCTGATTTTATGCAGGCTACTGAATTTAACTGTATTGCTGTGTCAAAGAATATGAGAAAGCTTGGTTCCTTATTTCTTGGGAAAAACGAACCGCCTATGCTGTATTGGACTTCTAACACAGTCACACTTGCTGTTTGTCCAAAACCACACCAGCTGCAGATTTTTAAAACAAGAGGCTGTGTCCCACACATCCTTGTATATTATATAAAGATCTGTAATGCAAGATTGGACAGATGTGGGTTATTTTATGTCAGAGTGCGAAAAAGAATCTGATTGGGCAGTGGTACCACAAGTTTCTAATCTTCTGTTTTCTAAAAGACTTGCTGCATTTAAAATGCCATTTTTAAACACAGTGCATTGTAAAATCAATTAGTTCCAGAAAGTGATCCTTTTTCCCAGTATTGCTAATTTGTTGAAATTGATGTCACAACAAACCCATTGTTAGCCCAGGTGCCTGCTGGCCTGTGGGCAAAAAAGTAAATACGATGTGAGACTCATAAAAGGCCGTGAACCTGTCGTTGTGACTCCAAAATCTAATTACAGACCTTGTGTGAAACAGTACCCACTCAAACCTGAAGCCATAGCAGGAATCAAACCTGATTTCTAATCATTTTCGAGAGAAGAAATTATTGTTTCTTGTGAAAATTCTCCTGTAAGAACCAGTGGTGTTTTGTTAACGATTTTGTTAACAAAATGATTTCGTTGATGCCCCTTTTTCTCATGAGGATAAAGAGACGATGACGAGATCAACATGGCTCTTGGGGTAGTAAAACATGACAAGATGTGTGTGGGTTTTCGTTGACAAGACGAGACTAGACGAGATTTAATTAAGGGCAACGGGAACCCAATAAAATATCAACGCTAGGAAAAAACAAAATGTCTGCATTTAAACTTAGCAGGGATCATCTTAAATACAGCTGTGATCAAATCAAACCAAAAGAGGTTAAAAGAGCATGTTCTCTGTCTGACTTGTAAAAGCAAACTTTGACTGTTATAGCTGCTGTTATAATGTATGAAGAATTGACAAGGAGTTTCAGCAGCAGTAAACGACTAAAGGAGCTACATCCACTAACATTTACTTTTCTTTCCCATGGAAAGGACTCCTGGATCAGTGCTTCTTTGTTCTCTTTGTGTCTCTGTTCTGTTCTCTCTAACCCCCAGCCGGTCGTGGCAGATGGCCGCTCACACTGAGCCTGGTTCTGCTGGAGGTTTCTTCCTGTTAAAAGGGAGTTTTTCCTATCCACTGTCGCTACATGCATGCTCAGTATGAGAGATTGCTGCAAAGTCAACGCCAGTGACTATCCACTGTCTCTACATGCTCATTCAGGAGGAGTGAATGCTGCAAGTCACTGACTGGATGCAATCTGCTGGGTTTCCTTAGATAGACAAACTTTTTATCCAATTTGAATAAATAACAGAATCTGACTGCACTGTTCAATGATTAAGATTAATTGGAATGTATGTACCTGACTTTTGTGAAGTGCCTTGAGACGACATGTGTTGTGAATTGGTGCTATATAAATAAACTGAATTGAATTGAATTGAAAAGAAAGAACATATTTTCAATGTTATATGTGCTCTGAAAGAGAGCATATATAATTAGTCACAGTAAAAGCTCAGTCAGTAGCCATGTCTAGGAGAGAGAAAGGGTTAAACACTAAAAGACACGGGCCATGTGGAGAATCGCTAGAGGGTGAGCATTTTAAATTGTTTGGCAGCAGAAAGCTTTGGGCCCATGCCCCTCTCCAAAAGGGGTCATAGGTAGACACAGAGTCAGGCCAGGTGTAGCTTCTAGGAAGAGAAAGAGAGAGAACAAAGTTAAAAAGCTGAAATAACAGCAAGAATGCCAAAAAATTGGAGAGTAGTGTGAGAATGTAGCGAAGAGGGTGAAAGTGGTTCATTATTTTCCCTCCAGCAGCCTTAGCCTATAGCCCGGGAAAAACTACACAGAAAGTTTTTCAGTTCAGATTATTTAAATTAGACCGCGCTTATTTACAACAAGGGGTCTCCAAAGGCACCCCACAAAGGGTCCCACTGATGGTCATTGTTATATAAAAAAAACCACAAGGATTGGGATACCTCTCTCTCATTTTGCTAAACTGATTCATGTGTTGAACCATTTGTCAAAAGAAGGGAGGTCAGCCTTAATTTAAAACTGGGTTACAAAAGTTTTAGTACAGCTCCCCAAGGCCACATCCTGAAAACCTGTTCTCATTTTTTGGTAATTGTTAATCATTAGAGGTTTTAATTTCTTTAACAAATTATACACCTCCACAGATTAGACCATTTGAAATTCTCTTTAGGTATTCCGAAACTATGGAAAAACGACCATCCTTACACCACCATGTCACAGTAGTGTAGAGGTTTGTCTGCAACCCTATGTCAAGCCATTAGCAGGACCTATTCATCTACACCAACTGCAGTCTACCAGCTGAGGAGGAAACACTGGAAGTCCAGAAGCTGGAGATGACCACATCAGATCTTACTGGTCACCCACATGGTAGCAGAACATGTTTTCTGGATACACGCATCACACTGCAAGAAAGTCCCAGCTCCTCCAGATTTCCTTGGCTCCCAGAACACAAGGAATCCTTCTGGATTATGTTGTGAGGACTGTGCCACCACAAGGCGAGAACTGTAAGCTGATCACCGGCAGATAATTGAAGGTGGTTGAAGAACACTGTTTTTACAAAGGCACAATAACTCCTTGACTAGCGCAACGTTTGTTTAAAACAAAATTTTAAATTCTGGTACAGGACGAGAAGATGTCTGCTCTCAACCTCAGGCCTTCGAAGAAGATGTGCAGAAGATGGGACTTTTTTGTTTGTTGTATTTACCATCGTTATGTTATGTTGGCTTTTTACTTTCCATGTGTTTTCTTTTTTATCAAAAGCTTCTGACAGCAGTACAACTGAGACAGGTAACCATAAAAAGGTCCCTAAGAATACCATGGTAGCCCCTCCTAACCGGCGAAAGTGGTCCCTCTGATAGCTCTGATGACTCTGACAGCATCAATAACCCTCATAATTCAAGTGATGATTTCCTTATTGTTTTAAGAATATTCATTATTTATTCATTGAATGTTTCTTGATTCTAATGATGCTTCTGTAGATGAGTAATGAACACACAGTGTTGATGATTTGTGAATTATGTTTCTTAGTTTTATTTCTTATTCCATTTTATCTTTTTTATTATTGTTTTTTTTTAAATATTATTTTCTGGTCATTCCTTTACCATTTAGGTGACCGCTTTGACCGAAGTTTCGTGTGAGTATTTTCCTGCCTGATTATTTGTTAATACACGAATGTGTATTAGCTTCAGTCTGACAGGTTTTTTGCTCACACGGGGGATGATGACTACATCATTTTTCTTTTACTATTCTAGGTATTATTCAGTTTCTTCATACTTTTATTCATTGTACAATTGCTTGCCTTTTTTTAATCTGTGTCAATCATACATGAAACAAGTTTCATGTATGTATATACAGGTGCTGGTCATAAAATTAGAATATCATGAAAAAATTGATTTATTTCAGTAATTTATATTATATATTATATTCATTCATTACACACAGACTGATATATTTCAAATGTTAATTCTTTTATTTTGATGATTATAACTTACAACTAATGAAAACCCCAAATTCAGTATCTCAGAAAATTTGAATATTACTTAAGACCAATACAAAAAAAGGATTTTTTAGAAATGTACTGAAAAGTATGAACATGAATAGTATGACCATGTACGGCACTCAATACTTAGCTGGGGCTCCTTTTGCCTGGATTACTGCAGCAATGCGGCGTGGCATGGAGTCGATCAGTCTGTGGTACTGCTCAGGTGTTATGAGAGCCCAGGTTGCTCTGATAGTGGCCTTCAGCTCTTTTGAATTGCTGACCTTGATTTCAAAAGGAAATGCAAAATTTACTTTCATCAGAGAACATAACTTTGGACCACTCAGCAACAGCCCAGGCAAGACACTTCTGACGCCGTCTCTTGTTCAAGAGTGACTTGACACAAGAAATGCAACAGCTGAAACCCATGTCTTGCATACGTCTGTTCGTGGTGATTCTTGAAGCATTGATTCCAGCTGCAGTTCACTCTTTGTGAATCTCCCTCACATTTTTAATGGGTTTTGCTTTACAATCCTCTCCAGGGTGCGGTTATCCTTATTGCTTGTACACTTTTTTTCTACCACATCTTTTCCTTCCCTTCGCATCTCTATTAATGTGCTTGGACACAGAGATCTGTGAACAGCCAGCCTCTTTAGCAATGACCTTTGTCTTGCCCTCCTTGTGCAAGGTGTCAATGGTCGTCTTTTGGACAACTGTCCAGTCAGCAGTCTTCCCCATGATTGTGTAGCCTACAGAACTAGACTGAGAGGCCATTTAAAGGCCTTTCCAGGTGTTTTTAGTTACACAGCTGATTAGTGTAGTACCAGGTGTCTTCAATATTGAACCATTTCACAATATTCTAATTTTCTGAGATGCTGAATTTTGGGGTTTTCATTAGTTGTCAGTTATGATCATCATAATTAAAAGAAATAAACATTTGAAATATATCAGTCTGTGTGTAATAAATGAATATAATATACAAGTTGCACTTTATTAATGGAATTGAATCAAGTTTTTCGTGATATTCTAATTTTATGACCAGCACCTGTATATAAATATAAGTCCCTTGGTCTTATGAGCTGAGTTTCCGTCTGGCCTAACAGAAGGTTTCACAAAAGGTTTTTATGGAAACATGTGTATGTGTGTCACTTTTGATGAAACCTCATTTTGTATGTCTGTGTATCAGAGTGAAGGATGTAAATTTTCACCATGATGTTACCATCCGGTCTTATCTGCCTACTTACTAATCACCTCACCATCTAGGGATGCAATTTAATTCTCTATAGATATTTAAACAGTGCCCCCAAGTGGTCAAATTAGCAGAAATAGGTGGTACTTCCTTCCTATTAGATCCACTTCAAAGCATTTAGCATGTTGAAGTGAGGAAATCCTTATCGCCATAGACACAGCATCTGCATAGCAATTCGCTAAAAGAATTTGAGTAGGATTTGCAAAAATTCTGTAGTAGCTGCGCATACACTTACTGGCCATGTTAGGTACGGTTTGTTGGTACCAGATTTGACCCCCTGTTGTGTAACTGCATAGGTCATTGTGACATAGACATAACAAGGCCAGAAACCATCCTAAGAGATTCTGGTCCATATTGGTGCAGACTATGGGAAAGGCAGCCTCAGTTTCCTGTTTTTGTTGACAAATGTGATACAGTGCTGCTATGGACTGCTGATCCTCTTTCAACATGTTGTGCATTCAGAGATGGTATCCTGCATTCCTTGGTTGTAATGAGTGGTTATTTGCCCTCCTCTTGCCTTTCTATCATGTGCCACTCACTGGAAATCTGGGCTTTTTTGGTCATTCTCTGTAAACTTGAGAGATGGTTGTGCATGAAAAATCCCAGCAAATAAACAGTTTCTGAAAGGTCAGAGGAGCCCGTCTGGCACCAACAATCATGCCACGTTCATGTCTCCTAAACCCACTGTCTTCTCTATTCTAATGATCAGTTTCAATTTCAGCAAGTTGTTTTCACCAGGTCTAGATGCCTAAAAGCATTGAGTTATTTATTTGCCTGAAAAAAGTTGCTGGTGATAGTAGTTGCCATTTACAGTATATGCACTATATTGCCAAATGTATGCTCACCCATCCAAATAATTGCAATCAGGTGTTTTAATCACTTCCATGGCCACGGGTGTATAAAATCAAGCTCAGTGAATTCCAGCATGGTACTGTGGTATAATACCACCTGTGCAACAAGTCAAGTCATGAAATTTCCTCGATCCTAAATATTCCACCGTCAGCTTTCAGTGGTATTATAAGAAAGTGGAAGCGATTGGTATGACAGCAACTCAGCCACACGGTGGTAGGCCATGTAAACCGACGGAGCGGGGGCAGCAGATCCTGACATGGATTGTGCGCAGAGGTCGCCAACTTTCTGCAAAGTCAATCGCTACAGACCTCCAAGCTGAATGTGGCCTTCAGATTAGCTCAAGAACAATGTGAAAAAAACTTAACGGAACAAGTTTCCATATTTGTTGTTATTTCACCTTTTAACTCTATGTTCTCTCTCTGTTTTTTTTCTCTTCATAGAGACTACATGTGGCCAGGCTCTGTGTTTAGCTGTGACGCCCTCATGGAGGGTAACACTGACTGGACTACAGCTACCAGCAACTTAATGTTCTCCTTCTACAGATGATCCACTTAGCCCTGTCTTTCAGTGTTTAACCCTGTATCTACTTTACATAGCTACTGGCTGAGCTTCTACTGTGACTAACTGTATGTGCTCTCTTTCATACTCTAGACTTGAAAACTGGCTCAGAATTCATCTGTTTAGCTGTCTTTCTCTCCTAGATGAAGCCTCTAAAGGAACTGCTGCTGCTATTATTCTTCACTTTTCTCAACATAGAACAGTTTGAATTGACTTTTTTGGCTTGACATTTGTTGTGCTATATAAACAACCTGAATGGAACTGAAACTGTATTAATTTGGCAGGATATAATGATTCTGAAAAATAAAGACATTTTGTGATGCACAGTTAAATGTTTTAATGTTCATGTTCTGCTGGGAAAGTTTATTGTTCTGATTAGAAGCTGATTCGTTGTGATTGGTTCTATTATGATTCTATGTTAAGTGTTAGCATAGTTTGCTTCAAAAAGTGTATTACAATTAGTTTAATACCAAAACTACAACGGCCCATGCAGAATGCTTCAACCTGCTGGGCAGCTGCATCCAAGCCAGACATCAAGTGCAGTGGAAAGTGTCAGTTGCAGTGGTGCAAAGCATGCCACCACTGGACTCTAGAGCAGTGGACGCACGTTTTCTGGAGTGACGAACAGCGCTTTTCCATCTGACAATCTGATGGATGAGTCTGGGTTTGACGGTTGCCAGGAGACTGGTACTTGTCTGACAAGATTAGCTGTAGATCAATTTTTGTATGTTACAGTATCAAATGTGTAGAAACAATGTTGGAGCATCATTTTCTTAAACTCACTTATCTTCATACGCTGCAGAAACACAATAATGTGACGTTGGTCTTACAAAAATCAGAGACTCACTGATCTGCAAGTTTAAGAGTTCCTTTAAGTAAATTTAGGGACTCATCTTTAGGCTTTTATTTACATTTTTTCATTTGTGTCCTAAAGCACAAATGGCACATTTTAAACAAAGTTTTGAAACATAACATTTTCTTTATCCAAAAACCACTGAAATCCACATATTTTATTCCATACATTATTCATTTACCTCTGTTGCAGAGGCCAAGTCTTTGATTAAAATGCAGTCATCCTGAACACGCTGGACCTAAAATCTGTAAGAGGAAAGCACAACTCAAGAACCCTGTTTTTTTGTAGTCCAAAACATGACACCAAACTAAAAATGATGATTGTAGCAAGAGATGGGAATAGATTTTGAATCTTTAATCTGTGATAACATATCTCTGTGCTATTACCAATAATACAAAACTCTAGTTTTGCATACCTGATCTAACTGTACATCCTTCAAGTGCCTCAACAAAAATCCTGTACAGTTAATAACAGGTTAAACAACCACACATGGTTTCCCAAAAGCTTAACTGAAGCAATGTTTTTTTTAGCTTGGCAAACGTGTCACCAGCTTCTTCTCACACTTATAGTGTGGGCCTTCTGATGTCTTGGCCATGTGCACCTCCATATAGATGAGGGCAGACCCTCACCAAACCAGGTCTTTAGTAGTATTTGAGCACTCAGGACGCACAGTTTGCATCACAATTACGCTCATTTAAGGTTTACTTGTTTTCAGGTTGTAAGCTTTAGTTCAGTTTTATTAGGTTTTGTTCTGGGTGAGTCTTGTATTAAGGAACCCCTCAGCAGGGATCTGTACCTTTATCACTCATCGGTACATGAGTGGGACCATGAGGTTTTTCAGGTAGGATGAAAACAGTCTCTACCTCTGCAGTCCTTCAGCAGTGGATCTCATAAGCTATCTGAGATTCCATAAACACCCCTGTGTGGTTAAGAAACATCCCTTCAGCCTCTGACGTGATCATAGGCTCTGCTTCCCCTCCTTCCGCTGCCATTCTTCTCATGGTTCGGATGTCAATCTCCTGCTGCTCCTGTTTGTTCTGAGAAACACTGGGATTAGTAGTTTTGCCTGGCCCAATGGAAAGGGTTTGGCTGGAGGTGTCAGATGGTGCGTGGCAATCCAGATTTGTAGTGGAGATAGCTGTGGTTGGAGCAGGGGGAAGCACAGGCTTGGCTCTGTTCAGTACATACATTTCATGGCCTTGCTCATCTCGGTACTCTTCTAGCTGGGCAAAGGTGGTGGGGCCATCAGAGTAGTCATTCACGTACAGGATGCTCTCCTCCTGCTGGTTAAAATTCACCTTGATCACTTTTGGGGTACAGAAATAATGGAAAACTTGAAAGGTTCACACTTGTCAAATATGGTGTTGTATACATTGTCGATAGAGGTTAATTCATATTCACATCTAAATGAAAAAATAGCTGTGTTGGTACCAGACATTTATATATTTATTTTTTCCAGCCTCAAAACCATTAGAGGCTAATGTTCTTTTAAATGTACCATCTGTATTGTTATCTGCTATTAACAGGCAGCGTACTATTGTAGTTACTACACTAAAAATGCACCCTACATCATACAAAGCAGAAAATAGTTTTAAAGAGGAAAACAGACATGTTTAAAAGTTAATGATTCTGTGCAGACAGGATCCATTATATGTACAGGTACTTCTCAAAAAAAAATTACAAAAAAGTGAAACTCATTGATTCATTATACATAGAGTGAAATATTTCAAGCCTTTATTTCTTGTAATTTTGATGATTATGACTAACAGATAATGGAAACCCAAAATTCAGTGTCTCATAAAGTTTAAATATTTTGGAAAAGGTAAATATTGGAATCTCATGGTTTCACACCCTCAGTTAATGAAGTCAAAATCCCTGCAAATGTTTCCTGAGCCTCTAAATGGTCTCTCACTCTGGGTCAGTTGGCTACACAATTATGGGGAAGACTACTGACTAGACAGATGTCCAGAAGACAGTCATTGACAACCTACACATGGAGGGTAGGCCACAAAAGGTCATTGCTGAAGAAGCTGGTTGTTTAGAGTGCTGTTTTCAAGCATATTCATAGAAGGTTGAGTGGCAGGAAAAAGTGTGGCAGAAAAAGGTGCCGCAGCAACAGTTAGATCTGCAGCCTTGACAGGATTGTCAAGCAAATTCCGTTCAGAATTTGTGGATGCTTCACAAGAAGTGGACTGAGGCTGGAGTCGTCATCGTTGTCCGCTTGATCCGGGACCGGGTTGCAGGGGGAGCAGACTCAGCAGAGACACCCAGACGTCCCTCTCCCCAGACACCTCCTCCAGCTCCTCCGGGGAAAGCCCAAGGCGTTTCCAGGCCAGCCGAGAGACATAGTCCCTCCAGCGTGTCCTGGGCCGTCCCCTGGGCCTCCTCCCGGTGGGACGTGCCTGGAACACCTCCCGAGGAAGGCGTCCAGGAGGCATCCGGTATAGATGCCTGAGCCACCTCAACTGACTCCCCTTGATGTGGAGGAGCAGCGGCTCTACTCCGAGCTCCTCCCGAATGTCCGAGCTCCTCACCCTATCTCTAAGGGAGTGCCCGGCCACCCTACGGAGGAAGCTCATTTCAGCCGCTTGTATCCGGGATCTCGTTCTTTCGGTCATGACCCAAAGTTCATGGCCATAGGTGAGGGTAGGAATGTAGATCGCTTTTCGGCTCAGCTCTCTCTTCACCACAACGGACCGGCACAGTGCCCCCATTACTGCGGCAGCTGCACCGATTCGTCTGTCGATCTCCCGCTCCATTATCCCCTCACTCGTGAACAAGACCCCGAGATACTTGAACTCCTCCACTTGAGGCAGGAACTCCACTCCAACCTGAAGAGGACAAGCCACCCCTTTCCGGTCGAGAACCATGGCCTCTGACTTGGAGGAGCTGATCTTCATCCCAGCCGCTTCACACTCGGCTGCGAACCCGCCCCAGCGCATGCTGTAGGTCTTGGGTAGAGGGGGCCAGCAGGACCATGTCATCTGCAAAAAGAAGAGACGAAATCCTCTGGTCCCCAAACCAGACCCCCTCCGGCCCTTGGAGGCTGTGCCTAGGAAACCGGTCCTGTTCATAACTTTTATGGACAGGACTGGTGACAAAGGGCAGCCCTGCCGGAGTCCAACATGCACCGAGAACAGGTTCGACTTAGTGCCAGCAATGCAGACCAAACTCCGCTTGTACAGAGACCGGATGGCCCCTAATAAAAGGCCCCCAATTCTATACTCCTGGAGCACTCCCCGCTGGGCACCACGAGGGACACAGTCGAATGCCTTCTCCAGATCCACAAAACACATGTGAACCGGTTGAGCAAACTCCCATGAACCCTCGAGTACCCTGTAGAGGGTATTCAGCTGGTCCAGAGTTCCACTGCTGGGACGAAAACCACACTGCTCCTCCTGAAGCCGAGGTTTGACTATCGTCTAGACTCTCCTCTCCAATACCCTGGCGTAGGCCTTACCAGGGAGGCTGAGGAGTGTGATCCCCCTGTAGTTGTAGTTACCCCTGTAGAAAGTACTCCTGGATCAGTGCTTCTGTGTTCTATTTGTGTCTCTGCTCTGTTCTCTCTAACCTCCAGTCGGTCGTGGCAGATGGCCGCTCACACTGAGCCTGGTTCTGCTGGAGGTTTCTTCCTGTTAAAAGGGAGTTTTTCCTCTCCACTGTCGCTACATGCATGCTCAGTATGAGGGATTGCTGCAAAGTCAACGCCAGTGACTGTCCACTGTCTCTACATGCTCATCCAGGAGGAGTGAATGCTGCAAGTCACTGACTGGATGCAATCTACTGGGTTTCCTTAGATAGAAAAACTTTTTATCCAATTTGAATAAATAACTGAATCTGACTGCACTGTTCAATGATTAGGATTAATTGGAATGTATGTACCTGACTTTTGTGAAGTGCCTTGAGACGACATGTGTTGTGAATTGGCACTCAAGGCTGGAGTCAGGGTATCAAAAGCCACCACTGAGATAATCCTACACTTGTGCTACAAAAGTTGCATTCTTCGTGTCTAGTCAGTCCTGAACCAGAGACAATGTCAGAGTCATCTTTCGTGGGCTAAGGAGAAAAAGAACTGGGCTTTTGCTCAGTGGTCCAAAGTCCCCTTTTTAGATCAAAATAAAGTGTGCATTTCATTTGGAAATCAAGGCCCCAGAGTCTAGAGGAAGAGTGGAGAAGCACAGAATCCATGTTGCTTGAGGTCCAGTGTAAAGTTTTTACAGTCAGTGATGATTTGGGGTGCCATGTCATCTGCTGGTGTTGGTCCACTGTGTTTTCTGAGGTAAGCAGTCATCGCAGCTATCTACCAGGACCTTTTAGAGCTCTTCATGCTTCCTTCTCCTAACAAGCCTTATGGAGATGCTGATTTAATTTTCCACCAGTTGTTGGCACCTGCTCACACTGCCATTGTACCAACAGCTGGTTCAATGACTGTGGTGTTACTGTGCTTGATTGACCAGAAAACTACTGACCTGACCTAAACCCCATAGAGAATCTAATTAGGAGTGTATTGAGGAAGATGAGAGACACCAGATCACACTGTGCAGATGACCTGAAGGCTGCCATCAAAGCAAGCTGGTCTTCTATTACACCTCAGCAGAACCAGAGGCTGTTCACCTCCATGTAACGCTGCATTGATACTGTAATTCATGCAGAAGGAACCCCAACCAAGTATTGAGTGCATAGAAATGAAAATACTTTCAGAAGTCTGACAATTCTGTTTAAAATACAATTTTCTATTGATCTTTGTAATATTGTAATTTTCTGAGACACTGAATTTTGGGTTTAAATTTCCTGTAAGGCACAATCATCAAAATTACAAGAAATAAAGGTTTCAAATATTTTACTCTATATGTAATGAAAGGTATGAGTATGAGTTTCACTTTCTGAAATGAGAGACAAAAAATATTGAACTTTTCACGATATTCAGATTTTTTATGTACCTGTAAGTGCTGCTCTGGTTATTATACTATAAGTTTTGGTGAATATACATCCAGATAAATGGACAGAGTTTCCACTAAAGGATGTTTTGGTGAAACTCTAAAATGTTGATTGATAATGGAATTATGTCTGTACTTGTCCTGTTAGATCTCAGTGCTGCATTTGATAGAGTCGATCACAATATTTTCTTAGAAAGGCTGGAACATGTTGTAGGGATCAGGGGAACAGCGCTAGGCTGGTTTTAATCTTATTTGTCCGACAGATTCCAGTTTGTTCACACTCCAGGCTACTTTTAGAGTACCATAGGGGTTCAGTACTTGGGCCAATTCTCTTCACTATATATATGCGACCAGGAAATGTCATTTAAATCCCATATTAAACAGGTTTCTAGGATTTCCTTCTTTCATCTCCAGAACATTGCCAAAATTAGAAATATCCTGTCCAGGAGTGACACTGAAAAACTAGTCCATGCATTTGTTACTTCAAGGCTGGACTATTGTAATTCTTTACTATCAGGATGTCCACAAAATGCAGTTAAAAGCCTTCAGCTGATTCAAATGCTGCAGCAAGAGTTCTGATGAAAATTAAAAAGAGAGATCATATTTCTCCTATTTTAGCTTCCCTTCATTGGCTCCCTGTTAAATCCAGAATAGAATTTAAAATTCTCCTTACGTATAATGCCCTTAAAAGTTTATGTACTTTACTTGGAATCTGTATGATTCGATTGAATTTACTTTGTAAAATACCTTGAGACAACGTGTTATAAATTGGCGCTATATAAATAAACAGAATTGTATTTAATTAATAATCAGGGTCCATCATACATCAGAGATCTGATTGTTCCATACTGACACCCTGTCTACTTTTAAGGCTAGGCTTAAAACTTTCCTTTTTGATAAAGCTTATAGTTAGAGTGGCTTAGGTTATCCTGAGCTATCTCTGTAGTTATGCTGCTATAGGCTTAGGCTGCAGGAGGACATAATGACCACTTTCACTCTCTCTGCTACATTCTCATACTACTCTCCAAATTTGCTGTTATTTCACCTTTTAACTCTATGTTCTCTCTCTGTTTTTTTCTCTTCATAGAAACTACATGTGGCCAGGCTCTGTGTTTAGCTGTGACGCCCTCATGGAGGGTAACACTGACTGGACTACAGCTACCAACAACTTAATGTTCTCCTTCTACAGATGATCCACTTAGCCCTGTCTTTCAGTGTTTAACCCTGTCTCTCTCCTAGACATAGCTACTGGCTGAGCTTCTACTGTGACTAACTGTATGTGCTCTCTTACATACTCTAGACTTGAAAACTGGCTCAGAATTCATCTGTTTAGCTGTCTTTCTCTCCTAGATGAAGTCTCTAAAGGAACTGCTGCTGCTATTATTCTTCACTTTTCTCAACATAGAACATAGTTTGAATTGACTTTTTTGGCTTGACAACATTTGTCGTGATGTGGTGCTATATAAACAAACCTAACGGAATTGAAACTGTATTAATTTATTTGGCATTTGCCCAGTTTTTAATATGTATGGAGGATGTAGATAATAAAGACAAAGTAAACCAGCTATAGTCAGAGTGTGAAGAGCAGCAAATCTAGAAAGACCAGTATAAAACTGTGTAGCAATTCTGGTCCTACTCATATGCCTGCACTGTTCATTATACCAAGCTTTAACGTATCTTTTTTATCCTTTAATTAAACCTTTAGAGTGTGAAGTTTGCATATACCTACACCAATATATTTTTGAAAAAACATCTTTGAAAATCAACCAGAAAAATGAGTTCATTTGTCAGATACAGTCATTTCAATCTATTTTACTGCTATAGAAAAACTTTGTATAAAAGCATCAGAAAAAATGGTTATTGGTTTAAACAGGATATAATGATTCTGAAAAATAAAGACATTTTGTGATGCACAGTTAAATGATTTAATGTTCATGTTCTGCTGGGAAAGTTTGTTGTTCTGATTAGAAGCTGATTAGTTGTGATTGGTTCTATTATTATTCTATGTTAAGTGTTAGCATAGTTTGCTTTAAAAAGTGTATTACAATTAGTTTAATACCAAAACTACAACGGCCCATGCAGAATGCTTCAACCTGCTGGGCAGATCAGAGAATAAACAAATATTTTTTTTATTTATTTCAAATGTGCCGTTTCATTTAATCAGACATTATGCACCTTTTCAGCACCATCGGCGTCCTTGTCTTGCTGGTGATGTCGGCTGTAGATCATGGCAACCAGCAGCAGAGCAGTCAACGCCAGCAGGGAGATGCCCACAGCAATGGCAGTCTGAGTTGCAGCTCCCAGAGCACTGAAGGCCATGCTGCCTACAGCATACAGAGGCTCCCGGCTTACATCAGAACCCAAAACTGGACCGTGACTTCTCAGCCGGGGCCAAGTTGGGGAGTATGGCGAGGAAACCTGAGACCACGAGGCCCAAATTGAGGAAGAAGAGGATGAGTTGATGGCAAGTTGAAAGGTCACCCTAGCTACACCTCCTGCATTCCAGGCCTCACATTCATAAAAACCTGCATGTGCCACAGTCACATTACTGAGAAACAGCATGCCACTGCCAGTGTCGGGGTCAAAGTACTCGCCGGCAGCCTTCTGCAGGCTGACTCTGACTTCAGACAGCCCTTCTGATCCTCCTACTTCACCTCCTCCAGCAGCCAGGTCCTGAATCAGACCCCTGGGAGAGTCCACTACTTGACTTTGGGATGCTTTCTTCCAAGTCACCTGCAAACATATGGAGGGTTTTATGCTGAATGCTCTTGCTGAGCAGAAATACTTTTAACATACCTTACTAGCAAAAAAAAAAAAAAACGACAGACATGATTTGTGCCATTTAATTTAGGGTCTGCTCAGTGTATGATGCTTTATGGAGTCGCAGGTTTCTGGAAACTGTCAGGGATGTTAATCACATTATCCTTTTTTAGATTAGTACTTTTCTTCCCTATAGAAAGTACTCCTGGATCAGTGCTTCTTTGTTCTCTTTGTGTCTCTGCTCTGTTCTCTCTAACCCCCAGTCGGTCGTGGCAGATGGCCGCTCACACTGAGCCTGGTTCTGCTGGAGGTTTCTTCCTGTTAAAAGGGAGTTTTTCCTCTCCACTGTCGCTACATGCATGCTCAGTATGAGGGATTGCTGCAAAGTCAACGCCAGTGACTGTCCACCGTCTCTACATGTTCATCCGGGAGGAGTGAATGCTGCAAGTCACTGACTGGATGCAATCTGCTGGGTTTCCTTAGATAGAAAATCTTTTAACCAATTTGAATAAATAACTGAATCTGACTGCACTGTTCAATGATTAGGACTAATTGTAATGTATGTACCTGACTTTTGTGAAGTGCCTTGAGACGACATGTGTTGTGAATTGAGACGACAATCTGTATGATTTGATTGAATTGACTTTGTAAAGTACCTTGAGACGAATTATTTATTTAATTTTTTAATAAAATTTTGTTGAATAGAAAATCCTTCAGTACATAATTTACACGTGTACTTTAAACCTGCGATCAACTGAAAGGTCCTGCAACATAATGGGCAGCAATCACAGGAACTATGGAACAGGAGGCAAGAATTTGGTTTCAGTTCAATTCAGTTTATTTATGTAACGCCAATTCACAACACGTCGTCTCAAAGAGCTTTTCAAAAGGTCAATTCAATCCAATCATACAGACTTCAAATCAGGTACATACATTCCAATTAATCCTAGTTATCGAACAATGCAGATGAATATAGCTTATTTGGTCAAATGGTTTTCTAAGGAAACCCAGCAGATTGCATCATTCATTCACTCCTGGATGGACGCTCTATTTAGGCTACCACTTTCGGTGTCAACATGAATGTTGAAATACCCACTATTATGACCTTATTAGTGTTTAACACTAAATCAGATAAGAAGTCCTGAGCATGGGCAAGACACTGTCTTAATGAGGTAATGGTTGGGTAACAGTACAACAGCTGTATAGAGGAATGGTAAACTACAACTTGGCTTCCTCGTCTGAACCTTGGGTTGTTAGAGTTTTGGAGAACTAATAAATTGACCCAGATTTATAGAAGGAAGAGCTGCTCCAGTGTTTAAAAGTGCACACGGTCCTAAAACCTGAGTTAATATATGCCCAGGGTCTGTAGTTCCAGGCAGCTACAAAAGCATCAGACAGTTAGAACAGTGACTGAAGGTCATCAAATCCATTAGACAGATGAACTTTGACAGACGTTAAGGTTGATTGTGGGTCTGCATGAGGCCAGGTGGACACGTTGTGCAGTTGCCCCGATGCTGGAACCAATGGATATGTGATACAATTGCACACTTTCTTTTATACAGCACTGTGTTAAGAAACAGCTCTGTGTGGGATACTACAGATGGTCTCTAGTTCTTGGAATACAGCACAATGATCCTCGCTTAGCGAAGTCTGGGGTGAGTGACTGGAACCTTAATGACCCTCTTTTACCCACTTCAACTCAGCCCCAGCAAACCTACGTAGTGACCTATCAAACTCCAACAAGGGCTGTTAATGCTGCCAGATGTCTTTACAATGCACCCTCTGTGGATTACCTTCACTCAGTCTCCACATGAGACAATCTATATGTACAATTATTTATTGTAGATTATTTCTACGTTTTTTAGGTCTATATTTTGTTTAGTTTTTTTCATTGCTTGTATTGTTTGGTGATCCAACCTTAAATGACAGAAATAAAGTGGATTAAATTAGAAGGTGGTCCAGCTGAGTAAGGGGGGGCCACAGCTAAATGTAGAGATCCCGTACATCACACAGCCGCATGCTTTTTCTGAAGCACTTCTGCTATTCCCATCACAATAAATCACTACAGTCTAAACACGAATGCCTACAACTAGCTGCATTTGTTCACTTAAACTAGCAATAATTTGCACATATGGACATGATTCTGATTTCTGCTGCAACACTCCAAAAACTGCCTGAAGTACTATGACTGCACCTCTGATGCCTCCACCTATGCCCTTCTAAAGCTTCATAGACCAAAAGACCAAATTACCCCTGACTGGATCATTCCCTGTGCATACCTTACTGTTTTGGATCAGTGAGTGTGTATCAAAATCTATTTATAAAAATAAATAATTCCAGTTATAAAATTTGTAACTGTCTTCACTAACCACCTAAATAGGACAGCCTTGGATGACAGACCATAGTGGTATGAAGCAGGGGGTTTTATCTACTTAATCTTCTCTCTCAGCTTCCCCTAACCACGTTTATCATAATGACAAATTGACCGTATTTGAAATGTCCTTTTCTAATATCTTTGCACTTTATTAAGAGGTATAGATGCAAACAAATCTCTGATTGATGTATTACAGGTACTAGACATGTTTGAATGTTGAGAAAAATGAGTAGAATGCTGTTGAATGCTTGTGAACCTTAAGTAGCCTTACTTGTGGCCTAGGATAGCCGGAGGCATGGCAGGACACCCTGAGGCTCTCTCCCAGATGGACTGCCAACCTTCTTGGTTCGAGCTGAACTACTGGAGGGATACACACCAAGCTGTTGAGTGGGACTTCCATGAGGCTGAGACGGGAAAGACGTGGAGGCTCATTGCAGACCAGCCGACGTTCCGCAAAGCTGAGCAGACGCTGACCATCCTCATCAATCCAGCTCCTCAGCCAGTGGAGAGCACAGTCACAGCGCCATGGATTATCTACCTCAAAGGAGCACAGGAAACTAATGACTGTGAACAAGACTTCCTAATTGGGTCTATAGTTCTAAATGTTAAGGAATGGGCTCTGGCAAAAAGTTCCCAAGTAATCAAATTGCTTTACTTGTCTGTTGGTACGCCATGTCAGAGTTCTCATACAGACACCTCTGTCTTGCAAAATAAAGACTGCACTCATACAGCAGATAAAATAGGTATTAAACATGTCAACACATTTCATGTTTAAATAATTTTAATAGGGCCACTGATATGAAATTCACACCAGATCTTAACAACACAGGTAATCCACACATATAAAGAAATCGAAGCAAAATTAGTTCATAAATAAAACTTTGTGTCATAAAATGGAATGGCACAGTAAAGAAGTACTGATTAAAAGAATGTGCAAAAAGGCACAGAAATCCAAGAAAGCAGCTGAAATCTGTCAGTATTTAGAAATGATCCCTGTTACTATATGCAAAGTAATATCAGCTAGTTCAATATTAACTGATGGTCTGTAAAAAGGTTCCTCATTACCAAAGTATAGCAGAGTGGTACGATTGAAAAAGGAAAGACAGAAAAATGTTTTACTATTGCAAAAACTACTAAACATAATAGTTGCAGCTGGATTTCTAAATTTTAGAATGTTACAGTGAGCGCCGTTGGAGACATTATTCAGAAATGGAAAGAACAGCATTTTACCATAAACCAGCAGTGCTGCTGGTGGGTGACCCATGTATGGAGGCCTTAGTCCTCGAAGCAGGCTGTCGCGGGTTAAATCCTGGCCCCTACTCTCTCCGCGCTAGTTCCTGTCAACTTACTTTTGAAAAATAAAGCACCCTAGTCCCTAAAAAAATACCTTTTAAAAAACAGTGTTGTCCAACAGCCAAGAAGAGAGCTTCAGAAAGAGAGGGATATAGAGTTTTTCCCATAAAAACACAGTTGGGGCCATTTTGAGCACTTGATGACCTCTTTCATCTATGGTTCAATATTCCACGCCACATTGTAATGGTTTTCACAGGACAATACTTGACAGACCAAAAGTCATTTGGCTGATTCCTGATCAGGTGGTGCCCTGATTTGTTAGTTTGACTCAAAATTGTACATTCTAACTTTATTAGTAATTCTGTTAATAATTAATTGTCAATGATAATTATTGATAGCTGCTAATGTTTAAACCAATCACTGTTTCCCAACAGTTGTGCTTTGATTTGTTATTCTGACAGAAAATTTTATATTCTAACTTTATTAATAATTTTGTTAATAATTATTAAATATAATTATTTGCTAATAGCCAAACCAAATCAGTTGCTGCACAACAGCACTTTACCTCAATGCCTCTTTGCGCACAAGACGGAACTGATGAAGAAAAAGCAAGCTGAAGCCTTTTTAAATTTTACTGCTGAAGATTTGCGCAAACCAGTGGAATACTGGGAGAACATAGTTTGGTCAGATGAAGCCAAAGCTGAACTCTTAAGATGTCATTGATGGCACCATTTTTGGACAATGAATGGTTCTACACATCATCCCAAAAACACCAAATCAAAATTTAAGTACGCAGGTGGAAACATCATGGTGTTGGATGTCTTGTGCCCCCTTTCCATTGGCTCCACTTGGCCCTAGCCCAGACTCCACTCTGCCCACTTTGCAAGCGTTTTTATTCGTTTTTTTCCGTACGGTTACCTACTTTTTTGGTCCCTGCTCCTGAGCAGGTACGATCGGGGCTGAGTCGGGACTACATGTGACGTAAAATAAGTTCATTGATTGGCCGTGGGAACAGGACAAATAAGATGGTTTTCCATGAGGTAGTGGAGAGAAAAATTAATATAACTCAAGAGCAACTAAAATAATACGGTGGCTTGTAAAAGTATTCATACTCCTTGAACTTTTCCACATATTGTCACATTACAACCACAAACATAAATATATTTTACTATGAAAGACCAACACAAAGTGCTATACAATGTGAAGCAGAAAGAAAATTATACATGATTTCTTTTTTTTTTTACAAATAAAAACAGCAATGTGCAAAAGTATTCAGCCCCCCTGAGCCAATACTTTGTGGAACCACCTCTTGCTGCAATTACAGCTGCAAGTCTTTTAGGGTAGGTCTCTACCAGCTTTGCACATCTAGTGACTGAAACGTTTGCCCATTCTTCTTTGCAAAACAGCTCAAGCTCAGTCAGATTAGATGGAGAGCGTTTTTTGCAGGTTTTCCCACTTGCAAAGCATGTAGAAGTCTTTAATTTTTATCATAGGTACTCTTCAACTGTGATTGACTGAATCTGAAACAAAAATCCAGAAAATCAAATTTTTTGATTTTTAAGTAATTAATTTGCATTTCTGACCCATTCATCCACACAAAGTATTCTGTAAGTATGTTTAATACTTATTTTACCCCCTGTATGTTTGTAATAATCAAAATTCTAATCTCACCTGTGATTCGCAGCACCTGCAGGCTAACCAAAGGCCGCAGTGACCTAGGACCAATGGTGTGGAGATTATTCCTGCTGAGGTCCAGCAAAGCCAGAGAGGTCAAACCAACCAGAGCCTGGTCTGCTATCATTTCTATGCTGTTCTGCTGCAAGTGGAGCTCCTGCAGACGCTGGAGATATATGCAGACTTTATATGAGGAAAAGAAGGTTCTGTGTTAACATAACCATTATGCAATAATTTCAAATCAATGAATTTCATCTGACTTTACTTTTAGTGTTCTATAATGCTTTTACAAATTACACAATCACTGGTTGTGTAGTTTGTGTTGTAACAAGCTGATGGTTAACATCAGCTTGTTACAACGCATTTAATAGGTTGCTGCGTCTAAAAGCTGCCAAAATATGCTGCAACTCTTTTTAGTGGGCTTTTTATCTCAATTAAAATATGTTAATGTTATATATAGCATTATGTTGTGATTATTAATCTGACAATATTATTTAATATTAATATTTTATCAAATAATATTTCGGTCTGTTAAGGGTTGTCCTGTGAATACCAGCCCAGTAAGGCGGTGGTATTAGGACAAAATTGAAAGGGATGAGCCAAGCTCTGACATTATTGAACAGCATAAACTCTGTATACACATGGAATGAATTCACACAATTTCTTAAAATACAAGAGTTTATTAACAAAAATAAGTCAACTCAAAGTCAAACATATTTCAATCAACAAACTCTTTACTATGCTAAAACAATCCAACTAAACTACCAAGCAGAATTAAAGAATAGGGAAGACTAATGGGCTATGTACAATATAAACAAGTTGATTGAAGATGATTGAAAATCATGACCAAAAGAGTGATCCAACATTACCATGCAATGTTTATGTTTGAGAACCAAGGATTATCTTGAAGAATCTGAAATGAAGTTAAGTTAGTCTTGGAACTAACTTAGGCAATATTTAGCAAATGTTTAAACAACCATTCACAATGCAAGATCAGATAAAATATTATTTTAATAAAATAATGTTTTAAAGTATGATCTGCTGAATAAAACCAACCTTCTGGATGAATAATTTCTCAATGGTGTCTAATTAGTTGCCTTTATTTATCAAAATAATATTTGAAGAAAAATTATTAAGGGAATATTTGGAAAAGAGCCAAATCTTTCTGGACAAATGGGGCTTAATGGTGTTTACTTAGTTATCAGATTTAGTAAAATATTGTTTAGAGATTATTATTCACTAACTTGAAAACTAAACCTTCCTGTTAAATATTCTGTAGCGAACACGTGTTCTAAAGCTGTTAGCAGTTAAGCTAACAAAGGAGGCCGATAGCTTAGCACCAGAACCAAACACATACCTTTAAAATATCAGGGTCAATAAAAGGGTTAAAATGCATAAGCGCGGACGGCGCGTTATGAATTCAATTCAATTCTATTCAATTCAATTCAATTCAGTTTATTTATATAGCGCCAATTCACAACACATGTCGTCTCAAGGCACTTCACAAAAGTCAGGTACATACATTCCAATTAATCTTAATCATTGAACAGTGCAGTCAGAATCTCTTATTTATTCAAATTGGATAAAAAGTTTTTCTATCTAAGGAAACCCAGTAGATTGCATCGAGTCAGTGACTTGCAGCATTCACTCCTCCCGGATGAACATGTAGAGACAGTGGACAGTCACTGGCGTTGACTTTGCAGCAATCCCTCATACTGAGCATGCATGTAGCGACAGTGGAGAGGAAAAACTCCCTTTTAACAGGAAGAAACCTCGAGCAGAACCAGGCTCAGTGTGAGCGGCCATCTGCCACGACCGACTGGGGTTAGAGAGAACAGAGCAGAGACAAAAAGAGAACAAAGAAGCACTGATCCAGGAGTACTTTCTATGGGAAAAGGAAAAGGTAAATGTTAATGGATGTAGATCCTTTAGTCATTTCACCTAGAAGAAGGAACAGATAAACTCTGAGCCAGTTTTAAGTTTAGAGTCTGAAGAGAGCACATAGAGTTAGTTACAGTAAAAGCCTCAGTCAGTAGCTATGTCTAGGAGAGAGAAAGGGTTAAACACTGAAAGACAGGGCCAATTTGGATCATTGGTAGAGGTGAGCATTAATTTTGTTGCCAGCAGAAGCTCGGACGATGCCCCTCTCCAGAAAGGTGTCACAGGTAGACACAGAGTCAGGCCAGGTGTAGCTTCTAGGAAGAGAAAAGAGAGAGAACAAAGTTAAAAGCTGAAATAACAGCAAATACAAAATACAAAATTGAAGAGTAGTGTGAGAAAGTAGCGAAGAGGGTGAAAGTGGCCATTATGTCCTCCAGCAGCCTAAGCCTATAGCAGCATAACTACAGAGATAGCTCAGGATAACCTAAGCCACTCTAACTATAAGCTTTATCAAAAAGGAAAGTTTTAAACCTAGCCTTAAAAGTGGACAGTTTGTCCATCTAGAGCCCACTGATGGCCATTGTTATACTAAAAACCACAACGATTGGGATACCTCTCTCTGTCAGATTGACCATAACCACTGGAAAAGAGAGGGGGTCATACAGGTAGCAGAAATGGAGGGTTTGCACCTCAACCATAACTGAGCCGGTTTAGGCTAAACCTGACTCCCCCTTACTCCATCCAACAAGTGGAGAAGAAGACGGAGCTAAAATAAGGAAGATAACTATAAGCTTTATCAAAAAGGAAAGTTTTAAGCCTAGCCTTAAAAGTAGACAGGGTGTCCGCCTCACGGACTAAAACTGGGAGCTGGTTCCACAGGAGAGGAGCCTGATAACTAAAGGATCTGCCTCCCATTCTACTTCTAGAGACTCTAGCAACCACCAGTAAACCTGCAGTCTGAGAACGAAGTGCTCTGTTAGGAACATGTGGAACAATCAGATCTCTGATGTATGATGGAGCTAAATCATTAAGGGCTTTATATGTGAGGAGGAGAATATTAAATTCTATTCTAGATTTAACAGGGAGCCAATGAAGGGAAGCTAAAATAGGAGAAATATGATCTCTCTTTTTAATTTTTCATCAGAACTCTTGCTGCAGCATTTTGAATCAGCTGAAGGCTTTTAACTGCATTTTGTGGACATCCTGATAGTAAAGAAAATTACAATAGTCCAGCCTTGAAGTAACAAATGCATGGACTAGTTTTTCAGCATCAATCCTGGACAGGATATTTCTAATTTTGGCAATGTTCCGGAGATGAAAGAAGGAAAACCTAGAAACCTGTTTAATATGGGATTTAAAATTACATGTCCTGGTCAAAATAACACCAAGGTTTTTTTACTTTTTTACTGGAGGTCAATTTAATGCCATCCAGGTTAAGTGATTGACTAAGCAGTTTCTTTTTTAAAGACTCCGGTTTAAAAGACGACAACTTCTGTCTTGTCTGAATTTAAAGTCATCCAAGTTTTTATGTCTTCAAGACATGCTTGTAGTCTGTCTAACTGGTTGGGCTCATCAGATTTATGGATAAGTAAAGCTGAGTGTCATCAGCGTAACAGTGAAAGTTTATCCTATGCTGCCTGATAATTTTACCTATTGGAAGCATATATATTTAAAGAGAAATTTGGGCC
>JAHHUM010000868.1:626232-981954 GCA_036173005.1 Crenichthys baileyi
ATAATTTATCATTTACTATTTCTTATTTCCTTGTACTTATAAGGGCAGTTTCACTGCAGAAGAGGAAATGATTTTCATTTGTAAATGGTGTAATGTCAGGCATGGCACCAGTGCAGATACAGAGGCTGCAGGTGAGGAGTGTTTCTATACAGTATCATGACTGCTGCAGGGTCAGAAGAAATCACACACGAAGTCTAAATCTATTTGTCACAGAGAATCCTAGGATTTGGTGCTCAAGCTTTTATTCTTCCTCTTCCTCCTTGCTAAATGTGATGCCAGTGCTTCTTAATGACAGCTTGACTTATACATTCTTCATTTACAGTAAAAAACAGCCTGACAAATGTACAGTTTCTCTGCGTCTCCCAGTAAATAAGGAGCCAGGCTGGTGGTTAAGGCAATACCAGTAAGATTTTGGGGTGTAAAGGTACACTATAATCTCGGTTCAGAACGTTTTTGGTATGCTTCGATCAAGAGAAGCAAATAGTTTTTGTTTTTTTTACCTTATTCAGCAGTGAACGAAGAATTTTTCACATTTGTGAAAATAGATTGATTATTTTATGCTTCAGAACTTCAAAGAGTGACTGGAGATTTAGTTTGATTATTTTCAATTAATTAAGGATAATCAGGTACAATTATTGCCTGGATAAATTATACAACAATAAAACTCTCCCTAAAATTGTCAAGGTTGTTAATTAGGATTTTCCTATAACAATGCTCTGACAATTAAGAGGAAGGGATGTTCATAACAAACACCATGTTCAAGCACAATGTGATTCTTCATGCCATGTCACCTTGTGCCAAAGTTCGATTGGCTTTCTAATCATATCATCAGACCTGCAGCATTACATATTGGAGACTAAGAGCTGTCAACTGATCACCATCTAGAACAGAGTTGGATCCGGTTGTAGGGAAGGCTGACAGACAGACCTGATAAACCAAAATAAGTGATAAGAGTGACCTGGGAATATCTAGTGAGAATTCTTTTTGAGAGATCTTCAACACTCGCTTGGGAGAGTTTCTCTCATGTTTCAAGAGAGGTTAGGGAAATTGAATCAGAATGCCATGTTCAAGACCTTTTTCCAGGACTTTTGGCCTTAGAGTCATTCATACCTTTTGTGGCAGAGCAGTTTATGTAGTTGCAGAAGCAAAAACTCTGTTATGGAAGAAATTTGGAGAGGCTATGGAGAAAGTATTGTTGTTACCCTCAAGGAAGTTCAGGGTAACTGTTTCAAACTCAGACAGGGTGAAACAGTGACCAACCCAGTCTGTGTATGGTTTGGGGCTCATGACAGTGTCCCTGGAGGTATTTTGTGAAGGGTGCTGTGGAAGTATCAGGTATTTCACGAGGGTTCCCCCTTGTTACCAATACTGTTGCTGGGGTTGATGGACAGAATCTCATTGCATAGTCGTGAAAAGTAGGGTCTCTGATTTGGGAGTCTCAGGAACTTTTATTTTGTGTGATGGTGTGAACTGCTCCCTATAACCCGCTCTGCTGGGGGCAAAGAGTGACTTGGGGACTATAGCCCACAGAGAAATAAGCTGTCTCTGTGGGGTGGCTGCGCTCAGCCTTGGAGATAGGGTTAGGAGAAGCATTAAGTAGAGACAGTGCTCCTTTGCATTAAAAGGAGTCTGCTGAGGTGGTTCAGGCATCTGATTAGGATAAGTATTTCTCGGGAGAGGGCTGTTTTCTCCAGGACCTGTTACCCCCACAACCTCTATTGGAAGGTTGGTGAGTGGGTATATGGATGGATGAAAATTTAGAGAAGGTTTTTAGCCATTTTCAATATACAGAGAACAACTTTTCTATAAAAGAGTATGGCATCAGCCTGCCAGACACTAAAAGAACAAATATTACGAGGCTGCCTTATCAGAATTTGGATTTGTTGAAGTTTTGGCATTCGTAGAAATTGTTTAGTAACTCTTACAAAGAAGTAAAAGTTCGCCAGCCGTTATTTCCCGTGTGGCCCTTTTGCAACCTTGTGAGAGCGAAAGACTATTTAAGGGAAACAGCTTTCAGAGGAGAACACTGCATAATTTTCTTGCTCAATTGTGATTTTTGGTTTAGGCTCAGGTTTAGGTCATGTAAAACTCAAAATGTCCCTCTGCATATCTCTAAGTAAAGTATCTTCTGAAGTGAGGAATTAAAAAGCACGAAAACATGCTCTGTCATTCAGCAGACTGAATACCACATTAAGTTTTTTTCACAACTGCAAGCTTCGTCTCTAATATTATAAACTGATAGTCTTTACTTATCTTTAGATCCCTGAACCCATAACCTAACAAGTATTTATTATTACCAGCGCTCTCTTCCGGTCTCCTCATGCTCATCCAAATATACCCAAAGATCTATTCAGAGTAAAATAACCTACGTGAGAAAAAATAGTTTCTAAATATTGACTGAATCTCATGAAAAATTATACATGACTGAAATCTCAAAATAAAAGAGTCCAAAACTAGGGAGTAATACATTATTGTTGCTAAATGTGTTGCAGTGGATTCTTAAAACCACAGGCATTTACTGAGTTTGTTTATGTGCATTTGTTTATTATAGAACAACAGATGCACAGCAGGTGAAGCAAACTATCAGGGCTCAGCTGTAAAATCACCTGTTTCTCAGCTGTTGTCACACTACAAATAAACAACACAGCTTGTGATAACCATAGTTAGTGATAGAATCTTGCCAAATGGTTGCGCTAATGGGTTTTCTAGGAATTAGAAATTAAAGATACATTTTACCTTTCTACATAACACATCTTAACTTTTTTATTTATTTATTATTTATATAACTATATAAAATTTGCTATTCTAAAGAAATTAACCATATTAAATATAGATTCTGACAGATAAAATTCATGCAATTCTTTGATTTGCATTTATGATTATTTTCCCTACAGCTGCAATCACTCTGAACATCTACTCACTCCTGTTAAAAATGCTAGGTTTCTGTGAGATAAAAAAGAGATTAGGATAAAACATTTCCAAACCTTTTCCACCTTCAGTGTGACATATACCATTAACTTTTTACTTATCTTTAACATAGCAGGTACTCCTGGATCAGGGCTTTTGTGGGTGATTTTGTTTTTTTCTTGTGAATGCTCTGTCTACTCAAACCCCGAGTCGGTCGTGGCAGATAGCCGCTCACACTGAGTCAGGTTCTGTTGGAGATTTCTTTCTGTTAAAAAGGTGCATTTCTTTGCACTGTCGCTACAGGCTCGGGAGGAGTGACTGCTGCAAATCAGTGACTCCATGCAATCTGCTGGGTTTTCTTAGATAGAAACCTCTTTAACCAATTTGACTAATGAACTGAACTTGACTGCATGTTCATTAATATGTTTTGTCCCATTTCAAAATGAACCTGAACTGAACTTATTTGTTCATTTGCATCCTTTTGCTGAAGCCATTTTCTGCAGAGGTTACAACTGTATCAGTAAGGAGAAGTGAGCTAAATATTCATTAGCACCATATACTTTATATGTCATGGCACTGTGAAGATGTAATCAGTTTAAGGAACAATTGGACAAACAAGACTGAAACATTTCTGCAAGGCTGACTACAACACTTAAGGAGCTGAACGCACTTCTAGCAGGAACTGATTGTGATAACAACCCCCTGTTCTCCATATGTCTGGACTAAAGTTGTTAAACAGAACGCTTTTCATCTGAAGAAAACACCCAGATCTGGCTAAACTGTCCCAAAGCCTTGTGGGAGAATGTGTTACGGTCTGATGAAAAAAGCATCTAGACCTGAATTCTGCTTGAAAGAAAAGCATCACTGCACATCTTCAAAAGAACATACTTACAATAAAAAACATGGCATAGTGCATCATGCTTTGGGATTATTTTTCTTTAGATAGCACTGGGGATGTTGTCAAGGTGGATGAAATTATGAACAGCTCCGAATAACTAGCCAATTCTTTATCCAAAACAATCAGGTGTCTGCGAGAAAACCTAAAACTCCTGATAAACTCCAACCAAAGAAGACAGAATAATACAAATAAATCAAAAGGTGTTAGAACAAAGTATTAATTAACCGGATTGCACACTTTTGCACCCAGGTTTGTTTTCATTTTTTTTATATATATTTTCCCTCAAAATAGGTTTATTCATTTTTAAATTGAATTGCATGGGATATATATTTGAGGTTATGAAATTATTTATCATGGTTTAGTTTTGCAATGGACAAAACCCCATGGGTACACTTTTTAAATCCACCTAATATACAGCACATCCTATATTCATGCTATGTGAATTATGCAATAATAAAATAATCTACCTCAAATGACATGAACAGCTGAAAAATAATTTGAATTTATTCACCACTATGACAACTGATTAAGCTTCATTTGTCTTCTCCTGGTGGTGAGCATCATGCAGTATGTTAAATATTTCTGTATTTGTGCCTTAAAATTTATTTTGATTTCATGCATGCATATTATGCATGCATGCTGGTCTCAAACAGAGAGCCAGCAGATGACATTACATAATCTCTGACCCAGAGGGAAAGATAAATGTGGACCAAGCCCTACAGCTCACGTAAGGGGGCAGCAGGCAAACCAGCTTGTGAAGGGGAGCCACTTTTGAAGCAGAACCCTGCAGCCAGAAAACAACTGAGCCAAGACTGACAGCAGAGGGGACCAGCCAACCAGTTGTCGCAGTCCTGCAGTGTGATCTATTGAGCCATCAGCTATAAGTCGTCTGGTTAAAACAAGTAGTTAAAAGTCTAGGCTATGACCCTCTACATAGACAAACACTGTGAGATGTTTATCATAGAACTTCAGCCAGCCCTCCGTATTTCTGTATGTTTAGACTGAAATCATTTCCTCCAGCACAACGAATACAGAAACCTCAGCATCGTTATTCATGCCAGATTCTGAAGAAACATTACAGCAGACATTCCAGTTCCTCGGAGGTACATTTAGTACTGAAAAACCAAATCTTTAGATTCAAAAACATACTACTTAGGCAGCTAATAAATAAATGTAGTGCAAAAATATTGCAATCTGATAAATATTTTGATTGTTAGACTTGTAGGTCCCGGTTATGTTTATGATATATACTCAACCAAGAAATGAAATTCATACCAGAATTTGGTAACAACCCAAGTAATCCACACATTTAAAGAAATCAAAACAAATTATACAATAAATTATGTGTAATGAAGTGGAATCACACAGGGAATGAGTATTAAATGAAAAGGATGTGCAAAAAACAGAAAGCCAAGAAAACAGCCAAGATTAGATAAGATAAGATAGAGTAAAATCTACATTTCTAAATTTCCTTATGTTCCAGCCATTGCCGTAGGGGCCATAATCCAGAAGTGGAAAGAAAGTATTAGTTTAAGGGTGTTGCATGCACACTGAAGGTGAAAAAAGTAGTTATTTATTTATCATAATCTAATTTTTCCTAAACCAAAATATGGTATTTCACCAGGGTGTGTACACTTTTGAGAGCCACTGTATTGCCTAATGAGTGTTGCACAACATACATGCCTACTTGTGAAGCCATGCAACACCTTAACAAATGATTACACAAATCACTTCGCTAATGTTGTTCTAAGTACCAATGAGAGCAATACTCTTGAAAATTATTTTTTCCATCTGAAGAAATTTTAAAAAGAACTGGGAACCAAGAGGCAAAATAATTATATAGAATAAAATAAAATATCACAAACATATCTGAGATCTCTTCGCTGGTTTGCTTCAAGAATAGGTTGCTTGAACTACTGTGAGCCCGCATCAATCAATTAAAAAACAAGCTCCTGACAACAAACCCTTATATAACATGTTAGAATTAACCAGCAGATAACCCTTTCATTTTAACAACATACTCTGGGATGGTAAAATCTAGAGAGCATAATGCTTCATGCTGAAAATAAAAAAAAGGCTTTTCAAAACAATCAACTAGAAGCAAGAGGCTTAACCCAAATACACCATGAATTGGAGAAAAAGAGCAGTAGGTTCAGACGAATAAGTTCACTTGTTCATGTGTCAGCTGAGGGCACTTGGAGCTCTTGTCCTAATATCACACAGCTGAAGATTAAGATACAGTTTCACATCAAATGTTGCCGGTTGAAACCATTCTTTTTAGATGTGTGCATGCCTTTATAATCTGTTTTTATTTTCTTTCACTGAGTAATGTGTGGCTACCTGAGTAATGTCCAGTAGCTACCACTGCATTGTACACAACAGTTCTGATAAAGAACTGCCAGCTGTCTTGCACAAGACTGTTGTTTTTCCCACAAGTTATTGGCGTCAGTTTTAACCCCCCCTATTTCTAAATCATAAATACAGCAAACATGCAACTCCTGGAGTTCCATGCACAGCAACGTCAGGTGTCTCCACCCTGGTGGGATGTTCAAGTCAGTACTAACCATGACATCTGTTAATGCTGCAGTGTCATAAACAACACTTGCTTCACACAATTATCCCACAGAGTCCCTCTGATGGGAATACCAGTCTCCTAATACTAATCTTAACTTATATCATGCTGCCTTTGAACCCCAACTTGGCTTTTTCCATTAATAAATAAATTAGTGTTGTTAGTGTGATGGATGACTATATGGATTTATATCTATATGCAAAAAACACATTTAAATCGTGTTTAAATATCTTTTCTGTGTAAGGGGGATTGATTTTAGTTAAATCTAAGTTAGCAGCACAGAAGAACTAATAAAAAGGTCCATAAAGGGCCCCTCTCCCACCTGTCACTTTTCCAGGCCTTCTACCAGAGGCCCACAAATGGAATACAGAAAAAAATTGTGAATGACACACATAAACAAACGCAAAGCTCTTACAGCAGTTCAGCAGTTTCATCAGAAAACAACAAGACGCATAAAGGAATATGCTTGTTTTTCTTTGTTAAAACATTCCCATATTCCCTCCTACATTATTTGTAGGAGGGAATATTAAGTTTTGATAAGATGTGAGGAGATTGTATTCCCACAAGGATTCTGTTTACATATTCCTGAAGAAAGCCAAACAAAGAAGCTCAACTACATAAGCCATGAAGTTACAGTGCTTTAGAAGCAGTGCTCTAATCGCAAGAAGCAAGAGTTGGGACACAAAATGTGTCTAATAAGTTGCACAAAAATTGCACAAAAAAAACTCACTTTAACAACAAAGGAATGCTTCTAGTGTTTTAAGTCAATGATCAACAATTATTCTCTCATTTTGTTGACATAACCAAATTTATTCTGATTTTCTCATTTCTGTCTAACTCAAAGAAGTCTTAACAGTCTACTTTTTTGCATTTTACTACGATTTTGTTATTACACTTTGATTTTGTTTTAGTACAAGCACAACATAACTCTTGGATTTTACCATCCACATTAAGGGTAAAGCTATTTCTATAGGACACATGGTCACTATAGCTCTCTGTCACTTGAGGATATACAAATGTAACTGAGGAATATGTTTAAACAGTTCATGATTGATGATGCTTGTCTGTTTACCTTTAGAAGTGGAGTCTTATTTTGGTCACGTTGTGCAAACGAAAGCATGAAACAGAGCCTGTAAGATATGCATCAAAACCTTTATTTACACTAGACTCTGTGATCTCAGTCAATGTAAATTAGGTACAATTGAAAAGTTAAACCTTTCACTTTTAATAATTTACTGAATTCCAGGTTGTGAAGTGTGTCTCATTTTTTAGAGGAGGGTTTAAAGTATAGAAACACAAATAGAGGCATTTTTGTACTATTCATTTGTCTTAATGTTAAAATATTTTAACAGGGAAGTAGTCAAACATTAAATTAGTTTCCACAATCGCCATCTTCACTTTGCACTAGAAAAGCAATCCAGAACTTTAACTTTGCACGAGAAAACACAGGTACAGATTTCCTTCAACCTAAGCCCTTGATCCAGGAAGAGTAGTAAGCTCGGTGTAAAAAAAACCCAGCTAATACTGGATTTTGCTTTCTAGAGATACAAGAAGAAATCAGCTAGTGTCTGAAATCAGTCCATTTTCAGCTTGCTAAAGTATGACTGGGGACCAGAAAAATTGGATCTTGTTCAAATCAGTGCCTAAGTGCTACCAGGTTGCGGTAATAACAGCCTTCTAGGTGGGGGATGTTACTGAGAGAAGAGCACTCAGCTATTTTAAGTATCAACAAGGTGTTTAAAAGTGAAGTCAAAGTACAAACAGATAAGTGAAAAGCTATTAAAAGAGGAAACCATATTTTTATGACAAATCTGCAGGTCATTTAGGCTAAAGAGATAGCAAGAGAGAGCAAGAGTTCATCAGATAACATGAAGGCTAAACATGTTACAGTCAAAGATATTCTGTTTCATCTTTTTGAGCTTTTAAACAGACATCTGGAATCACAGAAAGATTTGGATAGGCAGAGATTGCTGTTTGAGTAATTCTAGTCTAACAGTAATTGTTAATATTATGCTAAAGAAAATTCACCTCTAACATTTGTGTCATTGCTTGAAAATAGTAAAACCCTATTTCACAGCATTCTCTCTTCAGTTTAAATAGTTACTGACAGCATAAAAATGTGATTGCTTTTCTTATAACTCCTGATATTACATTTGTTAAAAAGAAATTAGAATCAGAAAACATTGGCATCAGCAAATCAAAGCTGTACAGAAATAGAAGATGGTAAATTGGCCCCAAAATTCTGATCAGCGCATTTCTTTTGCTTTCCCTTTCAGCTCAAACATGTAATGCAAACAAAAGCAATGTGCGTTCTCTTTACAATATATGAGAATAAAAAAGAAATACATTTTATTTCTAATTTTCCTTACTGAATACAACTTCTGTATAACTAACAGAGAGCCCAGTGTGACTGGATGTGAGTATGCAAAAGTCAGTGCTCTGTATGTGTAAGAGGATCTTGCTGCATACCCCAGCCTGCTTTGGACTTTGCCTTCTTGTTGTGCAGGCAGATGGGAGGAGACAACTACGCACTGCATGAGTTCAACTATGAAGAGAACGTTCAGATCCAGGCAGTCAAATCAATGCTCTTCATCAGATGACATAAAAATGTGCAGCTAAACTGGTGCCGAACACTATGATTTTTTTTTTTTTATCGGAGCAATTTTAAAACACTTAATGAAACCAAAAAGGGTTTAATCAATAAAAGTTTGTATTTGCGCGATTATTTAGAGTTAATACCCTTATTCTTTTAGTCTCTATGGATTTGGTCTGGTGTTGATCTCTGTGCGAGCTGTGAGGTTTGTGTGCAGTCATAAGCAGACTGTTTGTGTATGAAAGGGGAGGGTTACTGGTAAGGCAAATAAGGGGTATGTATTGTTTCAACATCTTCAAACTAGTCTAACAACATCCGTGAAACGTAGAACCTGAATGAAAGAGTGATTTAGCTGTATTAATTGCACACCTTTCATGCTCCGTTGGCTTTGTTGCCTACTTTAATTTAATAAAACCTCACAGTTTTCCCATTTTAAAGCCCTCTCCTCCATCTGTAAACACCAATGCATGCAGATTCTGTGAGCTCTGCCCTTTGATCTGACTCACTTGTCATGTGTCAGGGGTCAGAGAGTTGCAGTTTCTCAAGCACACTATCTAAGCCAGTCACCAGAGCTCATGGACCCATCCCCCACTGCATGGCTGCTCCCCTCAGCATGCCCCCTACCCCCCAACTGCTTTTATGGCAAGCTTAGTGCTGTCAGTAAAGGTCAACTACACCTTTACCCCACCGAGATCCTTGCCCTCACAGCACCAGCACCATTTCGTGACAGATATGGATGTTTTTAAGAGCAAACAAAGCCCTGAGCACCACTGTACCGTGACATAACCTTTATTTATCTATTTGTTCTCTTTACATAAAGCTGCTCACAGAGTAAATAGAATCAATAACCATGTCTTTACAGAAAAAAATGTATTGCTGAAAGATGTGTAATATATTGGACTAATTTAAATTTATTTTATCGTGTTAAAAGCAACACTTGGGACCACACATGAAGTTAGTATTTAGTCTTCAGATAGGGCCATAATTATTCATACCCCAAGAAAATTTATGTTAAACAATTTTTGTATTTTCAGCAACATGTTTCTTCTGACTGGAAGTAATATTAACGTTTTGGTATGACCCAGCCAGAGTCCTGACTTGAATGTGAGTAAGAATCTACGAAGAGAGCTAAAGATTAGGGTGATGACAAGGTGGCCTTCCAACCTCAAACACTGGAGTTCATCACCAAAGAAAAATTGTGAAAATACCAGTAGAAACGTGCAAACATTATAAAGGTTTAATTGCAGTAATGCCAATAAAGATATTACCAATGATCAGACGGTTATAAATAATGTTTAACGCATCAATTTTATCTAAATCTTAATTTTTAATCTATTCTAAATTTGCCAGGGTATATCTGTGTATCTCTGTATATCTCTCTATTCAAGAAAAAGACAACGTTTAAAGCATAGATCAAAGTTGAAATATAATTATTTTTTTGCATAAAGCAGTTTACCACATGGGGGGGCAAAATCATCAAATTAAAAGTACTTACGGGCCACAAAATTAGATTTTTTTTTTTATTAAAAGCACATTTCTTTATTTTTACCGTCGTCAATAAACTAAAACAACACTTTAATGAAACATGCCATCACGAATTCTTAAAATTGTATTTATTTAGCTATTGGATAACATTATATATGCTGAAGGATCTGAATCTTATGTTAAGGGTTTACTCAATCACAAGAATATTTTTCTAATTAACTCCCCTGACAAATGTAAGAGGATAACACTTGCAAACCCACACATTGCTTGTGGTTTAACAAAGTTATGTCTGTGGATTAAGCTTGAAGCTAAACTAGTTGCTTTCCAAGAGCAGCAAACACACCGAGGGTTCTGGCAGAGGTCATGCTCCAGGAAATTTGGAGACACATACTAAAATACAGGATGCAAGAAATATGCTGAGCAGAGATGTGCCAGTCTTTTCCAGTCCACTTGGAAAATAAAATGCTTTTCTATATCTATGAAATTAAAACATAATAGGTTTCTGATCAATAATAATATGTTTTAATATGTTTCTGATGTCAAAAAAAAGTACAGAGAAGTCAAGAAAAAACACGTGGCATCTGTTTACATCAAAGGAGTTTATCAGATGAAGGTCAAATTTTGTGATGGAATATTTTTACAATTACCACCAGTTTCTTTAAATCAAAGGCCAAGAGGACACTGAAATCTGCAACAAAACATATACAACAATGGGAGCAGCGCGTGGCGTAGCGGTAGAGCGCGAGACCCACATACAGAGGCTTCAGTCCTCTACACAGCTGTCCCTGGTTCGAGTCTCGACCCTTGGGACCTGTGCTTTATGTCTTCCCCCACTCCTTGCCCCACCTCCTGTAAGCCTACTTTCAAATAACAAAAAATAAAAAGGCCACTAGTGCTGGAAAACAATCGTAAAAAAAAAAAAAACATACAACAATGAAAAAAATCGGTTTATTAACTAAGTGTGTCTAACCTTGCCATTTGCTCATTTTCAGCTTTCCTTCTTTGGATTTTCCTGGTTGACCTAATGCCAGCAAGCCACCCATCCACTTATCATCTTCAGTTAGTTAGTTAGCAACAGGTTCAGGAGGGGAACTCAGACACCTATCTCCCTTGCAACACTTTCTAGCTTATTTTGAGGGATCCCAGAATCAAATGCCTGAAATAGCTCAGCTGACTCTTTTGTAGCTTCTGACTCTTTTGATACAATTTATAAGAGTAGGCCCTATAAATTTTTATTTGGTCAAGGTCCTGTCAGATTTTTTTCTTGTTACTGACTCCTCCAGCAAGACATCTTCCTTAGGTACCTCTGTACCAACAACTGTGAAGGACGTCTAAAAGGAATGACCCAAATTCATAGACCCACTTGGCTCTAGATAAATGTATGTATGCAACAATATTTGCTCTTAGTTCAAGTTAAGAAGCTCACTTTGTAACATTTCTTCATCAGAAGCTACTGATAACTGTTAATCCAATGACTGCTGCCAAGAATGAACTTAAACACAGTTATAACTTATGGAAGCAGCATATTATACAATAGCACCAGTGTAGACAGGCTATTCTTGCAGGCAGCTTTCATTAAAGCCTGTCAGAAAGATGCCAATGTTGTGTTGTCAGTTGTTTTAAGCGTGAGAGGTATTCAAAAGCTTGAACTTGCCAAAAGGAAAAACTGTGTATTCAGAAACAGGAAAAGCTTGATATCTCCACCATATCTCTATCTGCACTTAGAACCTAAGTAATCTTTGGTTGGTAGATAATAAAATACAGTAGTTGTTGGCTGTTATCCAGAAGAGGCTTTTCCCAAGAGCAAAAATACATTTAGAAAGCATTACAACAAACACGACACAAGAGCTTTAACCAGAACAATGCTCAGGTTTACCGACAGGAATAGAGTGTGAATGTATGACAATTTAGGGTTTCTGTTTGGATGAATAGTGATCAAAAGAAGAGAAAACAGGGCCCAAGCCCCATCGCCAATTCATACTCTCACGTCCTATTGCCATTTAATCCCAACCTTCTGTCATTTCGAACCCATGCACCTAACTATTGTGTACCTGGTTATTTTTCTAGGTAAAGTATTTTGATAGACAACGGGAATAGATAATCGTAAAACTTCTTACATCTGATGTATAATTTAATTCTGTATTATCTTCTGAAGACTTTACATTACAACCCATTTCCATATGATTGTGATTAAGGTTGCAAAATTCCAGGAATTTTCAAAGTTGGGAAATAACCATGTAGTATTAATAATTCCAATGGATATTATGAGATTTACCAGGAACTTAAAATATTGAACATTGGCTTTTTTAAGGGATTTTAAACATAGTCCAGGAAAATACATATTTTAGTATAATCTCAACTGAAACAATCAGATTTCATGCAAGTGTGCTCAGACAAATCTATGGTCTCGAATCACATGCACACAGCAGGGTGCCTAATGAGGCCACGTCCCCTACATGCACTGTGCATCTCTCCACAACATAGACAGATGATTCCTGGAACCCTGGACTATAGAGGACACGTGTTTGAGTCAGTGGGCTACATTAACTGAAGCAAACTTTTATATTATTAGGTAAATAAATACAATTTCCAGGTAATTCCCATACATTTCCTTTAATACCCAAAATCTTCTTGGAAACTGGTAGTAGATATTTATTATAATACAAAATATGACTGAATCATCAGTTGTCAAAGCAGATATGAAATGTCCCTGAGGGGGGTACAAATTGACTTATGGTTGGTAAGGCCATAGCGAGTGAAAGTAAAAAAGTAAAAAAAGTTCATAATGGTAAAGAGGGGTGAAACGACAAGCCCCCTTTTACAGAAAAGTAGTGTCTGCTATTTAGAGCAAGATAAACTTTATTTTGGAATTTATTATCCTGCTTAAACATCAACCTTTACTCAAGCTCTGTCATTGTCATATGAAATAAAGTCCAGCAAATAGAAGAGGAAGGAAACAAAATGAGTGAATTGCCATTTTTTCCGGTCGGTACATAACAGGGAATAAAAATGATTTTAAAGACAAACTATTTAGTCTTTTCAGTAGGAGAAACACATTTTTATTCCATAATCGAATTCTGTTATAAATAAACTCATCCCCAAAGTATATGTGTGGTTAAGTAAACCAAATAGGAAAGGCTACAATTTCCATTTGCCTTTGTTGAAATGAATTTATTGATTTTTTTTAACTAGAACTTGACACAAACACAGATAAATTAGTATTCTTATTATGTGTTTTTTAAATATTCATAGTTATAGTTTATTATATGTGCATTGCCTTGTGTTACCCTATGTAAATCAACGATGAGGGAAAGCAGAATATGTGATAGTAAGAAATAAAAAGGTTAACAGGGTCAAATACATCGTTAGCCATGGCAATATTTATTTAAACAAAAAGCATGTCTTTGCTCAATATTTTCCTTTTTTAAAATGTGCCTGTGACTGGTGCAGAAAGGAAATAAAGGGGTTGCAGGCTACAAATCACAACAGTAGATGGGATCTAATAGTCAAAGATGTTAAACAGATTAGAATCCCTTATGTTTGGTTGTTGTTTTTGTTGTGTATGTAGAGGCTATAAAAAGAGCTTATGCTGATCTAACTAATCTTAGATCATTATTTATTTTTAAAACGTCTCCATAATGGATGAATGGATTCTTTTTATTGTACAGGCTCAAACTAGATGCTAGACAAACATTTACAGACTTTTCCATAGACACACACAAAGTCTATGCACAACTGGACAAATACCACAAAGAAAGGGGAAGTGAATCTATAGTTTTGCTAGTAAAATACCTGAACTCAGTGACTCGATCCAAAAGACATTGAAAAAACTTGATTCAATTATCTACAACTGCAATTATATCAGTAAGTTGCTCTTTATAAAAAGGCGAATATTGTTATATTTGTTTAGGTACAAAAAGAGTGCGTCTACTGTCACCATTGTGCACAGTTCTGCTGAGAACATTGTTAGGCACCAGCTGCAATAGGCACAGATGAGCTCACAAGATCAATACTGGGTAATAGCACCACAAATCCAAACACTGACTTTGAATTATGTTATGCAAGTGTGTCTACAAATAAATGCTAGAAAGAATGTGTACTTCCCCATTTCTCTGGTGTGTATAAAACAAATTTGCAGCGAATGCTGCAGCATTCACAAGCATTTGTAAAATAATAACAGGGAGAGCGAGAGAGAGAGAGAAAAGAGAGAAAGCGAGAGAACAAAGAGAGAGAGAGAACAGAGAGAGAGAGGTAGGATTAGTTTGACAAAGCCAGTGTTTATATCATTCAACCTTAATCCATCAGCCTTTAATCTGTCATACAAACAAATAGAAATAAGTCATACCGCCAAAAGTGGAACGATATTTTTTTCCTTTTTAAATGTCATCTCAATTACGTTTTAATCAAAGTATTTTTAAATTAACTCAGACTTTAATCTTTAAAGGCAAGTGGACCCTCCAGACCTTCATGTAGTTCATGCAAACAAAAATCTCGCAAAAATGAGAAGAATAAGAAAAAGACTAAAATGTGTCGGGGCATTGCATTGTTCACTTGCTTTTTATTTGCTTTAAGGAACATTTGATTTTAATTTCCCTACTGTCAAACCTCAAAAAGCATGCAAATTTGTTTGCAGGAGATCTATTCATTGGTTCTATCCCATTTGGTGTAAGCCTTTAATAGGCTTGAACATAGCAGTGGCAGCAGGAAGAGCCGACACTCATCCCGGTCAATTAAAACACCAGAAACTCCATGCTGATCTCGCTGAAAACTAGTTTAGAACAACTAGTTTGTACAAACAACAAGGACATTGTGTTCTAAAAAAGACATTTTACGCTTTTTCAATTTGAAACTAATATATAAAAATTATAACCACAACAACAACAAACGAATACAATCTAGGACTTGGCTATTTGTTTAAAACTCACGTGCTGATGGCTGCATTATTTGTGTTTTCACTTAAGCTTTTGTCACCAGCAATTCCCTTGAAGCTGTAGACAGTGTAGACAATGACTCTGCATTTCAGGACCTACATGATAAGATTCTGCATGATCACTCTATGGGATCAGAGACAGTCAAACAGCATTAAGAAAGATAACGAAGCATTAGTATCTTTTGGAGCTTTCTTTGCTGCCTGCTTCACCTCTACCTGAGCCGGCAGATGAAGTGACATCGCCTCAGGTTACATTACGCTATCAGGGTAGAAACCTCACTGAAGCGACAAGTGTTGGGTGTGAAAATGACTGAAGGTGGGGAAGACAAGACTGGATTACAAATTGGCTTTAAAGTTACACCACATATGCCTCTTTAAAAATAAACAGGGCAAGTGGATTTTTATCACCCTCCAGTTAACCTGAGCGATGAGATGTGCATCGCTTGCGATCACAGTAAAACCCCCTAAACATTTTCATATTTTATAATACTACAATAAACTTTATTATAAGTCTAGCAATAGACTTAAATGGATTTAGGTCTGCACTTTGACTGGGCCATTTTAACACATGGATTTGTTTAGATCTAAACCAGTCCATTGTGGACTTGTAGCTTGTAGCAAACAGCAAATAACATTCTCCTTGCATTTCTTCCATAAAAGTCCTTATGGAATGCATGACTTATAGTTGTAATGTTAATAGATGCTCCTACCTGAGCTGTGAATCTCTGCAGCTCCTCCAGAGTTATGGACCTTTTGGCGACTTCCCTTGCTATCCTTGACTGGTCAGTTTTGAAGAAAGCCATGCCTTCATAGGTTTGCAGTTGTGCCATATTCTTTCCATCTGTAAAATGTCCAAAGCCTGGGAAATTGTTTTCTAACCTAAGCCTGCTTTAATCCTCTCAACAACTGTGTTCCTTGGTCTTCATGATGCTGTTTGGTCACTAACGTGTTCTGATAAACCTCTGAGTTCTTCACAGACCAGTTGGATTTATAATTTGATTTAACTACACACTGGTGGAATTCATTTACTAATTAGGTGACTTCTGAAGGCCATTGTTTTCACTGGGTTTTATTTAGTGGTGTAAAAATACACAGAGGCTAAATACAAATGTTTCCCTTTTTGTCCGATGCCACTTTGTGGTGGTTAATCACTTGAAATACACTAAAGTTTGTGGTCGCAATCTGACAAAAGTTTTGCAGAGGTTCAAATGGAATCAATACTTTTGCAAGGCACAGTAACACTTGCTATTGATTCTGCAGTACTGGTGTTTTCGAGACAGAACAAAGTTACAGAAGCCAATTAATTTTCAGTGAAGCTTTGCAACTAATTAGTACCTGCACTTCTCTCTAATCTGTAATATCAAAACCTTCATAAGCCCAGTACATACTGACAAAGCACAGACACTGGTGTTTGTTTACTGTATACTCCATCATGGGCAATTTTATTTGTTTTATACATTTTATTTTCATATTAGAAATCAAAACAGTGTATTTCCAGCTCAGGTTACTTATCAGCTTTCTCTGCCTTGGGTTGAACTAATCATCAGGGATTGATGTCATGCAAAGGATAAGAAAAGATGAGAAAATTAAGAAAAGCAGAGCAGAATGGAGATAAATACCAAGGTGTTTTTGATCTCTACATGACTTTATATTACAACAAGCATTAACTATAAACTCTGAAAAAGAAAAAGAATATATTATTGTCTCAAATCAAATGTAATGTTCTGCTAGGAGAACCTTCCTCTAAGCATCAACCTAGATGTTATGTTGACACTCACCATGTCCCCAAGCATCTCTGCACATCCCCGATTGTTTGTTTAGAAATACTTGCATAAATTTTGCAACATTCCTTAAAGCTAGAGATGTAGCACATCTAGTGAGCAGAAAGGGTCAATTTTCAGTTTGATGGGCCTTGACTGGTAACCAGTCAGTTGGAAACTAGAATAAAACCTGATGTTTTTTCAAACAGTGAATGCAGCACGCTTAAGTCTTAACACTGACAATACTGTTCAGTGTGGAAGCTGTTACTGCAAGAAGAACAATCAAAGTTTGCTTTTTTCAGCATTGGTGCAAACTGCACTAATCGCTATTAAGATACTTAAGACAGTTTATGATGTCAACTCAGTGTAATTTTTTCTTTGTTTTAAATGAGTAAAACACCGTTTTACCCCGACTGCTCTATGAAACACACGGCCTCTGGTCCTAATGTAAAATAACTAATGACTATTCTTGTCTTCTAGCAGGAAGCTTAGAAAAACATACTTTTAACACATTTAACTGTAGTTAAATAATAACTGTAGTTAAATAAGAATCAGCCAACATTGATTAGCTTTACAGAAACCAGAGGCTGAAGTATTTGAAGTTTTATAGTAGTCCAAACCCTGCAATAGAGCTGTAGGTGTCATATCTAGCCAGTGAATAAAAATGGCAATTTACTTTCTGGTGCATCTTTGCATGATAAATAAACTGACTCAAAAGTAGGCCAGTAGGTCACCTTAAGTCATGACCCGCAGAGGGAAAAAAAAAAATGTTACTGAATCAACTCACCAGATTCTGATTCTGAAACATGGACATTTCAAGTCTTACGATGAATTTCTGTTAACTTCACTTAAAGTGTATCTTTACAAACACAACAAGCATAATTGCATCACTTTTAAACATTACTGACTGCTATACATTGTGCTTTTTAAAGGGTCACTCCTCTTTTTCTGTTTATTAAAACATCCACATTATCTCTTTTAGGGCACCAGATAAGCCATTCGTTTATGAAATTCATGCATGAGAAATTAAGTATGACTCAGCCTTAGGCTTTAGGGTGTCCAATGTTTCCCTCTTACTTTAAACTTAGGACAAATATTTTATTGAGAAATTTACTTTAAATTGACCAACCTAACAAACCACTCAACATAACATTTTTATAAACCCAGAAATTTAAGTAATATATATCTGAGGCCTGTCAAAAAGACAGAATAAAACATCTCCTATGCATAATTCTCCAAAGTTCCTTATATAGTTCCTGAAAAAGCATTTTGCAGTTTCTCATAAGTTTGACTCCTGAGTAGTGTTTTTGAGGGATGATAGTCACCCTGCCCACCAACCTAGACCTGAACTCAAATCACTGCAGGGAATTTGAGTACAGTTATACTCAAATAATGCAAAAGGTAATTACAGAAGGAGAACATTGGATTAAGGAAGGAACGCTGAGACAGGTGGGGGTAAAATCTCATAGAATAGGCAATGACACCATAGAGAATTATTTAACCAATGGAAATCAAAGAGGAGACAGCAGTTTACACTGTGAATGCCAACAATCAGCAACCTTATTTGACAGATGGATCAGAGCACTCCTGGCCTAGACCAGACTGAAAGCTCTTGGTCACATGACCAGTGGATTAGTATTAGCCCAACTGAAAGGGGGAGGAGGTTAGTGTGCATTGCACCACATGCTTCCTGATCACTTCCCCTTAAGTATCTTTCCCTTTCTGTTTCAGTCTGCAAAGGTCTTATTCTTGTTGCTCCACAAGAACTTATATTCCATGGTTCCAATAACTTTTATATCCCTTTCACTTCTCACAGGAAGCTTTGTGGTAGTGAGCACCACAGTAAATACAGACATTAATGATTCTGACATGACTCATAGCTCAGTCAGATCAATACATCCGCTGTAATCTGCTAACCTTAAGAAGCTCATAATGGCAAGGAAAAGGACACCTATTTGAGTTTCACACAGAAGCCAAAAAACATATTTAGTGGAAAATATTCAAATGTATGACCTAAGTAGACAACACCTTAAAATATAAATAAATAAATAAACCTATGAACAGTGAGCGTATCTACCTATTTTGACTACCATTGTTAGCCTTTTCCAGCTTTACTGGTTCCAACATTTATCTGGCGGGGTTGAGTTTAAAAACTGAGAAGCACTCTGAAACTAAAAGACAAGCCATGCTGTGAGCACATGTAACAACGAGCTTGTTCGTTTTTTTTTGTTTTTTTTGCTGTTATTCCTTCTTCATCTGGATCTTGCTGTCAGGGACAAAATGTGCCAGTCAGCTCAGGTCAGTCAGGCAAGCCAGGTTCCCATATCAACCTTTTTTTTTAAGCCAAGACCAATGAAAATCCTACATCCCCATTGCACTATGTACTGCAGCGAAAGGGGAAAATGGTGCTTGCCAACAGGGTCAAACGCAACTGAAAGCAGAGACTATCATTTTCAAGAGATTGCAGTTACAGTGAAGTGTTCTATTAAATGCAAGAGTAAATTAAAACATTTCTATAAAAAAGAAGCTCACATGGAAAAAAGTAATTTGAAATGCATTTGCAATCTGTGCAAAGCACAGTGAAAAAATACAGGTAAAACTCTGCAGTCCAAAATGGCATAATAATAAACTGTGCTTGGTGGTGCTGATTGAGTTTTGTTTTTTTGTTTTTTTTGTCTAAAACAAATTATCAATGCCATCCTGATTGTAGCAGTGCCAAAATTTATAGAGCCAAATAATATAAAATAACACAAAAATATCAGGGAGAAACTATTTTAAATAAAAGAAGTGCACATGCGCACAGAGCACAACGTTTTCTTGTAAATGACACAGAAACTTCAAAGCAAGTGTGACATTTAAAACTGCGTTTGTGAGCTGGCACCAGTGCCAAGGTCTTCATTCACCAGTCGCACTTTGCAGCTTTGACAACCGGCTTTGCACTAACTTTTACGAGCCGTTCTTTCATACTTTTTACACTCACCACATTTTCAATTAAAAAGTGCAAACAGACAAGGAAGGACCTGTGTTGCAATATCATGTAACTGGCAGTTGGAGCTGAAATGATTTACACATGACAATGGCACCATGAACTTTTGCTTTATTTGTCTGACTCTTTTAGAATTTCAATAATCGAGGATATATTTACAGATCAAGACTTGGTTTTAATTTGGCACCAGGAGGGACTGAGGTTCCTGTTGCATTACAGAAAAAAAACCTATTTATACAAAGTGATTATTATTGATCATTACTGTTATCAGTAAGGGAAATATTGCAAGGTGGAAGAAGAGTAGTCGTCCTGCTAGAGTCCTTGGGCAAGACACGCCTACCTATATGTGTCAGAGTATGAATATTTGGGAGCGCGGACGGGTGAACATGACGCAAAGTAGCGCTTTGAGTGGTCAATATGAATGAAAACATGATGTATAAATTATCGCTATTTGCTGTTGTGATTTTTTTATCATCCATAGCTGTTTCATAATTTCTAGTTTTAAAGTAAATGTGCTTATAGAACAAAATATAATGTCTTTAATACAATTTTGCTCTTTGAAGATTAACACTAGTTATTAGGTCAGGCTATTATTTACTGTTTCCAACCTGCAGTCCACTGCTTACCAGACATACTCCACGCAGCTGGCTAACTGTAGCCTACTTTTTTTCTTAATTAAAACTTCAGATTTGTTGTTCTCTTTGTTTCCACTGCATGACTAGCCATAGTTTTGGCAATAGGAAATATTTCTAAACAGCTGAATTTCTTCTTGTAAAATACAATAATGTGCAGAAGCCCTCTTTCAACTAGCTGGTCGGTGGCACACAGCAACATGTGGGGGAGGGGTGTCACTTAGTTATTCAGGAGGTCACTTTCTCAGGCATGTAGTAACCGAAAGGACATTAAATTGTAGGTGAAACAGTAACGTTGCACAGATAGACACAAGGTGGTGCTAGAGCACCTGCCCTTTTATCCTATGGACAAAAAAGTGCCCTCCTGAAATCTTTTTTTTTTTTTTTACAGTGTATAGTGTGGGGGCCAAGGTAACATTTCTGAATTTAAAGGCCTATAATACCATTGCCCCACGTTCTTGAAACTACCACCCCACCTCACCGACACACATACGTGTCCCGCCCCGTGAGTCTCTCAACGGAGACGGGCTGCGAGCAGATTAAACTCTTAGATTAAATTAGAAGAAATAAATAAATTCAAATCTATCTCATAGATGTACGTATTACATTTGCTATAATGGTCCCTGATGAATTCTGTTTGACTCATGTTTTTTTTATTGCAAATACGGCCAAATGAGCTGGTTAACATTACAGTTCATACACTACTAAAATATCTTTAATAAAGTTCAGTAAATGTGGGGCATGTAGGCTAAGTTGTATTTTCTACTTCTGTGTGTGTAAAAATTATGATGTGATCAGAGTATTTTAATTTCTAAATAGCAGACATCTGATCAGTTCTCAGGACTTGTAATCTCATTAATTTTTATTCTCTAAGAATAATTTCTGTCATATATTACACTGACTACATGCAGAAGTATAGATGATTCTTCTTATTATCATATTCTCTGCCGTTGCTTTTAATTTGGAATCTAAAGGTTTTATAACTCATTTTCTGGGTATAGTTGATTTACACTGCAGAATGGTCACTGGTTACTCACATTTCTGAAGATAACTCATTTAGTGTGACCTACCTGGTAAATGTGGCAGTGTAACCTGCTTTGCAAGGTTATTTGGTGCAAAAGAAATTTTGTGATAAAAGTACAGAGTGATATAGTCAAGACAAACATGTTGTGCTCAGTGTGTAAAAAGAAAGAAATGAAGGATAACGTAAGTTTAAAATTTGACTCGGGAAGTTCAGGTTAAAGGATGGTTGTGAATCAGTAATCTAACTTTAAATCAATCTATGATCATTTTGTTGCCTTATTAATCTTAAGAATTTTGTAAAATGCATTCTTGTTTTGAGTTTTTTTTCCTGGGTGGTCATTTCCCTACATCCCACAGGACAGTTCGTTATATGGGTGCTTAGTAATACATATAAATTATGTTCATGCTGTGCCTGTAATAAATCTCACACTACAAAGGCAACCGACAGCTCTATGTGCCGCACAAGGCAAGGTGCCCTTTTTTACCACTTTACCACCTGCCCCCCAAAATGTCTGTGCACGCCACTGCATTTGTCCGCACATGGAGCAGTTTATGGTCATATTTCATCTTCAGACCTGACGCCCCTGATAATGGAAGCTACAGCCTGCTGGAGCTGTGAGGCTGGGGATTGGGGGGGGGGGGAGAAAACTTTTGGATAGATATTAGAAAAATAAACTATAACAATGTAAGACAGTTACATCAGTCATACAAGATAGTCGCAAAAGCTTAATATTATTTTTCAATAAGATTATAGAGTCATAAATGTGATAGTAATATGCCAGCTAAGACAGGGTTATAGTAAACTTACAGGCTGCGCGGTCACACAATCAGCCTGTGAGAATACAGACAGGATATATTGCTGGGATTCGGCTCTCAGGAGAACCTGCCTGTTGATTCAGCGAGCGCAGAGAATCAGAAGTACCCCGTAAACAAACTCAAACGCAGCCTGTTCCACATGCACCGAGGCTGTTTCGCTGCGTCTCCAGATGGAGAAGCGCTGTCGCACTCGCAGTTTGTTTACAAAGCGCTGTCAGAATATCATTTCGCAACGTAGAACGTCAAAAAAAAGAGGGGCACGGATCGAGGACGTCCATCTCCTCCCCAGATGAAGATAGAAAACGCTTTTCAAATGAGAATCACCAAACAGCGGCACTCACCTCTGTGGAGCGACGAAAGTTGTTGTCCTTTTTCATAAAATGAGGGGAAGAGTCTACAGCGACGAGATCAGCCTCCGGCAGGAATTTCTCCGTTAGTCAGTTCCCAGCAGTTCGCCGTACAGTTCACGGCTCTCTGTCTCTGACTCCGACTCTCTCTGACACACCGCCCACTTCCGGCGGTTCCTCTACGTCTGACGGTTTCTACGGATCGCTGATGACTGACTCTCGAGAAGTGGCGGCCTGATGTTAGTTATTAACCTCGGGTCACCACATAATAAAATGGTCACTTATTATAAGAGTGCTTCATTTTTAAAATGCGGTGAAAAATAAAATTGCGTGACTAGTGTGGGGGCGTTTCATTTGAGTTTTGTCTTAAACTTTATCACATACTACACATGACTAAATAATAAGATCATCAAATGTAAAATTATAATGCCTGCGTCGTAATTAGACGCTAGAACAATAACAACAACAAAGAAATCATGGTAATATTATTAAAAACAACAACAATAGTTATTATTATAATTTGAATAATTTACTAAAAGACACAAATGACATGTATCCAGTACTCTCGAAACGCTCATCCCCTCAACACAGTGTACAGCGGCGCCCCCTGGTGTTAATCTTGAGCGTTTCACTCTAAAGCCAATTATGAACACAAATGCCGCTTTTATAACAGGTTGTCCTGCTTTTCTATGTATCAATATTTAATTATGTTGTTTTTAATTAGGGTTTTTTTTTGTAAGAGCCCAAGGGGACAATTTGCGTCTTAGTTAAGGAGTAGTTAACTCGTACTGTGTTTGTTTTTCATCAATATTATTTTGGTAAATTAGGGACATAAGTAAACAAGATAGCTAAAAATATAAAAATGAGGTAGCTAGGTAGCTGAACATATATATAAAAAATAAGGATAAACCTTCAAAATTAATTGGTCTACAATACACAAAACAGAATCACACACAAGGTCACAACTGAGGTTTGTAAGGGGATAAACAAGTCTGTTCAGTGGAATTGCATGATTTTATTATTTTATCCAAAAAGGGTTTGTGGTGCTGACAGCCTTTTAATGTGTGCATAAAATCTGAAAAAACAGGGACAGTTGATAAGCCCTTGTCAGCAGCAGATACACAGATGAACAGTAAGTCAGGTTTTTAACCTGTCACAAGACCTGGGAGATTCAGCAGCTAATAGCTGCTTTATTGGACTTAAAATACATTTTCATGTGTATTAAACAGTGTGAAGATTAATCATTTTTAGAGATATATCAAAAGAAAGAGCAACAAATTTTGTCTTTGTGACTACTGGCAACAAAGAGCCCAAACAACAGATATGGATAGGTTTTCTATTTTTATATGTAGGTACTTTTTCTGCCTGAATCACGTTGCTAAAAGTTAATTTCCAGAAAGAAACAAAAAATCCCAAACAATCCAGAAATAAAAAGAACCCTAAATTTTAAAAGACATTAAAACAAAAATCCACCTAAGCACCATAAATAAAATATTGCAAAAATATATTTCTGTGAGCTGTTCAATTTTAAGTGATCGATTTGCTCATATTATTGAATATAACTTACTTGGATTAAGCCTTCAAAAGGTCTTATGACATCATCTTTAGTCGCAGTCATGCTCTCTCAGTCAGACACACAAACCCCCAGCACAGATGCAGCAGTTTAATTGGCTGTGGGCCAGAGCTGAAAGGTGACAGTTGCTTCCTTAGACAGCTGAGTCAGCAGCTGCTGACGGTAATAGCTGCGCATCTCAACACCCCCTCGCAGCAGTCTGTTTTTATTTCCTCTACCCAAAACAAAATGCACATGAAAGTGAGGTGGTGCCATCAAAATAGGCAGAGGATTAATCATACAGAGCCTGCCTTCTTCGCGTTTACCAGTTTCACCTCAGCGCTCATGCTTTCATGATGGGACTCATGAGTATACCAGCAGGCCCAAAGCTGCTGATCGCATCATTTCTGTGTTAAAGAAGCAGATAAAAAGATGGGGCAAACACACACACACAGCTGGGAGTTTCCAGTTAGGGAAGTCCACTGAAAGTGAGAGATTTATCATCAAAGATTGAGAGAAACCATCACAGCGATAGTAGAAAGTACAGTGACAGCTTCTTTCAAAGGTGATTTATTTAAATTGGAATTCATTTGGGTAACTTTTGTTTGATGTTCACTCGCCAGTCAAAAACAAGAAATTCAAGGATTAAAGCAGTCCTGTTTAGAATTGGTTTCAGTATATCTGTTTATTCCAAACTAAAGGTTAGTCTAAAATATTGATTAAAAAAATGCATTAAGTTTAGTTTTCTATACAGATGTAGATTTAAATATACTTAAGAGAACAGTAACACCAGAGCATGATGCTGCCAACACCATGTTTTACTGCGGGTATGACGTTGTTTCGCTGGTGCTGTTTTTTGGTGGCATTTGAAATCGTGGCCAAAAATTCAGATTTGGTTTCATCAGATAATAACATACTCATGTACAATATTTTTGGAGAATTATGTCAGGACTAGATGTTTTCTTAGGAAGTACAACCCCACTCAGTTAACAAGGGATTGTCCTCACATGTAAAACTTATATCAATGACAACCAGTTTATAGACCAATTTATCTTTTCAAACTCATCAATTAGGGAGAAATGTAAAGTTTTAGAAATGTCATTCTTGTTCCAAATTTTTCAAATATTGATGTCTAAATGCTGGAATTATGGTTCAACAGGGTATTAAATTAAGGGTGTGCACACTTATGCAACAGATTTATTTTGGCTCTTTTTGTCCTCCAACATGTATTTTGTTTTTACTGTAATTCTCCAATTTGAAGAGTAAGAGTCATCCAGCGCTTACATATTAAAAATGTATTTCCTAATTCAAATTTATGTTCCATTTATAACATTTTAGTGCAATAGAAAGCGCTGTAAATGTCAGCCTTTATTGTTAATATATTACAAACATCAAAACCAACCATAAAAATAAAAAATAACACCAAAACAATTTTCCAAATATATTTTTTATAAAAAAACGATATTCTCCAATTTAGAGTAAAGGAGGCAAAAAGTCCTGCAGACTTCATGGTCTGTGTGTGACTGACAAGTTCTGTGTAATAAACTAAATAGACCATATCATAAATGTTTGCACTTTTACATAGTTGAGTCAAATATTTCTATGTATAAGGCCAGTACTTTTAATACATCCGGAGTCATTGCTCATTTCTTTAAAATGTTTTAGTAGTTCTGGCCAGCTTTCTGAAGGGCCTTAAAGTTTATCTTCAACGTATTTTTTTTGCTCATTACCTTTTCAGTCGTATCCGACCATTTTCAGTGGACATTCAGTAGAAGCATCCCCAACAAGCCGACATATGCCGATGAGGTACGTCTCGTCTGGTCTTGGATTTTTGGGCGGCTTGTTTTCCTGCGTCTTAAAGCAAGAAACTTTAGACGCTGTACTATATGTTGTAGTTTTGGCGTTTCGCTTATTTTGTCTTACTTTCCAACTGAAGTTTCCTCAACATGTTAAAAAACCTGTTTCGAGGTTAAAAAAAATGCTCGCTCTGCGTTTCTGTGTGTACATGCAAAAGGCATCTTTTCTGAAACCATGATGCCCCAACTCCACCTCTCTTTCTTTGACCAGCATCTGCCTCTTTGCCGCCAAGTTGCTGTGTTTACCTCCTATGGGTTGCCTTCGCATGCCCGGTACTTTTGACCACTGTTTTTGGTGTGTTTATGTGGCAGTGTCACAGCACCACCAATGGGCATGACATACAGGGGTTGGACAATGAAACTGAAACACCTGGTTTTAGACCACAATCATTTATTAATATGGTGTAGGGCCTCCATTTGCGGCCAATACAGCATCAATTCGTCTTGGGAATGACATATACAAGTCCTGCACAGTGGTCAGAGGGATTTTAAGCCATTCTTCTTGCAGGATAGTGGCCAGGTCACTATGTGATACTGGTGGAGGAAAACGTTTCCTGACTCGCTCCTCCAAAACACCCCAAAGTGGCTCAATAATATTTAGATCTGGTGACTGTGCAGGCAATGGGAGATGTTCAACTTCACTTTCATGTTCATCAAACCAATCTTTCACCAGTCTTGCTGTGTGTATTGGTGCATTGTCATCCTGATACATGGCACCGCCTTCAGGATACAATGTTTGAACCATTGGATGCACATGGTCCTCAAGAATGGTTCGGTAGTCCAGTGACGGGCCCATCTAGCACAAGTATTGGGCCAAGGGAATGCCATGATATGGCAGCCAAAACCATCACTGATCCACCCCCATGCTTCACTCTGGGCATACAACAGTCTGGGTGGTACGCTTCTTTGGGGCTTCTCCACACCGTAACTCTCCAGGATGTGGGGAAAACAGTAAAGGTGGACTCATCACAGAACAATACATGTTTCACATTGTCCACAGCCCAAGATTTGCGCTACTTGCACCTTTGAAAGTGACGTTTGGCATTGGCATGAGTGACCAAAGGTTTGGCTATAGCAGCCCGGCCGTGTATATTGACCCTGTGGAGCTCCCGACGGACAGTTCTAGTGGAAACAGGAGAGTTGAGGTGCACATTTAATTCTGCCGTGATTTGGGCAGCCGTGGTTTTATGTTTTTTGGATACAATCCGGGTTAGCACCCGAACATCCCTTTCAGACAGCTTCCTCTTGCGTCCGCAGTTAATCCTGTTGGATGTGGTTCGTCCTTCTTGGTGGTATGCTGACATTACCCTGGATACCGTGGCTCTTGATACGTCACAAAGACTTGCTGTCTTGGTCACAGATGCGCCAGCAAGACGTGCACCAACAATTTGTCCTCTTTTGAACTCTCGTATGTCACCCAATATGTTGTGTGCATTTAAATATTTTGAGCAAAATTGTGCTCTTACCCTGCTAATTGAACCTTCACACTCTGCTCTTACTGGTGCAATGTGCAATCAATGAAGACTGGCTACCAGGCTGGTCCAATTTAGCCATGAAACCTCCCACACTAAAATGACAGGTGTTTCAGTTTCATTGTCCAATCCCTGTACATTATACAGTGTTTCAGAGGTGCTTCGTGGACTTATGTGGACACACATTTTTTCTAAATCGTTTTCGACATGATACCGTTTGTCTCTGTGTGGACACACAAAGTTAATAGTAAATAATGTAGTTAAAAAAAAAAAAAAACATCAACTTTGAGACCTGGAAAACAGTAAAAGCATTTTTCATACTGTGTAAGATCCCTGTACCAAGACTGGTTATTGACTGAGTTGGAAAATAAAGGGCTCACCGTCAGCAAAACAACAGCAAACAAAAATACCGATGCCATTTTCTTTGTTGACACAAGATTTACCTTTAAATATGAGAACCCAAAGTAACACACAACTCACAATGTGCATTTTGTGAAACATATTTAATTGGTAATAAATGACTCATTTAATGACTGATCATACCAGTTCCAATACAACAAAACTAATAAAATGCTGATTTTAAATGCCAACCCAATTAACATGATCACATCTTACAGTATTTTAGTGGGAAAGCTGTGCCATACTTAAAATACACATTTTACATCGCACTATAAGTGAAGAAAAGCTCAGAAATTACCTTTTAAATTGGCAGAAATATTTTACTCTTTTTTTTCCTGTTCACCATTATAAAATCTGAGAGGCCTCTAAGAAATACCAGAAATATTTCATTGTGTCAAAAAAAAAGAAAAACAAACCCTGATGTAGCCAAAGAGAAGCCAATCAGACACAATTTATTGTAGGGTCATACAATAGTCATACATAGGGTCATACATAGCTTATACCTATTCCACAAAAACAGAAACCATTTAAAATGTCAATAAACAGAATAAAAATACATTTGCCTTTGTATGTTTTCATATACTTCAACAAAAAAGAAGGAAAACTGTTGCCTTAAAGAAACAATAGGGTTTACAAACAAAATGACCCAAATTTATAGGCAGACCTTGCTTTAAAATAATAATAAAACATTTTTTAAGTCGATTGTGAGTAATTTTACACAGGAACAAGAAAAACTATACAAGCAGAATATGTGTACAGAGAGCAATAAATCATTAGTAGATCCTCACACATAAAAAGGTGAAATCCCAACAAAAGGGAGAAAAAAAAAACAGAGGGTGATACTTGCTTTCACATGGGAGATGCTACATCCATGTTCAAAGTAATTGAGTCTACAAAGATAAATGAAACAAGCAATTAATGGTGATGTTATGCAATGGGATTTTTCAAATAAAGCTGGCCTTAAGTTGCAAATGTAAAGCTTGAGGAGAACAAAAACAGATGTGTGTACGTGTGTGTGTGCAGACTGTGACCTACCCAAATGCCCTTGATTAGCTTCAGCTTCGCCGGGCATCAGAGAGTCGAGGGTGTGAGGCGACATGAGGAACAGGTCACTGGTGTTTCCAGAGTTTGTGCTGTAAGAACACACACACAAACAAAACATAAACTGCATAACACTGCAAAACAAAAATATTCACATCAAACATGTCCTGCTATGTCATTTTTGTAGCTCCAGGCACTTCTAGTATAACTACAGTTACCTTTTTGTCATCCCACTTAACCACAAGTACCCTACTCCAACTGAACGGGTTTTGGTTTATTTTATTAGTTTCATGAGTAAATCTGTCATCATAGATCACCAGTCTGTAAATACAGTAAATAATTCAGTGTGTTTGGGTCCATATGCAGAGTTGTGTGCAAAATTCCTGGATTCAAATGCAGATGAACAGACATGTAGAGTATTATTGTTTCTAGCAGGGGTGTCCAAAGTACCCTCGGAAGGATTTGGTGCACCACGACTACAATCTGCAACAATTGCCAGCACAGGCAAGTTGATGCAGATGGACACTAGTTTTTTTAGGGCGAGACTTTCACTGACAAATTAAAATCCGCTTAAAATGGAAAATGTTAGGTTCACCATAAAATACTTATTTATTAACTATGATTTTTTGGCTTGATTTTATGGGACCACAAACATACCGCAACTGTTACTCAAAAGTAAAAAATAAAGATTTGGTAAAAATATAAAAAACTTGGGGGCACCCATTAATTAAACATTATTGCTGTGCAGAGAATTAATTTTTTTCTAGACCAAAAACAGTAGGAAATAATGTTGGGAATTGTACGTTTTTCTTCTGATAAGGCCAACATGTGAGTCTCTTTACGTTTCAGATCTATGAATTACAACTTTGTTTCATCAAAACATTACATGTTTAGTTTGTTGCAAAGTAGGTACAACACATTTTATAATAAAAAATATTCTTGTATTATTAATTTTAAAGAATATTTTTGTAGCCTGTGAGTACATTCAACTTCACCATTTTGTCTCGCGTAGCAAAAGGTTTAGACACCGCTGCCTTATAGCAAAGCAAAATGCAGCCAGAAGGCGCTTTGAATAGATGTTAATTTGAGGGTCTCTTTGGTCAACGGCAGCAGTGTGTAATCATAGGTGGATCGAATGGGTCACTCAATCTTCTCTTCAAACTTAGCTAAATGCAATTAATTTCTTAGTTCCTTCTTTTGTTTTAACTGACATGATTTTCTCATTTTAATTGTTTTTCAAAAGAAATTGTGGAATTATCTTCAAACATAATACTATTACTATCTGGAATCGGTATGCCCTTCTCCTCAAACACATGTCACCCACAGTGAGTGGCTTTAAATGGAGTGTTATGACAAAACATCCGAGAAGCAGGAGGATGAACAAAAGCACTGATGAATGGTAAGAACGTGATATTATATAATCAATTGTATTAGTGCAAAAGGAAAACTAAATTCTGAGTTTGGAGCAGTGTCTGTCAGATGGACACAAAAGTGGAAATTATGGAGATGTGATTAATGGACTGATATCTATAAAGCACATCTGTCAAAAAAAAAAAAAAGGTAATGCACACACACATCTACATGCGACCTCTCCCCCCCCCATGAGGCCTACCCTGGGAATCCGTTCCCAAGCAGCTCACTGTCTTGCAAGTCCATGAACACGGAGGGACACCTACGGAGACAGGTCAGGATCTGACTGAGAAAACCTCAAAACCCACGAGCACGCTTTCAAACCTACAATGCACCACAGTGAACATGGCAGACGGCCTTCATAGGCTTCAGCTGTGTCCTCGTTCTCAGCCCTTCTCATTTATTTTTACTCAAAGCATATAAATTACTAATTTACAATCATCAGAAAGCATTAATTCTAAACACCTAATATTCTAAATTTGCATTTCCATTAAGGTTTTTTGTTAGCTTTAAGAATTGACAATCTTATACTGTTCTGTTTTTTTGATTTTGTTCGAAAATAACACTTTTCAGTACAGCTCCAAGTTGGGAAGTGTTTCACCTTCCTGTTCAAACACTAAGTTAATTGACTTCACAAGAAACCGGAAGAAACAGGTAAGTCCTGCTCTACATGCAGTCAGTCTTTAACGGTTTCTAACCTGAGTCTGTACATATTTACAGTAGCTTGCAAATATATTTATGATCCTTTCACACAGTGTGTCACTTTTCAAACACAAATTAGCACATAAGTGTGAGCTGGAAGGAAAAGGATAAATGGTTTTGAACATTTCTTACCAATAAAAATATGAAAAGCATGGTATGCATCTGTATTCAGATTCTTTAAAATTATGTACACCTGTGTGTAATACGATTTCAGTATAAATCCAGCTGCTTCCTAAAGTTTGTTCGAGAACATTATTGAACAAACAGCAACATTAAGACCAAGAAACACAGCAGATAGGACAGGAAAATAGTTGAGGGGATGTTTAAGATTAGGATATAAAAAGACAAACCCCAACCCTTTGAGCACTTTATGGAGAATTGATTAATAAATCATGCAAAAAAATGGAAAAAAGTGGTGCATAACGGCAACCCTACCAAGACATGACCATCCACCTAAACTGTGAGGCTGTGGCAAGGAGAGTAGTAAACATGTGGAAGACGGGTGCGCTGGTCAGATGAGACCAAACTTTAACTTTTGGCCTAGATGCAAACCTATGCGGCAGAAAATAGTGCACATCACAATAAACACCCCATTTCCACAGAGAAATGAGGCGGTGGAAGCCTTTCTTCAACAGGGAAGCTGGTCAGAGTTGATGGGAAGATGGCCAAAGCTAAATACAGGCCGATCGTGGAACAAAACCTGCTCGAGGCTCCAAAACACTGAGGCAGAGGTTCAACTTCCAGCAAGACAAAGACCCTAAACATACAGCCAGAACTATGACAGTATGATTTAGATCAAAGCTAAGTTATGTTAAAATGGCCCAGACCAGATTTAGCAAGACATTGCAAGGATTTATGTTTACTGATATTTTCCATTCAATCTGACTGAGGATGAGCTATTTAGTAAAGAGGAATGGAAATAACAATTCATGCCAAGGAGAGCAAAGCTATTAGAGTTACACATCAAAAGACCTGCAGCTGTAACATCAGTAGAAGGCAATTCAGCAAAGTATTGACTCAGGGGGACTGAATACAAATGCACGTCAAACATTTCAGATTGCCTATTTTAAAAGAATTTGAAAAAAACATTTAGGATTTTTTCTTTCATCTGACAATCAGGTACTAATTTGTGTTGGACAGAAGTTTGTGGTTGTGACAAAAGTGAAAAAGCTGAACAAGTTTCAACACCTTTGTAAGGTACTGCGCTTTCACAATGCTTAGCCTGAACATGATTAGGCTCTCAACAATGACAGAGCAAAATCATCCTTACTGTAATTTATTTGCAAAATTGTCAACACTAGTCCAATGTATAAAAGTCTGAGATTAACACAGCAGAAGCATCCAGAGAAACACAGAAGAAAACATTCACATCGAGTATCGAGGCTTCAGGGTGGGAAGAGCTACATATTACGGCCTAAAGATAAGGGGATACTTACGGGGTCACACAGATGAACTTTGTCTTCAAGTATGGCTGGATAGCTGTAGGAGAAAGACAACACATAAGTAGAAAAAAATATTGAGCACATAAGATCCAGACAGAAAACAGACAGCATTAAAAGCACTTTTTATAGCTGTACAGATGCCATAATGATTAAAGCAGTGACTTACTGCTCGTCGAGTCTCCTGCCATCTCAGGTTCATGAGCTGCCTCTGGCCTGCAGTATTTTCCAAACGCGTCCTCTTTGGGGATATCAGGATGGAGATAAACAAGAGGTGAAACCAGGATGTTGGTGGCATCCATGATCTTATAGCTCATGATGATGTCTGCAAATGACATGCTGCTGAGCTGCTGCTTGGTGTAGGGCTCTACTGACTGAATCTGGGTCTTTCCTACAAAACAAACACAAATCGGAGTCATTACATCAATATAAAAAAAAACCTTAAGACAATAAAGGAACAGGAAAGAGGCCCTAAAATGACTCACCTCCAATGTCTTTCTCTACCCATGTAAATGTAATGCCGCCCTCTTTGCTGCTCTCACTGAAGCGCAGAAGAAATGTGCCAGGAGGCTTTGGACTCAGAATGGCTCTCTCCCTCTCCTTACTGATAAAACCCATGATGTATCTGTTAACAAAAACACAATGTCAAAGTTGATAACCACAATACTCCACTGTAAGGCAGCAAGTGTACTTTAGAGGTATTGCATGTCTAAACAGTTTTTACACTATAACAGGAAGTGGACAAGCATTTCCAGACACAGCCTGGAGATTTGAATCTAAACAAAGGGCGCCATCTCACCCTTCGTTCCACAGAGCGAGGATATACTTCTTCACCAGGTCAATGATGTTGTCCAGCCACACCCAGAAGGAGAAGCCCTTGCCAGCCATGTTTTCCTGTAAAAAAGGAAGGAAAAAAATAATTCATACAAAGCTAAACAATGAGAAGAACGCAAACTGATCTATTTATAGTTGGCAAGTATAGTACCTTACAGAACTTGGCCCATGTTATTTGGCATCCAGAATAGTTTACGCAAGGTCCTATATAAAAAGTAACAAAATAATATAAGTATTAAGACAAACTGAAGATTTTAAGCGGCTTTTAAGGCTTACTGTTTTTACCAAGTAACTTCTCAGCCAGTGTGGTCAGTTGCTCAATGGTCAGACCCCTCTTAGTGGTTGAAGAGAACTGCCAGCTCAACACCTCAGCCACCTGGTCCCAGGTTCCCACCGGAGGCTTGGTAAAGAAGTTCACGTTCTGTGTAAGGAGGACAGGGAACACGGTCTCAAAAATGTTTGCCACCTGAGGGGATCAGAACCTTTCCACAAGAGGGTGCTGTTTTACCTTCGGGTGATTGGTGAGCATGTTGTACCACAGAATGGAGGCCCAGGCGTTGGGCATCTGACAGATGTTCGAAATGACCACTACTGGCAGAGAATGAGTCTGCAAATAAAGACAGCTTTACTATCAGTTTTATTTTGCTGAAATCTATTTTCCTTTAAATTGTTCTTAGTAAAGCTCCTAAATCCATCATATTTAGAGGATAAGACACATAAATTATTGGCCTTTTTACACCGAAAGATATTTTGCACCACAGACTTTCTGCTTTATCTGCACCTCTCATCCACAGGCAAACTGAGTTTTTAGCCAGAAAATCAGAATTTCAGGAATAGCCCTTTTCAGATCATTCCACAATAAACACACAACAACAAACCCTCTATTATGGATCACTCCATCCTTTCACATCCACCAAGTCAATCCCCAGATATCACAGGATCCCTGTGCTTTGAGAGCGTCCAACTGGGATTGTGAAACAAAGTTTGCTTGGATTAAAACTTGCAGGATTCACCTAAGTAACATTCATAGGACATGTAAGATCTGTGCTGCGGTGCTCATGCAGGCCTAATGCATTCACAGTGCGCCATCCTCAACATTTTATTTTCTGTATTAGCTGCTGCTGATCAACAAATTCTCAGATGAGAGACACTGGATGATCTGGCGCCTCTGCTCTGCACGCACCTGCTGCTGTCTTTGTATCAAATCCTGTATTACTGATGCGTCACAGTGGTTCCAGAGGTGGATCACGACTATAAGTTTTGGTCATGTCAAGACCACGGAATTAAAGTATGATCTAAAAAAGGGGGGACGTTTTTTTCAAGTGAAGATTGTTTAAAACTGTAGTGTCTCTACGTAAACAGCATCTATTGTTTTCTGAGTTAAAAATCTCAATAATTTTGGAGCCATTTTTAAAGTTTTGTCATTTTACATGCCTTTCTTTTTCTATTGCACTTCAAGCAAGTACTGAAGACGGTAATGACAGTCAAATTGTAAACGGCGTCAAAGAAAACATGAATTTGTGCCTAGCATGGCTTTAGCCATGCTCAGGATCTTCTGAATTCCATAGCTAATGTTGAGGTTTCCTACAAATCTCACGACGTTGGTATTACAACGTTTCAGCTTGGAACACCAGAGTCTGCATAGAAGCTGATTTTCTTTCACAATAGGAGGAAAACAATATACATTATACAAGCAATCAGGGGCGGGAAAGTCCGGGTCTCAAGTACACTCCTGATGTATGCTCGTATTACACTACTATGTGATTGCCCGGTCCCAAAAAACAAACTGTCAGCTGAATAAATGTTTCACATAAATTTAGTTTAGATCATTATTATAACAAGTGGCATGAATAGCTGGCAAAAAACGTTTGAACAAAACCTCTGTGACTGCCTGAGAGATACAAAAAAAATCCAATGCAAGCTATAGGATGTCTTAGTTGCTTTAAGATATTTTACATGCAATTATTCAATCCATAGTTATAGTTAACTTTATCTAATAATTTCATATTTTTATACTTTGACATTGGTTCCACATTATAGTTCTGTATTTTTATACCTTTTTGTAGCTGTAGCCAAGTGACACTTTATTTTTTGTATCTGGGATTTAAATATTCCCAAATGAACCTAATTGTAAGACACCAGCGGTATTATATATATTTCACTGAACATGTTCACACAGAGCAAAGCTCAAAAGAAATCTAACTCCACTTTAGGAACACTTGTTGGCTATCTGTTGTGAAAACTGCATTGATTATTGATGTTAATTTTAAGTAACAGCAGATTTTATGTATATGTTGTACTATTTTCTCCAGCTACTCAATTTTCTCTCAACGTACTTTAAACCGTGCTTTAAATCTAATAGGTTCGCTCACTTTAAAGTGCTGCGTGTCTCCAAGATCATGAAAAAAACTGAAGCTACTCACCTCCAGATCTATCTTAAGGCCCTGGTGATAGACTTCTGTCTCAAAAGTGATAAGATGGAGTTCCTCTGTTACAATGAGGGAGGCCTAGAGAAGAGATTTTTTGAAGCTGTAAATATGTGTAAAAATAAATAATCCCAACAACAACAAAAAAAGTACACAAAACTTCCCCAAGACTAATTTTGATTGAAGTCCCTCAATAGGAGACTTACATCACTATTGGTCCGGCCACCGTTGCCACACCTCTGTTCTCGCAGGGTCTGCAACACACATGAAGTCAGCTCTCCACAGCAGATCATCTTCCAATCATTTCATTGCATTTAACTGGTAAGAGATTTGCATCCATAACTTACCAAGTGTTTAAACTCTGCTGAAAGGCTGCCATTGTTGGATTCCTCCATGTTCATGACCTTTGTGTTGGTACCGAGGATGTTAAACTTTCGAGACCTGAAAGAAAAAAAAACAGAATGAATACTCCTCTGTAGCAGAATAAACACTAAGTTCTCTGGTTTAAAGAGGTGTTCGTGAAAGCTTACCCTCTAACTGCTGCAACATCCCCAGATTCTCTGAAAAACAAAAGTTTCAATTAGTAAAGTCTTTATTTCTGCAGAAATCTTTCAATAAAAAAAATAATATGGAGTGTACAATAATCAGAATAAAGGGAAAACAACTCAATGAATTACCAAAAAACCTTACTTGTCAATGCAAACTTTAATCTTGAGCTGGTAATTGAGTTCAGGAAACTTTACAAGCAACCTTGACAAACCGAGCAAAAAGAGATAAAAGAATTATTGTCATGTTAAGCTGTGAATGATTTCCTTTATATGAAACATATGAAACGGCAACACAGAATTTTATAGAAGTGTTATTTTGTATCTTATCTAGACCTAAATATTACCTGACTTTTGTTGTGAACTGCACTCCTGTTTTGATGACCAGTGGTCTGTCTGGATGCATGGGCATACAAGGCTGTCTTTCAACCACAAAGGCGCTAAAAGGATTATAAGAAGTTTCAGAAATTCTTAGCAAACATTATAAAGACCATGCAACAAATTGTATGCAGTGAATAAAAGTTGTTATTCCTATTGCAAACTACAGAAAAACCCCTACCTCTTCATGAGGTTTCTGAACAGGTCCACAATCTTCTCCTCCAAAGCTGGCCGGTGCTGAATGATGGGGTCTCCCTTGTAGGACACTTTCTGTTGAAGCTCCTCCAGTTTCTTAATCTGTTGACGGATCTGGAGCTGAGACTCGGCCAAGGATGTGATCCTGATTAGGATATTAGTTGAGGACAAAGGTTTTATGCATCCTTCAACATGTTGAAGATGAAGGTAAATCATCAGAGGTTGAACCTGCCATCTAAACATAGTTAGCTTGCCTAATTTATTTTATTTATACAGACAGAGATCCAATGTGTGAGGACTTTTCAAGGAATAACACTGTATTTCAGAACGTCTTATTAACGATGGGTACCATGTTTCAAGGCGATCGAGGCAAATGTTAGGTGGACCTCCAATGCAGGCAATTTGCTGCCTTCTCTTCCAGTCTGCCAGTTCCTCATCAGTTAGATTCTTCTGCACATAATCCATGGCTGTCAGGAGGCCTCCCATCTCTGTCACAATTTGCTATCAAATCAACAAAGCACACATTAAACAAGGGTTTAAACAGACAATCTACAGTCCAGACAGGTAACAACAAATGAATGAGACAACCCCTGCAAACTGAAAACATTCTTGACCAAACCGAGGTGAATTCTGCTTGTGAACATTTGACAAGAAAATGTGCAAACACAGACATGATGCACTGATAATGTTTTTAAGCCTTCTTAGGTTTAACAAATATTACCAAACATATGTTGGTTTTCACCCCTCAAAGTGAGTTAAACTAGCACCTACCCTCCTGAGCTGGTCCAGGGCGCTAAGCATTTGCTCCAGCTGAGCCATCTTCTGTCTTGTGGCAGCTGCCTGGCTATTACCATTGAGGTCCTGGGACAACTCTGAAGACATGGTGAACATGTGGTCCATCAGGTAAACAGTTACATGCATGAATACCTCCATTAGAGCCGCAAAAGTGAAATTTAAAAAACATACCTCCTTGGCTTTTTAAGGTTTTGTAGTTAAAGTCAAAATCATCCTGCAGGTTTTCAAGCATTTTCATCTTCTGTTCCATATCCTGTAGGAAAACAGAGGTTAATTCTATTTTGGACAGATTATATCAAGGTAAAACATCTAAAAAGGTAGCTTTTAGGCTTATTTTTCAGGTATTTATTGATGAGGATGAGGACTAAAAATAAGGATTCTTTCACACCAGAATAGTCTGGGCGACTCTGTTCCACTGGGCAATGAATGTGGAAAGATTTCACACCTTCATTGGTTTGGTTCACCAAACTGGTTGGACCAGTTTCAAAAGCTACTTGTTTCGGGCGCTACAGCAAGAACCAGCCTCATATGAACAAGACGTTTTAACATGTAATCAATAAAGCGCCTATCACTAATTCTTGTGTAAATTATAGATGTCTAAAATTTACATTTCCTCCCCATAAAAACCCAATTTCAGCTACCTACAATGTTCATTCTAATAAGGAAGAATGTCTTTGTTAACAGGTGCAGCTGCAACCCTGATGCCTGTGGAATGGAAAATGTCACATCATTGTCCTAGCAGGAATAATGTTAGAGATAGCAGAAATGTTTATTGTGGATAGGAAGAATGTCATTTCAGATATCTGAAATGTCAACTTTTATAGAAAAAACAAATGATGTATGGATATTTTATTTTTTTTAAATCCACCTTGCAAAACAAATGTATAATAAATAAAAGGCAGTAGGATACCCAGCATGTTGCAACAGTTATAGAAAAAAAAGATGAATAGGGAGAGACTCCAACATGCTGCTTGGGTTATAGTGACACAGAGAGAGGATTTAAAAGCAGTGAATACACATATACATCTGTACATCATACGTGTAAGACTCGTCACTTTCTCCCTCAAGTTTACTTATCCTCCTGTGAATGGTATGTTTGCTTTCTATCTGTAAGTGCCAAGCGAGTTCACTTGGTGTGTTCACAAGCGTGTGTTCACAAACTGCGGCGCGTTTAAAGTGGACCAAACAGCTTTAGTGTGAAGGTGCCCTCACCTGCACACGCTTTCTGATGTCCTGAAGGTTGTGTTCTAATATTTGCTGCTTTTCTGTCACTACAGTTCCAGTGGGATGGGCTGCTTGGCCATCCTGTGAGAAAATTAATTATAAACAAAAAATATATATTTGTCTCAAAGCTTTTTCTATAATATAATGCCATAAACTCTAAGGCTAGGTAAAGATTGGTATACCTGTGTAGTAGAGGTGGCAGTCTGCAGCAGTCTTTGTTCTTCCCACAAACAGCGAGCAACAATGCGGGCAATTTCCATCGGCTTCTCCAGATATTTACTTTGCAGATGCTGTTTAATCCTGCGTAGGTTATGCTGATAGAGCACATTGTTCTCCTGCAGGAAACGGCTATACTGCTGGTCTATTTCTCCTAGGAGGTTGTGGAACACCAGCGTGGCGTGTGATTCCTTGTTGGCGGCATAGGCCCTTGTTAAAAAAAATAATAATCATAAATGAGGTCTTCGAGTTGCTTCCTAAAAAACATCACATCTCACCCACTTTTAATGAAACCTAAACAGTTTTATAAAAGATGTGTACACATTATTAGCATTTAACACAAAACTGTAATTTTGTAAACAAAACCTCAATCTGTTCTCATGCATTGTGTTAGGATCATTTTGTAGATCTTATTACCGAAAACAAAGAAAAACACAACAGCTTACTGTGTTGTAAGTTATGATGAAATAATGGTTCACTTCTAGTAAGACTTGACAGCATGATGAAGGACTTTACCGTAATGTGCTTGATCAGCAAAACTGGAAAAACCAAACAATTTAATAATTTCTCACCAGTCCTGACTCTCAATCCATGGGGCAAGGAACTGCCGTAGCTCCATCGGGAAGCTGTCGCTGTAAAGGTGATAGAGTTGCTCCAGATACCTGGTCTCCAGCTGCTGTAACTGGTTCCACTGGGCCATCCTGACACACGCTTCTAATTTACACATACAAAAAATATTGTCAACGATGAAGCGGGATAGCTGAAGTAATACACTTTCTTGTCAAGAAACAAGAACATTATTAAAAACAAAACCTGCCACAGATGCCTCAACATAACAACTCTCCCATTTATCGACAGGAAATGGCTAAATACCGCATAAGCTCTGAAAATGATAACAGGCTGATTTTAGGCGCCCTTCTCAGAACAGTCACTTCCTGTGCACTGAAAAGTTTGGCTTCCAACAAGAAATATAGGCTGTCATGATCAGCTGTTCGCTCTCCAAGCAGAGAACAGTTAATGATCTCAGACCAAGGTTTTGCCGCTACGCTACTTGCTGGAAATGACGACAAACCACACTTCCTTTTCTCAGTTGTCTAAAAACTACAGAGTATATGGACTTGAAACTATAGAATCGTTTTCTTATAAAAAGGGTCATCTTTAATTGACTAGTTTCATTTTTTTGGGGATAAAGTGCAACTTAAGCCACGTTGTTTCAGTGATTGTCAAACACCTGCAGACAAAGATTAGTGTTACACATGTGTTCTATTTAGCAGGTTCTACGACGCTTCTCGTTTCACCAGAAACAGGCCATACTTTTCCCTGGGGAAACAGCAAAAAAAAGAGAACAAAAAGGTGTCTCCTACAGTAGTAAAACCACAACAGAAAGATGTCTTATGAATTTAGCAAGATAAGCTTTAGAAGGAGCAGGTCACCAAAGCTATGGTCCTGAGTCACCGACGACACTGCTGTAATATTAGTGCAATAACTCTAAAGAGGGAGTAATTCACAGTACTATTGATAACGTTTAGGTCAGATAGTACTATAACACTATTTGAAATACACTGCACGGGTATTTAGGTCATCTTGTGTCTAAATAATCTAAGGACAACCTGAAATGAAACAATAACTTCCAGGTTTCTCATTAGTGTCCCAAGAAAACAAAAAGACCTCCAAAAACAATTATTCTTAGAGACATTTGTTTGAAGGGTTTTTTTCCCCTCCAAACATACCGGTTGTATCACAATTATTAAAACTTTTGTATGACCCCTGTTCCTCTTTCACTTGCAAATAAAAAGATGCTTCACTCATGGTGTGAATTTTTGGGCAAGTGAACCCCCCCCCCCTGAGAGCATCACTTTAAACCTTCTGAAATTACAAACTGCATCCCCACTTAATATTATTGTTATTTAGCAAAGAAAAAAAAGCAGCAGATTAACCTCTTCACACCAAAACAGCCTTTCACTATTTTCTCCTGTTAGTATCTTTATTGCCTTTTTCAACCCACTCAGAAATGCAGACATATGGGGAGGGTCTCCTAAGAGTGATAAATAATTTAGTGCGTACAGTCACAGTGCGGGGAAGAATAGTGTTTCATTATTGCCAGCCATTTTAAAGATATGAACAGTCTGGGTCAAAAGGCTAAAGCACACAAAGGCTAACTGTATGGTGAGCTGAAGCATGAATGATACCCCTATAAGTCTGAACAGGGTCACACACACTTCCAACGACAGACACTTATAAAAATATTTTACTCAAACTGATGCACAAAATTATTTAATGACATGACTCAAGTCAGGTGGTTTTATTTAGCTTGCCTTTTACTGGTAACATAACTTTGGCATCCCTTAGACCATATCAGTGATATTCCAGGAAGTACTTCCTTGAACAAAGAACAGTAACCATGCCAAGTTTCCCTTTATCACACAAACAGTAAACACCTAAGAAATGAAAGCGTCTGGTGATGTGACATGTTGAGACAGTCATTTTTTAATTCTCCAAAGAAGTAACTTTGTTGGTGAGTATTGTCGTAAAGCAGTAAATTCTATCCCTGGACCAGAGCTTTTCTGCTCTAAAAAAATACCACCCTTTGAATGAAGTCTTCGTGAAGGTATAGAGATTGAAAGGACTAAGTCATGATGTTCTCTGACATGACCCACTGATGGCATGTAGATGGGCGTGACAACACAAGGAAAACAATATACAATGAGCTTAGCTTAATCGCCACGATATATCATTGTTGGTGGGGACTTTTTTGTATCAATGTCGATAAAAAGGGCAATCCAAAACACGTGTCAAAAGCTCAAAAATAAAATAACACAAGGCTTGCTGTTTTGACTTTAGGATGAGTAGAATTAAAAGACAAAACTGTCATTCAGAAAAGAATCGAGCAACAATTTAATAACTTATGTAACACTGCGGATACAGAAGGTATCTCCACACCAAATAACTGATGACCTAGTTGCTGTGCAGTAGTTTAGCAGTGTTGTAATAGAGCTAGCTAAGCGTTCTATCATAAATTAGCTGGGATATGACCGCCAAACAGAAGATTTCGCTGCCCAGAGTTGTTTTAATATAAAAACAAAATGCAGAAGTCCATTTATAGTCTCTTACCCCGGTCGTTGGCACTTCTGTGGAAAGTTTCGCCGACGAATAGCGTAAACTTTCAACCAAATACTCTGATAGTAGAAGTTGAGTCTTTTATGTTAAAGAAAAACTCCGAACTAACATAAACGAGAGTTGGAACTCACAAAAACAAAATAACTATCGCTTTTCTCCCCCCAACACGAGAAACTCTTCTCCGACGCAACTCCTAAGCGTCCAAACCATTAAACAGACTGCAGGCGCACCAACCAAACACATCACAGTTTCGCCATTTCTGACACCTAGAACTGCCAATACTGGCGGGTAGTTTTTTCCACAACCAATAGGAATTCCGTTCTTGTGGAAAAGAGGCGGGGTCTGACAGCATACTAGGTTGAGGTCACTGTGTTTACTGCTGTCGCAACTGAGCTCTTCCGCCAAAGTCACCCTCCCTGGTTGAAGACCATGTTTAGGCCTAAAAGTTCGACTGTTCCAGAGGGCGGCTGAGCCATTAAGCGGAACAGCCAGCCTGGAAGTCATCTGAGTTACTGGCAATGCTGTCGTCATCGAGGTTAATAACACAATTGCTTTTCTCTATTGACTTCGGGGAGTGAAAATTAATTAACAGTATTGTCAGTACGCAGATGGAATAAACAATTAAATTGACACCCAAGTTGAGAACTTGTGAAGTTAAAGGTTATTAAAAAATAAAGGAGCAGATTGGTAACTATAATTTTTTTAAATTCATATTGGTGTTGTAAAAAGAGGCATGTAACACAAAAGATGATGGTAAGCATGAGTCCTGAAGACATATATAATCAAAGTATGTGTCACATTATGTAACATTAGTGACAAACTGTGCCAGAACACCTTCACAGTTAGAGCCTCCAATGGGGCAAAATGTCCAGTGTGCCAAAAGCACAAATATCTTCACAATCCAAGTCAGTTTAGATATTGTTGTGTCAAAAGTGGTGGATAAAGCTATAAAAATTATAAGAGTATTTATTTTTACACAACCATAAATTACACTTTTTCTAATTTGTAAGAATTCCTCTTATAGTGCTAAGCTATTTATACATAGCTCATATTGACAATATCACACACATGCATTCAGTCTGTCTTGTCTCTGTTCTCTTCCCTCCTCAGTATTTAGAGAGCACTCTCCTTAATTGCATTTCCCCACCCATTGATTATTTCAACAGTGTTTCTTGCCACATGGGCTTTTGTGCAGCTACAACGGACCAAGGTCAGACAAGTCTGCAGGGAGGTAAAATAGAAGCACTCCTCTTGTCTCTGTCTGATGTGTTTTCCTTTCATGATCTAATATGGCATGGGTTGAATACTGTCAATGTCCGTTTGCATCAAGTTATGGGGATATTGCAATTACAGCAGCAGCCTTTCATCGTACTTTGCCCTTTTTTACTGTCAAAAAATGACAGCTTTACTTTAAGATGAAAGAGCAGATAGCTTTTTCCATCTGAGCAGACGGTCTTTTCATTATTCAGTGCATCTGCACATTATTACAGGTAGTGTCTGAAGAAGATTTTACACTTGCATTATATTGTTGCAGTGTTCTGACATTAATTGCAGTCATATGTCTTACATAAATCTTAATGACATGCTGATTTTATTCAGCTAAATTTAGAATGGTAGACACATTTTAACATCTTTTATCATTAATCTAACTCTCGTTGTTTCTTCAGACCATTCTCTTTCTGTCTGCAGTTACAATGCACTTTTTTCAAGGACTTGCACATGTATTGAGATTAGCTGTGACCATGGAGACAGCTGTTTTTTCTTTCTTTGTGCAGATGTGGACTCAGAGACACTCAGTGAGTACATATTTAAATGTAACAATTGTTGACTGCTCGAAGAACACTACACAAAAAAAATTAGACCATAAATATTTGACCACAAAGGTTGTAGGAAAAAATGCAAACTTTTTTAAATGTTTAATTTAAGTAGAGCAGACATGGACAAAAAAATAGAGATTGTAATACAGTATAAGCTACAGCTCTTTTTTTATTGTCAAAGTTCAGAAAATATACATGATCATACTTCTATGGGATCGAATTACAGGCCGACTATCAACAAAATAGGACAGAAAATCCCAAATAGATTGACCAATGGCTGAATAAAGTTTACAAAAAAATCCCATTCTTTCAAAATCATTCTCATTTATGAGGCATCTATTGCTGGCAAATCTTATTTCAGTTTTAACATAACTATTTGAGAATATAGCGAAGATTAAGATTTTCTCTTTGATTTCACTAACAATGCCTAATGTTTATTTTAAAAGCTTTAGTATAAGTTAGCACTCTGCTTCTACTCTCTCAGTTATTTTATTCTTTCCAAAAGAACAAACATTGAACTGCTCTCTGTTACCCACATGCTCATTACATTATCTCAGCCTGTTAACTACTTTCCTTACGAACAGCCATACACAGAGGCGGTTCTTGCTTGAACAGCACCCTGGGCAAGCTTCTCGTTCAACTGCCCCACATGTACCCACCCACTGAAAAAGCTTATACTGCAAGAAAAACTTGTTAGTTTGTACAGTGCTGTGAACAAGTTATTCCCACTTACATTATTCAATTTGTTTTCTTTTCTGTGACCCTTTATGTTTCAGATCATCAAAAAACAAATGATATAGAATAGATGCTAGCTTGTTGTGCCACCTATGACTGCAACAACTGCCATTAAGTGTTTGCAACATTGCCTTAGATCTTCTAAGGCATGAATGGCCTGAGGACTTGGGGGACTTTTAAAATTGGATTTATAAATTAAATAGGCATCAGTTGCTTGCAATGAGGCAGGCATCACACAACCTCTTTGGCTAAAGGTCACATTAATAAAATTAATAAATAAATTAATAAAGATGCAGTGAACGTGACAAGTTGTGGAAAAAGTCTACAGTTTTTATGGCTCAAGGATAGAAGTCTTTTTGTTCTGCTCTTCAGGCTCCTGAAGCATTCCCTGGAGCAGCAAGCAGAACAGATAGAGTTCAAGGGAGGAATCCTGAAGAATTTTCTTGTAGATGTGCTTTGGATCGTTGTCCTGCTGCATGACCCAACTAGCTTGAGCTTAAGGTCATGAATTGATGATTGGACAATACCCTACAGGATTTTTTGCTAGTAGAATTCATGGTTCCATCAATTATGGAAAGTTGTCCAGGTCCTGAAGCAGCCAAGCAGAGCAGGAAGATTAGACTTTCACTACCACGTTTGACTGTTGATATGATGTTTGTTTTTCAGGACTGCTGTGTTAAGTTTACACCAGATGCATTAGGATTTACACCTTCTTAAAAGTTTCACTTTTATGTCATAGAATATTTTTCCTAAATTCTTGGGTACCGTAAAAATGTTTCCTTTTTGGCAAATGTGTTGTTTTTGGTCAGCAATGGTTTTGACCCTGGAGCTCTTTTATTGCTAGCATTTCTGCAAAGGTCAGTGTTGCTAATCCTGAACACTGACCTTGACTAAGGCAGATGAGGCCTGCAGACCTTTAGATGTTGTTCTGTGAGTCACTGATGTGCTTTTGGAGTGCTTTCAATAGGCCGGCCACTCCTGGGCAGGTTTACCACAGTTTTTCTTCAATCGTAGGTAATGGCTCTCAGTTCGGTTCACTGTAGTCCCGATTGCTTAGAAATCGGGACTACTCACATCTATTCCCTTCCAGGAAATAGATGTGAGTAACTTTGTTTCTCATCTGTTCTTGAATTGACTTAGATTAGGACATGATAAATTCACCTTGATATCTTTTAGCCTACTTTATGTAGTCAGACAGGTTTTATTTTAGGGATTTTTTTTTATATACAGGGCGTGTAGTAATCAGTCTTTAGTGTGGCTAGTGAAACTGAACTGAACTTTTCAAAAAATGTGGTTAATCATAGTTAATTCATGATTTCAATAGGGATGCCATTTTCTTTTTGACATAGAAACAGTTTGATTTAGGTAGCTTTGTTCCTTTAATAAATGAAATCATTCTTTAAAAACTGATTTTTGTATTTACTCAGGTTATCTTTATATGATAGTAAAATTAGTTTGATTATCTAAAACATTTAAATGTAACAATAAAGCAAAGACAAATCTGTAAGGGGGGGAAATACTTTTTCACAGCATTATAACTTACCAGGAACTAAACAAATTTGATTTGATAATAAGTTAGACAGGCAGCTAGATAGGTAGGTAGATCAAATACACATAAAACCATAAAAATCAACATTTTTGACAAAACTTAGAATTTCCTTTTTAATCCCTTTTCTTTACTAGTAGAGTAAATGTTTTTAAAATCACAAACTTTTAAGCGTCTTATTAGTGTAGAATAATTCAGTCCAGACAAATTATTTATTTATTTTCTGGCATCTGGTTATGCCCAGAGTGTGCCTCTTTGGGTACAAAGCCACATCACCCATATCAAAAACTACTACCGGTCATACATAACGTGCATCCCAAACAGGTGAAAGATTGAATATGATTTCTTCATTTTGAGGTATTAAAACTTTTTACTGTGCCTTTCTTTCAGACAGGCAGTTAGCCAAACCAAAGAAACAAAAGAAAACCAAACACTTGAAACACTTGATACACATAAGTCTAGCATAACAATCTATGTTAAACACTACCATTGTTTTATATAGATAGCTATTATTTGCATAATAGATATAAGCAAACATGGAAGTCATCGTTGTTGGGTACGATAAAAAGACAACAGAGAGCAAATGAGGTGTCAGACAGTGATCACCTCAATACAGTCTCTAAGATCATTTGTGTGTCCTTTCGATTAAACTTATTCATCACCATTTTTTTCTTCTCATTCTTTACTTATCTTCCTGGCGCCTTTATTCGCTTCCCACCTTCCTTAGATGCTCTGGTTCCACCCTGACCAGATGAGAGTCCTCAGTCACCTCTACCAGACCCTGCATCTCTGGACCATCTACATTCACCAGCTCCCCTTCCTCCACCTCCACATGCACACCCAGCCCGTTCTCCTCTCCCTCTGGCTGTGCCTCTCCCTCCGTCGCCTCCACAATCTCTGTGTTTTGCACCACCTCCTCCTCCCCCTCCCGGATCTTCTTTACATGAAAGGTAAAGGGAGGGACCCGGTACACGGTTGTCTTGGAGCGAGCATAGACTGTGTGATCAGGGCTGAGGGATTTCTTGAACTTATCTTTGGAGCTTTTTATCTTTGCCCTCCGCTCCTGGTTGGGGGTCATGCGGGTTCCAAGTTTGTTGATCTTTTTCTCCAGGTTATGCTTCGTCTTCTCCAGGTTGTCACGGGTTTTCTGCCTTGTCTTCTCCAGATTCTCACGGGTCCTCTGCTTGGTCTTTTCAAGGTTTTCCTTGGTCTTTATTTTGGTTTTCTCCATTTTCTCTTTGGAGAAGGCCTTTTTAATGTTGTCCACTTGCTGCTTGGTGGTGCGTTGGAGACGTTTCGTACGAGACTCTTCAATAATTTCCTCAACCTCAATCTCTTCATCTGAATTGAAACTTGGTTTAACTCCTTCTTGTCCTTCTTCGGGTATTTGCTCTAGGCCTTCCACTGCTTTGCCTTCAGCTGTCTCTGCTGTCCTGGATTTGGATTCCTTTGGTGTCTTCACTTGGTCCTGACAGTATAAAAAAGGAAGGGAGAAGAGAAAAAGGAATCATTAAATTGTTGAAACAGAGTGTGGATTAAACTAAATTTAAATGTGACAACTACTTTTTGGATGACAAGGATCATTTTATTGTTTGAGTTTTTAAATTTATTCTGGAATGTAAACCATCTGCTTAAGAAAACTAAAAAACAGATGAATCAAAACTGAGATGGAAAATGTGGGTATGATCCTTTGCAGTGACTATTATTGTGCAACACAGCAGCAGCTGGTGCAGAACGCCACCTAGTGGTGTACAATTAACATCTCTTATACTATTTGCATAAACATCAATCCAAAGTTTATAATTTGTATTGTGTGACATATATATATATATGAAATATTTCTTAACTTTGGACTTGTAGGACAGAGTATGTTATCTGCTACTGCAATCATACTGAAACTAAGGCCAACAACTTCTTGCATCTAACCACATTACTTCCTGTCATTTTTGCTTTAAAACCTAAACAAAGTTTTGTTAAGTTAAAGGCAAAAATTACAGGTTATGTTTTATATTTTAGAAATTTCAGAACAATTAGAGATTATATGCAAAATATGAAAGTTTCACAGATCAAAGACTACTTTGATTTCATTATTTCATCTGTTAGTGAGTGCAGTTTCACTTTATCATAAACCCACAGCACCGAAGCGCAGCAGATTCACACTTGGTCAAAAATCAAGGAAAAAACACACAATGACAGCTTTGTATTCAGCAGTACAGAAAGTAAGCAGTTAGTAAAGAGAGATGAACAGTTTCATAAATGCCCCCCCCTTTTCCACTTTAACCCACAGAAAGAGAGAGAGAAATAAAAAGTTTGTGTAATTAGAGTGTTATGAAGTTATCTTCGAGGACGTCTCAAGAAACATGTTCACTGCTGAATAGGTGACTTCGGGACAGCCAGCTTTTACAGCAACTGGCCATGACTTTAAGAACTATTTTATTCCACCGACAACATGCTAACAAACCCAAGGGGGCATTTAAGGTCCCACCCAACTGCACATTGTTGCTAGATCTCAAAGGAATTGTATAAGTAAAATTTTTGCTCTACAATTACAGAAGTGAGACTTTTGAAAAGGGGCCCTGAAATTTTGACAGTTTTACAAGCATAAAGTTGCCATATTATAAAACTCTCCTTTTTAAAAATAAAATCCTGGTGATGTTATCCACGGGTGTACAAATGTTGGACAAAGAAATCAATACCTTGAAATTAAAAAAATTTTATTTCTAATCGATCATTACCCTTTTGCAGACTTATGTCCATAATATGTTTCAGATCAGAGGTTAGTGTTGTTTCTCCCTTGGAAAGGCCATAAAACCACTGAACTGCTGTTCATCTTTTTAAAATTTGAAATCATTGTTGTTTAAACCGTAACAAGCATCTCAGGAATGATCTTTTCAAATTGCTCATTTAAGTTGACTTTTGTTGTGTTCCTTTTTTTTTTCCCTATTTTTGTCGAAATGTTATTTATTTTCTATTCACATCATTTGACTTTTATGTAAGTATTACTATTCATGACATGTGAAAAAGCTGAGAAATAACCTGAAAATCTTACAGGGTTATCTATCTATCTATATGGCTACCTTTAAATATTTTTGTACATGTCTCCTGTAGCATGTTGCAAAACACAGACAACTATTTTCACTGATCACCCGCACAGTTGAAACAGAAGAAATGTACTGCCAGTTTGAACCATAGGTCACTCAAAACTACTTCCTTAGGAATGCTCTAATAATACACAGTTTAAGGTAGCAAAGATGCCTTTTATTAATCTTTCTCATCATGTAAACAGACTAAATGTAGGCATCACTTCTGACAGAGGAGATGTTTCTTTACAGAAGCCCCTTACATAACTGAAATGTCTTGCAACTCAGTATTTTGATAGCAGGAAAAAATTATGGTAGATATGTAGCAGTGCACAGAAGAGGACAACTGACAAATATAATATTAGGCTGATCAATAGGTCATAAATTAAATAGTTTCTGTTGATAAAGAGATACATGCCTTTTATCTGACCTCTAAAAAGACCTGTCAGAATTTGCTGCACAGTTTAAAAGCTGCCACACAACCACAAACCATACATTGCTTCCTTATCTGGCAGTGTATATGGTGGACCTGGCCGACCCGCTGTGTGTGCGTTTATTTTCAGCTGGCCTTTCCTACTTTCTGGATTCCATCTACCCTCGTCTGGCTACCAGCCACTGCATAGCTCAGCCCTACAGACAGCCCACCCCTCACCCCTGCTGAACAACACCATCCCCTGCAGAACAGCAACAGATAAACACAGCACGCTGTTACTATAGTGACCACCTCCTCATGTTGTCCATGCTGGTTACTCAGGGTTGAGCTGCCTAAACAGCTGGCAAACCAAAAGAACATAAATTATATTATTTTTATATTTTATATGGAGGCTCATGGGAACATGGCTGCAGAATTTTCCTGTTTACAGTCTATTGAGCTCTAAGGAGATTTTTATAGCTTTTACAAGGAAAGTCGCAGAGACACCAAACCTTCTGGTATTGATCCACATCTGGCCCCGAACAATATTCAATGGTTAAATCCTGACATCATCTACGCCCCGCCCCCTGAGAACAGGAAGTGTCATGTTTTACTGTGAAAGGTCCATATTTGACCCCCGTCACCTAATCAACACGAAACTGTCTCCAGTGACAGATAACAAGATGGTCTAAGTTGGTTTGGAACACAGAGACTTTACACGGGAGGGTGTGGCCGTGGCGGCGTGGCGAGGACAGATGTCACGCCATGGCCTTACGTTTGCCTCTGATTTCCACATTTCTCAGCATGATTGATACTGGTCCAGCCCCCTAAAGATTTCCAGTGAATAATTGGTGGGCGTGGCCTAATTGCTCCACAGCGCACTCTAGAAGCACTAAAACAACCAGCCCCAAGGCATGCTTTGTCCGAGGTTTATGGAATTTGGTACACATATGTAACTTCTCAGGACCTACAAAAAAGTCTCTTGAACCCATTGTCCAAACCCCACAGGAAGTCGGCCATTTTGGATCAAAGCCGCCATTTTCTCTCATTTACACACATCATATCTGAGCGAACTCCTCCTACAGCTTTTAACTTACAGACTTCAATCACTACAGAAATCAATCACTATAGTCTTCAGGCGTTGGGGATCAAAAGTTATCAAAAGCTTTTTGCTACATGAAAGTGTGTGGGCGTGGCTAAGCCTCAAAATCTGACTTCTCGCCATGGAAAACGAAACTCTTGTAGTTTCTACAAGGAAAGTCATAGAGACATGAAACCTTCTGGGATTTATCCATATGATGACTGGTACAATATTCAATGGTCACTCGCTGGCATCATTTAAGCCCCGCCCCCTGACAACAGGAAGTGTAATGTTTCACTTAGTGTGGGCCATATTTGATGTCCTTCACCTAATCAACATGAAACTGTCCCCATTGACAGATAACATAATGGTCTAACTTGATTTCCAATACTGACAGGTTTGGCTGGAGGGTGTGGCCATGGCGGCGTGGCAAAGTCTGATGTCACGCCATGCCCATACATTTGCCTCTAAATTACACATGCATGGTCCGATTTACTCCAAACTGATTATAGTTGATCCTTGTCAGGCCCTAAACAGCTCTATTAGATTACATTGGAGTTTTGATCAAGAGCGCCCCCTAGGACATTACAAGTGCTCTATCTCCTTTATACATCATCATATCCACTTGAAATTTAGTGTACATCATCATGTATCAATGCTGGACATGTTGACACAATCAATTGATGACATTATTTTAGCCCCGCCCACTAATAAACAACTGAGTGCAGCTTCCATCGGTAAGGTTGTATTTCGGCCAAATTTGGAATATTTCTTGCCACAGCAGAACTTAAGATGACCAAAGAGTGTATGAAAGGAGGCTTGCAGCGACACCTAGTGGGAACGTGTGGAATCGAGCAGCGGGCTCCTCGGTGGCAGGGAGGAGGGGGTGCCAGGCTCCCGCGGTCGCTACACAGGTCGAGCAGCGCTTGGCTGCAAGGGCCTTCAATGCTGCTTGCAGCTTTAATATTATTTTTATATTTTATATGGAGGCTCATGGGAAGATGGCTGCAGAATTTTCCTGTTTACAGTCTATTGAGCTCTAAGGAGATTGTGATGATATCAGTGAACCCTGTTTGGGCTTCGAGGCCTGATAACAAAACACGAGACTAAGAGCCTCTGTTTGAATTTGTTAAATCCATTAGCGTTTCCGTGTTGCCATCCACTCCCCTCAGATTTACCACTTCACAGCAGCGGAAAAGTTTGCCCACTCTGTGAATGTATTCACAGACTGGTGCCAAGGGAGTGGGAACTAAAAATCTTCTGTAAAATAAAAAAAAAGTAATACATTTTTTCCCAACAAGAGTAACTAATAGACGTCATGGAAATGTTGATCATAGGCATCCTGTTTGGGTGCATGTGCTTGGCCCTCATTAAGAGTAAAAATGTAGGCTTCAAAACAAAACTGAACAATTCAGGAACAGCAAATGAGGCAGAATTGGATGCATAAAAATGCTGTTAGAAGTGCAATCACCACCACTCTAAGATAAGACTTCTACTTTTTTGGGGAAATAATGATTATGTAAATATTTAAAAATAGCTTTTACAAACAACAGCAGAAACCTGCTTTTAAAACATTATGATCCCTTCTCATAACAAACATGCTATTTTATTTTCTATATAATACCAGATAGACATAATTCTGAGTAAGTTGAAGGGATAAAATAATACACCGTTGCTATGAACAGAGGAAAAGTTGTCATAATCAGACTACAGCAGTTTCGCCTAAAACTGCTGACTTCTTTCTGTCTCCATTACCAAGACTATTTATCCAGAAGCTGTGTCAAAATCCTACACCATTCAAAGTTATTTAAACATGTTAATAATAAATTTAAATAGACATAAACTCTATTCGAACAATTTAATAAATACAGCCACTGTTAACGGCCTTATGACTGTATATTGTTAATTAATAGTTACTAGGAAAAGCAGGTAGTTTTAAAAGTTAGATTCTGCTTTCACTCCCTTCCAACCTAATATTACTTTCCAATTAACATTATAAAGAAATCAGAATAATATCTAAAGCTAAATTAAAACTAAAGGTACAAGTGTCGGAAAATGTCAGTCTCACAGTTTAGATAAGTCCGCACACTGTTAACAGATGGTCCTAATCCACCTACATCTATGCAACCATTTAGCAGGCTTGTAGATAAACACACACACACACTATTCCTTTAGAGGCAGTGTGATGAAAGGCCTTTCCAATGAGTCACAGGAGCAGCTGTCTCACTCCGTCCACTCCTTGCAGCTGTGCATGTAGCGTTCACAGTGAGTGATATCTCTGACCCATATGCTGCTTCAGAGTGGGAGAAGGCCAAAGGAGAGATCGACATGCGTTGGAGGTTCGCATGTTACAGCTTTGCATTGACTCTCATTGTGATACTTTGATGTCTAAAGACTGCTTGGAGGCTAAAATAGGACCACTAATGTACTCTGGTGATTTATGCTGAAGCCTCCCCATACTGTCCAAAATAAACTTTAAACAATTCACAGGAGACTGGCCACCCGCCTACTACCACTTTAGATATTTCGATGGTGAGTCATATGACTGACGGGAAAATGTAAATTCAAGGGCATGAAGCTTTTCTGATATAATTAGTATCCCCAGTGCCAATAGTGCTGCACTAAAGCACAGCTTATATACAGATTCATTCAAAGTGAGAGGTTTTATTCACCAGACAGCCACCATTGAATGGAGCTCTTTAATTTCCATAGCTCAGCCTCTCCACAGCTCCTGACTCTTAAAACCACTGGAATCTCAGCATGGTTATTCACACTTAAAGGTGTAAAACTGACTTTTCCATTTTTATGTTCGTGTGAGCTGGCAAGAGAACTGGAAACAGTATGGGACGATGTTATATGACAATTTCTTTCTCTCAAATGGAGTAAAGTGGTACACTAAGCACTTTGTGTTGAAATTTTTGTCATTCCCAATAGAGAAAATCACCTAAGTGATTTTAAAAAACTGCAATAAAAGTGCATGTGTCATGGATTGCTGAGATTTGGTAGGACCAAAGTGCAGAGAAGAGGATGGGACTTGCATGGTGAGTCGAAGAGTTTTTAATAATTACTTAACTAAGAACTTACAGAACTCAGCATAAGCTGGATTACAGGCAGGAAAGCGTAAATATGGAACAGGGAGGTAAACAGGGTCATATTCATCAGGAGGAACCAGTGGCAAACAATGAAAATAGGGGAGTATAAGTACTGAGGAAGGGAGGAGAATGGAACAATGAACCAAGAGAGGTAATCAGAGGGAATCAGGGACAGCTTGTGGAACAGGGACCGAAGGGAACTGAAGGAGACTAATTAACACAGATGAGCATGGATTGCAAGGAGATAACAGAAAGCATCTGAGTGAACAGAAATAAGTAAACAAACAATGAGACTAACTAAACATAACCTGGGAGGAATCTGATCTATAAGGAAATATAACACATCTAACACAGGAATCCAGGGACGTAACAAACACTAAACAGAATGAATCTAATAAACCTGAATGAACTGAAATAAAGCAAGTGAAAAACATGGCAGTGCAAAGAAGGTAAAGAGAACTCAAAACCTAAAATGGGCTGATTATGACAGCATGTTCTGTAAATATGTATATTTAATCCACATTTGTAGTTTCATCTACATAAAAAAGATGCAGACTATTGTTCATGTGGTAGTATCGTTTCCTCATTTTTGTGCAAAACGAAGTGAACAGGGAGGATATATGTGTGTTTAAACCCAAGCCCAACTTTAGAAGGTTTTTTTTTTGTTCAAAAAAAATCTTGCTCTCAAGGCTCTGAATCAATCTATTGTTGATGTGTGTGAGGGAACTATGGCATAGGAAAAACTGAAATGACTCATAGATTCCCACTGTCAGAAAAAAAAGAAACAAAACAACTGTGTTGAAATTAAATGCAGCCAAGGACATTTCTTGAGTCTTGGAGTCATGTCCTGTACTTATTTAAAACAGTAGCAGTTCAGTCTAAACCTGTGTAAATGCATGGAAAAATGTGCTTACTAGCATATACAAAAAACAAAAAAATGTGTTTATGTGTGGAGAAAACTTTTCTATGACATCATCCTTTAGAGTTTATTGTAAATATATAGGTTTGTTGAACAGTAACTCACTTGATTTGTTTTACATTACTGATAAAAACATTGCTTAATGCTTGTTAAGACAAGCCTGCATAGCTTACAAAATGTTGCTCCCAATGAACCCAATGTGGTTACTATTTTTATTAGTTATAGATTAATCATCCTAAACATTAGTGTGCATGCAAAGTCTAATGCCAAGGCTACTTTAGCCCCCCCAAGGGTACTCACATGCTAAGAGTAAGTCACATACCAGCAGGACAAACAGTGAGCTGTCACAGCAGCAGTGAAATAAATCACATGGGTGAACCTGACAGATGGTTCTCACAAAAAAAAAACAACGTTCATAAGCAAATTGTTAAGTCATAGCAATTAAACTGTTATTTATAATAAAAGTCGTTGTTTGCCCATCGGAGGTTTTAGTTTTGCTAAAGTTCTTTTTGGTTCAGTTTCACTTGCTACAACTTGGCCTGATTACTATTAGACCTATAGAATCAAGAAATCACTTCAAGAACCTAATCGGAAATCAAGAATCTGTCTGACAGCATGAAGCCTATGACAGCATAGGCTAAATGATATCAAAAAGCAAAACTAATCATGCACTGATCTAATGAAATTCGAAAATGAATGAGAAACAGAGTCACTAACATCTATTAGTCTATAAAAGTGTTACAAAGCCATTTCTAAAGGCTTTTGGGCTCCGTCGAACCACACTGAGAGGCCTTATTTAAGAAATGGAAAAACACGGATAATTTTGAACCTTCCCCTGAGAGGCCAGTCTCCAAAAATTACTCCAAGAACTTAGTAACAACTCTTTAAGTCCAAGTCCAGACTTGAATTTTACTGAGACTTCTAGGCATGACCTTAAACAGGCCATTCTTCCTCAAAAACCCTCCAATATGGCTGACTTAAAGAAATTCTCCTAAAAAGAGTGGGCCAAAATTTCTCCATAGCGATGTAAAAGACGCATTGCCACAAGTAAATATTAGGTTTAGGGGGAAATAACTTTTTCACGTAAAGCCAGGCTGGTTTTGGTGGTATATAAATAAAATTGTTGTAGCATTTTGACTTAGCCCAGGTTTCTTTGTCTGATATTACAATTTTTTTAATAATTCAAAACATTTAAGGGCTCAATCACACCAGAAAAAAAAAATACCTTTTCAAAATGAATACCACTTTTTTAATCAACATGCCAGCTTTCAAGTTTTTACTTATTTTAATAGAAAAATTAGTTTTATAACAATTCTACATTTTCTTTTTACCAAATCAGTATCCAGAACATTTTTCTTGGGCAGTGATCATTGAGACTTCATTAATGCACTGACTAAGGTTATACAGTTTTTCCACTTCTGGTTTCACGTTTATCTATTAGCTACCGTTATTCATTTTTAAATCACTGAACATCGTTCAGTTTAGATGTTATTCAACAAAAGGGTTGGGATAAAAATATACATAATTGGGGAAAGATTGATCCTGCAGCAAAGCAGCCCAGGCTTGTGGTGCTATTCTGTATTTTCTAACTATGGAATAGGTGCATGGATTAACAGGTACTCTTATTCCACTGGTCACACATGTTTATTTATATACACTTTAAAGAGCAGAGATTTTTCAGATTTTGTACAAACCCAAAACATCTGGCCAACTTTTTACTCTACTAGTTATGTTCTCATTCATATGAGGACGATGTGACAAATAGGCTTGGAGAGTATCAGAAGCATTGCCCAGAGCTGAAACGTGGTATGAGGACACATATTTGTTCACTGGCCAAATAGCTGGACGACAGCTACAACTGTTTAAACTAGATGTTGACCTGATTCATCTTCCAGTTGGTACGTCCTGTTTGCTGCCATGGGATGTGAGATGGGTGTGTTAGGAGAGATGAGAAGGAAGCAGAACCAGACATTCCAATTTACCAGGAGTAACTCGAAACCTCCTCCTGGCATTGTTTATGACAACGCTAAGTCTTTTGGGCACAGATTTCCCTAATGAAGAGCGATATTCTTCATCAGACAGCTTCCAAAATTCCCAGATAACAGCTAACAGATCAGATTTAGGCATCATTTCTACTGCACAGTTACAGGTGCATCTCAATAAATTAGAATCACATTTTTATTTATTTCTGTAATTTAATTACAAAAACTCTTATATTGTTTAGTTTTATTATACACACACACAGTCTCATTTTGATGATTATGGCCTACAGCTAATGAAAACCTAAAACTATTTTCATAGAAAATTAAAATATTACAGAAGGCTATTAAATGATTTTATTAAACGGAAATGTTATGTTGTGGACATTGTATGACTGATACAATTATGGGAAGACTGCCGACTTGACAATAGACCAGCAGTGACACCCTCCTTAACGAGGGTAAGCCACAAAAGGTAATTGCTAAAGAAGCTGGCTGTTTACGGTGTACTGCATTTAAGCATATTAATGGGAAATTGAGTGGAATAAAAAAAAGTGCACAAGCGTTCACATACAACACAGATAAAAAGAGCCAGAAGAGGATTGTACAGCAAAGCCGATTCAAGACATTTTTGTATAAAATATACTTTTTGGGTCATTACGCAAGATGTAAGCCATAACCACTAAACTTAACAGAAATAAATGGTTGACATATCTGTCTGTACTTAATCTATATACATAATATATGAGTTTGATTTGAGTTAGTGAAATAACTGAACTTTTCAATGTTTTTCTAATGTGTTGGAAAGTACCTTTATTGTGTGCTAGGGGTTATAAGAGAAACAAAGCAAACTGCTCAAAAAAGTATAATGAAAGCAGAGACCTGAAATGAAAATGAAGATGGTGCCTAGGTCCAAAATCAATAAATAAACAAATCAACCAAACCACTAAAGCAGCAATTAAACACCTATTTGTAATGTAATGCAATACACTTGGATCCTGACAGTTTACCTGACTTAAGCGTCATGTTCCTTTTGTAAAAGAACCAAACCCAGGTTAGACAACACACAGTTCTGATTCAATCTTTACATCATGTTTACATTTTGGTCTTTTAAATATTTATTTAAACTCTGTTTTTCAGCAATGATTTTTAAAAACAACAATTGGGTGCACAACTTGAATGTTTTTGCTTATTTTCTGTAATCTGAACACATACAGACTCAAATATATTCAATCAACTTCACTGATATTTGATTAGATGTCTCTTAGCCATTAATAGGCTAATGGTATCATTCTGGCTATTTTTCTTGACCACCCCTCTTAGCAAAATTGCTTAATTCATGAATTCATTCAAGGTTTATTTGTTCATTTAAATTGGTTAAATTGGTCCTGGTTGGACCTGCCCTTTAGACATAGTCCACAAATCTTCAATAGGGTTGAGGTCAGGACTTTGGAAAGGGTTATTGCAAAAGCTTAATATTAACTTGCTTTATGCAAAACCCGTGGGACGATTGTGGAATGATTTTGGAATCATTGGTCTCTTGGAACACCCACTTGTGTCTAAAGTAGTCTTCCTTGTTTGTTATACTATCCACTTTATGCCATGTACCAGTACAAATGGCAGCAAAACAGCCTTGCAGCATCATGCTACCACCACTACGCTTCATAGTTGGTGCAGTGTTCTTTCATTTGAAAGCGTCACTTTGATTCCTTTAAACATACCTCTTCTTGTTGTGGACAAACATCTGCATCCTTGTTTCGTCGACCATTAAACCTTTGGATTGTCCAAGTGGGCAGCTGGAAATTTTAGTCAACCTTGAAGGTGCCCATCTACAATATGGATCTACTTTCTTTGTTGCTACCCTCTCAGTTCACATCAATTTAAAACTTACTTCACCATGGAAAGTAAAACTGATGTTCCAGCTTCAGCTATAATGGTTCCTGGTCCCCTTAAATATCCTAACCAAGGAGACAGCTGTGGTCAAATGATTGAAACTTGGATGCAATTAGTTGTTCCAAACAGGAGAGAAATCCAAAAACACATTAAACCCCCTCTACCCATACACAGACACACAACCGCATTAAAAGTCATTGTACATTTGATCTGACCCCACAGGCAGCACTTTGAGCTAATTTGTGAAATTACATGTGTTCAACTAGGTTCTAAAACCTGTGGCTCTGATTGTAAGATAAGTGTTTGAAATGTTTTTCTGTTTCTCTTCCGACACAAGCATTACTGCGTGTTCAAATATGTTATCTTTGCTTTGGGAAGGCAGAAAGAAAACAAAAACAACGGGGACAATGGCAAATGAAGCATGGTTTACATGAGATATTAATGGAATAGCTTTTAGAGAAAGAACAATGGTTTGGAGTTTTTTTTAATATATATATATCTATATTTTTTGTTTTTACATGAAAGAAGTACAAAGAAAATGAGAAAGGTTGTTTTTGCTAAAAGGTGAACTCATTTTTTCCTTATCATCAACGCATGTGTTGAAGGACAAAAAGGGACCCTCAAACAGTAGCCTGCATTTGAACGAGCCAAAAACAACACTCTGGCTCCATGTTGTCGCTCTGCTAAAACCAAGAGGTAACACTGAAACACAAACACAAGGGGTAATATCCTGATAGTAATAGAATGGTGCTACATTTTAAGAATAATTGATTTCTAACTTAAAATTAAATGAAAAAAATCTAACATCATTGAAATGTGTGCACACATTAAACTAAGTACTTTGATGAACCACATTTTGATTTATTTTCAGCATTTTGTGGTAGAAGTGTATCAACTTGCCACATTACCAGACAATTTTTGCCATTTCTGTATTGCTGACATTCTCCAAATCTGTCCAGTTGTGAGGTCATCTCTTTTCCATGGGCCTCCTCAGAAGACCCCACAGAGTTCTGGACAAGAACATTCTAAAACTTTAATGTCCTGGAGATGAAGCCCTGGTTTGGATGTAGACTTGGTCTCACTCTGATGCTACAAAAGGAAATCCATCTTAATCTTGAGCTGTCTAACACACACTTAAAGGTTTTGGTCAAAACTGACATGAATTTGGAAACATCTATAATTTCATTCACCTTGATAAAAATCAAAGTTCCATCTCGAAAAATTATACTAAGATCATAGTGCTACTACCACCACGGTTCACACAGGGTATGGTATCCTTTTGGTATTGGACAGTGGGATTGTTTTTTGCCAAACATCTCTCTTGGTATTGTGTCTCAAAACTTTCAGTTTGATTTCTTCAGACCATTCTCCCACCAGATTTTAGAAGATTTTAGCCAAGTCTTGATGCGAGGTAGGAAAGGCTTCTGTATTTCAACTCTAAGTTTTATTTCAAAGCTTTTTGTCATGTGTAAAGCACAACCGGTACCTTCCAGGAATTCCTGCATCTTCCTCCTTGTTGTTGTAAGCCTCTGGGCAGCCTTCCTGACCAGTTTTCATTTTAGCTTTTCATTAATTTTGAAAAAAAAATGGCCAGTTTTTGTAATTTTACTGTTGTCCCATATTTTCTACAATTACTAATGACTGTTTTCTGCCACAGTGCAAATATATAATATTGTAGAATTTTTTGTACCCTTCTCCTGACTGATACCTCTCTGCAAACTATGGCTTTAGCGAATAGACGCTAAAGAATGAAAATGTCAGGAAAATCCTACGAAACTGATATTAGGTGTACCCAACAATATCAAATTTTGAAATTGGTTAAAATGTAATAAAATAAAGTATCCGTCTAAGTTTGTGCAAACTTGTGCAACCAGATTATTTTAGCTTTATTTTGTTTTTAGATTTTACCCTGGAACGGGTTTTTTCTCTTTCAGTTTAGTTGTACACAATGAATGTTACAAATAAGGTGGAAGAAGTTCTGAAATGATCATCTGTTCTACATCACAAAAACTTGGCAATTTGACGGACATGTTTAAACTTTTGAGATACACTGTAGAATGCTGAGTTCAGTTTAGAAATGAATGAACATGGCAACCAAATGCTATTATACCGAGGACTCTCAGTGGAATCACTCTCTGGACAGAGAATAGAGAGAGGAAGTGTGTGCAAAGTGCTGTGGCTGATACTGAAAGAGCGATGCCATTAACTGTGGATTAGAAGTCTGATTGAAATTAAAATAGGCAATCTAGATAGTTAGAGCAATAAGGGAGAGTGGCATCTGCGGGGGGCAGAGATGCCAGAAGTATTAATCATAGTTCTAACTTGGTGCTCCTTGTTGACTTCCTTTCACTCGAGTTACTTGTTTTTGCTTACTAGGATCTGCACTTTAAAACTGCTCTTTGTAGAGGCGCTAACATGTGGTCTATGACAGAAAACAACCACTCAGTGAACTGACCAAAGGGCTTTTCATGGTTGGATTACTATCTCTGGAATAAGAGAAACTATGCAGTTATGAAGATGGGCAGGTTGGAAATCTATTACAGAAAAGTGGGCTGGGGTTTGCTGGGAAAGCTTGTTGCTGTTATTTGACCTCTGCATAGTCTGAGATCTTAGAGTAGTCTGTAACTGAGAAGTCTTCCAGCTCCCTGATAGAATGACCACATAGCTTTCGCTGGTTTTGAGGAGCATCCAAACACACCCTGATTCCAGACACAGGAATACAGTCTTACACTGTCATAGACTGGTGGATCATATTGCATAAATGAGATGAAGACACAAGTAGATTGTCGTGAGATGGATGCATTTAAGTTTCAGATCAATCTCAATGAGTTATTAAAGTTGAAGTTGGAAAATTTGCTAAAATTGTCACTTTTTGTTGTGAATGAGGCAGTAAATTGGTGTGTTTGACATTAATACCAATTTAATCAGTAAATATTACCAATACATCTGTTTCTCTCTCTAGAGCTAATTCAATTCAATTTGAAATACTTTCTGAATCCTAAATGAAAATTAAATGCTGTGATTACTCAAACTATCCAACTTTTTTTCAGAGTCGTTGTAGATGCTGATTGAATCGTGCCTGTATCTGAAGAAGCCTCTGACTAAGGACATTTTGTTGTTGCATTAAAGTCTCGTAAAGAGGATGCTAGGGGTTGTCCATTATGTTCTTTATATCATCTCTTTTAAGAATTCTTCTTTGTACAAACATCTCCAGAGCAGTCCCCAGAAGAGAGCCGTCCTTCTTTATAAGCTTGTTCAGCTCTACAATGGAAACACTTCTACAGCTAAACTTTGCCACATTTGCTTGAGTGTCAGACCTCAGCTTTCGAATAAATCTTTTTGTACAATCCAATATTCAAAAAGATCCGTTTTTTCCAGCACATATGGGTTTTCTCTGGCTACTCCGGCTTCCTCCCATGGTCCATGACTATAAGGTTAACCTTTCCATATTTAATGATCACCTGACCACCTTGGGATGAAAGTTCGTTGCTCTATACAATGTCTATGAACCCCCTAAGTGGTATAATAATTATTATAAATTAAAGAATGTGTGGGTCTTTCCCGGCATATCAGCCACTCCAAGCTATTTGGCATGCAAAAATGACATTTTTTTTATTAGAGAAGACAGAGCATCTGCATAGAATAGTACACCATTAAGTAAATTTTATTTTTGAATCCTTGCTTCAACATTTGAATAGAGCTTACAAAAGTATTGTAGCAGTGGTTCATATGGGTGGTATATGTGGTGTTTCTGAATAGCAATATTCATGACACAGAATTTTCTTTTGCATAATTAAAAACGTGTGCCAATCTGGCTTGGCTGGGGATCAAATCGCATATGCTACAGTATTGGATGCTTAGAAAGGCAATTCCGTATTGTTAGTTAATAACTGTGTATAGTAATATGCCATAGAAATGCAAAGTAGCTAGGCAACAGTTTTATGGAGGGTTACATTCATTTTTGATCTTGAGAGCCAGCGTTAAATAATAATTTAACACTAAACCAGTATGTAAATCCAGATAATTACCAAAATAAGTGCAATGATAAATGAAGAGTAAAGGTGACTTCACCAGTAACACCTTTGAGCATGTCTGTTCGGTCTAGATTATTAAAAGAGTGTTTTCTGTTCCTGGTTTAAATATTGACCCTCAGTGGACTGTGACTAAGCCTGGGTGGTTAAATGTCAGTTGTAATATTTGTGGCGAGAATGCTGGGACTACATTAATAACCCCAGTCAAAAAGCAGGAGCTGCTTCTACTGTTGCCTGGGCAGATTTCATCCACAGACATTTTAAGCTCACAATATAAATTATCCCCTTATAATTCGAATATCCTATTTATTTGGGTTTGTTTTCCTGTTTCTCACAAAATGGAAAACTTGCCTTTTAGATATGAGATTCACAGAAAAAAAATCTTTATCGCTGTGTCCTGCTGCTGCCTGGCAATACTGCTTCCCATCAGGTTTAAATACAAGGCCTTCATCCCAGGCTTCCCAACCCGGAAACTCTGAACTGTGCAGCTATTCTTGGAGTGCACATCAGGCACTGTAAAAGAACACAAAAATATAGCACCTTCAGTGTGCTGAACAAAGAAAAGTACGGAGCTGATCCTGTACAGCAACACATTTCCCTTATCTGACTGAAATTTGAGCAGGAACGACTCTGACATTATAGGTGAAACCCACACGCGGATACTGGCAAAGCAGTTTCTGGGAGGTTTGCCTTAACCTCTACACACTGTACTGCAATCCTTACCTCAGTCTTACCGTACCTCAAATTTTAAATGTGTCCCACTCTGACACATCAACACACAGAGAGTGGAAAGTGGTGACTGTCAGAGCCAGCGCTGATTTGCATTCTACCAGTATGTGACCGCCTATCGCTTGGTCAGTTAAACTGGACAAGCTACTGCCGCTGTAAAAAAAAAAAGTAGGCCACAAGCCAGAGGCCGCCACAACATGACTGAAAGGCTTGCCGCAGTCTTCAAAACAGCAGGGGGCACCTGCTTTCCTGAGTAATTTATTGGGGTCCAGTCCCTATGATTGGATTTCTGTTGGATGCCAACAGTGTAACCTGCTCTCATGGTGCAAAGAGTTTGTGCCTGCCAACATAGATCCCCAAGTAAGCTCCACACATGTGAGACCTGTCCTGGTAAGATCCCCCATTACAAATGTATTTGAGATCAAATCATCTTTTTCCAACAATTGAAACATCTGCTTTTATGAGGATGAAGTTACTGCTGTATATTCAAGAACTTTTTTTCAGAAGCAGAGTGGCTTCAACATGTGTGAGACATAACAGCACGTCAAGCTAAAAAAAGAACAGCTCACTGAAGTAGCTGTGGTTCTTTGACTGGTCCAGCTCACACACCTTCTTTTGCTGCTCCTTTGAGTTATTTCTAGATTCAAGTTGCTTCTGGAAGGAAAAATATCTGTCTTGTGAAATCAAAACTGAGCCTGTCCCTGTGCTTATATTGGTCTAATCAATACCTAAAGCATAGGTTTATGCACCATGAATTATAGCTTTTTTCTCGCTTCTGTTAAATCATTAAGATAAAAAAATCATATTTTCAAATTTCATGACTCCACCTGTACACCAATTTGTCCTTGGACCACTCAGAAGTGGGGCGTTGCTTCTGTCTCAAGTAGCTCCACATGCCAGTGTTTATAGGCCTTATATTTTCATTTACAACCACAAGTCTTTATATAGATTTTATTGGGTGATCATGTACGCCTGTGGACTGGGAGAGGTCCCTACCTGCCTTAATTTTCCAAGAAAGTCACTGGTTTTCTCAGTTAGTGTGAACAGAAGCTGCACAGAAACCTCTGAGTACAGGAGAGCTTTTCTTAAATACTTTGTAAACATTACAGCCTTGGTGAAGTTTTAGGAAGGTGTAATTCTGAGATTTATGCCATGGAAACTACCTAGCTTTGGCATCTCATCCTTCATCCTGAAAGGACCACCAGTCCTCTTTTTATTTCGACTAACCAGGGTCAACTCATGCCAAATTAAGACTTTTCTCTCTGCAAAGATGACATTAGCAGGTTGCTCAGAGCCTTTTATGTGAATTTCGCACATCTTTACCAAACCTCCCCTCAGGATGTGGAGAATGCAACACACCAAATACTAGATGAACATGTTATCTGTTATGACTAAATGCATGCGAATTTCACCTGATAGATGAGGACTTTGAAGTTGCGTCTCTTGAGCAGCTCGTGCTCGTTGTTCTCCAGCTTCTTGATCTGGCCCGCCTGCTTCTCCAGGTTGCTGCGCACCGTCTTGACGTTGACACTGACCTTGCGCACCTTGTCCAACATTTTATTGACAGTGTTGGCAGTGTCGACGTGGTTCTTGGACAACTTCGCCAGCTCCCCTTGGATGCTTGACACGGACTTCTCCATGGCCTCTTGTCGAGCCTCGAGTCCATTCTGGGTCTGCTGGATCTTGTCTACCACACCAATGATCTTGTCTAATAGAGAGAGAACCATGACCCCATTCATCTGAGCTTCACTCTTGCCTCCAGAGCCGGCATCCAGCACCAGGTCCACCTCTTCAACTGGGTCATCGTCATCTACTGCGGGCTCTGTAGCAGCACCAACAAGAGCAACCTCTTCATCATCGTAGGGTACATCTGCATGGGCTGCATGTTCCTTTTTGACGGCTATATCTGCCATACCTTTCAACTGAATATACTAACTATTTCCAAAACCAATATATCTATTCAGAGAATTTCTAGTCTGTTTGTCTTCCCTATGGACAAATTTCTAACCCACTTTTTGCCTCTTTCAGGTCTGCTTTAGATTTTATGTTTCTATTCAGCTTCTCTCTCACAATCAACCCTGTCTGCCTCTCTCTGCCTCTGCTCTGGGATGCCAGCCAGCCAGGGGGAGTGGGCCCTCTCACAGCTGAAGCATATGTGCGCTGACTCAAATGCCTCTGCTCATTGCAAAACCACCCAGTCCGACTTTTCCCTTCTCGAACTCAGCCTCCACCCAGTACCGCCTCTGCTGCTGCAGCTCCACCCAATTCTGTGCCCCAGCAGAGTGTCTCCAGACCCCTCCTCTCAGTGGCATAACACTGCTAAATACCGCAGCAAGGTGAGGGTCTCTAATGGAAAAATCACAGAAAACATGTAGTTAGAACATGAAAACAAGCTTGATAAAGCTCCTAAAGTGACAGCTGTTCTTCACATGAAACCTTTCTTTATTGTGTTGTGTTTATAGTTTGTATTAAGTTGAAAATGTTTATGAATTAACATAATATTAAGATTATTGATGATAAAAATTATATTAACAATATTAGAATCGACACATCTGCCCACACTGTAACACCACAACCACATAATGGTCATCTGGTGACAACAGTGGCTGGTGCGTAGCGCTCTCCTTGATGTCTCCAACATTACTGGTGTCTATCTTTGCTGCTCAGTGTGAATTGACATAGAAAGAACAGCCCTAAGGCCCACTGGTCCCTCGTCCAGCGTAAATGTCCCTGGCCCATGCAATACAATGTTGCCTGTGCCTCATGGTGTGGTCAGGTACCCTTACAGGTCATCTAGCACACAGACCAGGCTGATGTAAACGCTTTTGAATGGTCTGACGTGACATTTGGGTGTCTCTCACCTCCCTTAAATGTGCCTGGAGTGGCATTCATCATCCGGTTGCACAGGGCACTCTTCACAATGAAGCGGTCATCAGTGTAGGATGTGGCCAAAGGACGTCCACTTCTATGCCTTTCTGTGACTCTTCCAGTCTCTGTATTTCTGTTGTAACCTGCTGATGACACTCTGTGACACTTTAGGCTCAGTGGCCACTTCTGTCTGAGAACATCCTGTTTGAAGCCTCACAATGGCGAGGTACTGTTGATCAATTCATCTTGGTCTCATGTCAATGTTTGAACAGCATGATGAGGAGGACTATTTAAATGCCAATGCTGATTGAACCACAAAATGTACTGGTTGATTCATGGATCAAACACCTGTAAAGAATTTTGCCATTAAGCTCCTTGTTAGCGAGTTGTGCTAAAAGTACTGAAATGCTCTCTCTCTCTCTCTTTCTATATATATATCTATATATATATAGATATATATCTATATCTATATCTATATATATATATATAGATAGATAGATAGATAGATAGATAGATAGAGAGAGAGAGAGAGAGAGGGAGGGAGGTCCCCAATAATCCACTAGAGGGCAGTATATTTTCCTGTCCAGACTGAACATCATCTTTCGTCATCTGAACCATAACCCAGTTACTGCATTTTGAACTGAATTCCGTTGATTTTAGTGTTTAGTTATGTACGAATGTAATTAAAATACTATTTGGCCCCATTAACAGCCTATTATTTTGTGATCACGACTCACACAGGCTAAATACCATCTGCAAATCGATGTCTTCACTAGCTAGAATAGCGTAGATGTTGCTTTAAACAATAGTCAAAATTTATCTTTACAAACAGGAAAAGCTGTTCATTGTTTATTGTAGTTTATTGAAATTTATTATACAGCTTTAACTTAAAATATCGGGTCATTTATGCCAAATAGGGGTCAGAGTACGACTATCGAAACATGGAATTTGATCAAGTAGTGACACAGAAGAAAACACTGCAAATAACTTCAAAATAAGGTGAACTAACTTTAACACTGAAAATGCTCTGCAAGTTAAAGTTCGCCGTCATGTAAGTGACATGGTGCTGTTTATGTGCTATCACTATATGGCAGTAATTAATACCATTATCACGTCACAATTCATGCCACAATGCTTTCAGCTGAAAGATTCAAAACAGTAAAACATTTCAAAATAATATTTAAAATATTGTAGTATTAATGTGGTCAATTATTACTACCACCAGGGACCAGTATAGCCCGGATATTTTAATTGTTCCTGACAAAACTCCTTGTAACACAAAATTAATATAATGTTATATTCACCCAAAAGAGTCACAAATTGTCCTCTTTTTTCGACTGAAATCATCGTAAGTTCCGGTGATGAATTTTTCAAAATAAAAGTTTCCAATATTATAGCCAAGCGAAGCAACGTTTTGAGGCATATATTTGGAGCCAATAGAGATTAACTGTTAGTGGTAACGTGACTCATGAACGCATCAATCAGTACTTGTTGCCAGGATCCTTCCGCCTCGAAAGGTTGTAAGTGAGCTGCGTTTACTCCTTCTAACCTCGGACCGCTCCTCTACAAACAACGAAAGAGGAGGGATACAGTCCAAACTTTAATAGTAAGAATGCCGATCAAAGAGATTGTAAACAGTTTAAACATACTTTAATGTTTTGTTGAAGTTCTAAAGTAGCTAAATATTGCTCAACAGGTGTGCTAAATCGTTGTTAGCTTCTCTCAAAACGCAAACACAGGTAGCTAGTTTTAACTGCTATTTAAAGCGAGTTAGCCACTCAAGTAAAATGCACGACAAAATTCACATGAGCCTGAATAAGGTTAATGTTTTCTTTTAGGTTTAGCTAAGATGGGTTTATGCTAGTGAGGTGGAGCCGTCGACGTTAACTGTGGCTAAGTAGCTATTTATATACGCCTGGCTTTAGTTTTATACTGTTGATTTTAGTGAAAGAGTTTATGGGGCCGATTCGTAAGTCGCTGCAAACGTGACATGTCACCTTAGTTTGGCACCTGTTGGCTCACCTGTTGGCAATACGCGGGTTTGACAGGAGAACCCACAGTAATGGGGCGACACCCCAAGCTTTTTCAGTACTCATCAAATGAAGAAAACAAGGAACGTTTTCCAGGTGTAAAAATAAAACCAGTTTATGGGTGTATACAGCGTTAATGGCGCTGCTGCTGAATCTTAGACAAGTCACCTGATTCATCGTAATCCTTAGATTAGCTCTGTGTGGACGTTGTGCTTCTTAGCTGCAAGTTATTTAAACACTCCAGACAATTAAAGTTGTTTATGTGTGTAAAGGTGCTGTATGCTTAAATGCAAATATCCTCTGAATTAATTTAAACGATAAAATTAGGTAGAGGTCACCAGTGTTAACTCGTTCAACTTTTACCGCATTGCTGGAGACTTTTTTTCTGTTTTCGTCACATGTCCAGTTTTACCAAAGGTTTAAAAGTGACACTTAACTGTTTATGGACCTCTGCCATTAGAGACCTAGTGCAAAAAAGTTATGAATGGCTGATCTGTCAAATCATTTCAGTTAATATTCACAGTCAATAGTGAATGCTTTCTTTCCATAGATCTTGATTGAGTTTAGGGTGCTGGGAACTCTCACCCATCAACACCATGGGGGAACTCTTTAGAAGTGAAGAGATGACCCTGGCCCAGCTCTTCCTACAATCAGAAGCTGCCTACTGCTGCGTCAGTGAACTGGGAGAGATCGGGATGGTGCAGTTTCGTGATGTAAGTCCACTTTGCTTCTTGTCTTCATATTTTCCTTCTCCAAAAGTGCAGTCCTCAGTGTTACAGAACATTTTAGTCCTCTTTGTTTGGGTGAATAAAATCAGCTACGTCAGTACTACTGTTGAGACAGTGGATGCCCTTTCCGTCATGTGCTCACAGCTGACTATTCATTTCAGGCATTCATTCATTTCGAGCCTCAAGACAGGCTGTTGTCTTTGGATATAGGATGGGTGTAACTGAAAAGTCCTGTGCAACAGCATGAGACGTTATCAGGCTCAAAACCCTGCAGCAGTTTAAGAAATTATCTGTTGGGCTTGTATGTTTTATCACTCAACTCTATTCTTCTTGTTTTAGTTAAATCCTGATGTAAACGTCTTCCAGCGAAAGTTTGTCAATGAAGTGCGGCGATGTGAGGAGATGGATCGTAAATTGAGTGAGCTTGAGTTTTTTCTGTACCAATAAAATTAGTTTATGACTATGAAAACACTGGATTCTGTCCGATTATAACACTGCTTTAAAGCTTCTACTTTGTGTGAGATTCCATTGTTGGTAAGTTTAATTGTTTTGCAATCACAACTGTTTGACAGGATTTGTGGAAAAAGAAGTTAAGAAGGCCAACATCCCAATAATGGACACAGGAGAGAACCCTGAAGTCCCTTTTCCAAGGGACATGATTGATCTAGAGGTGCTTGTTTTATTCTAAATCACACAAGTCTCTATTTTTTTAATATGTTTGTATTTCAGTACATCATCTAACAAAAATTAGAGTCCAGTGAATTTCATTATCGTACATGGTGCTTATCTTAGATATGAGGCAAACCGAACTCATAAAACCATTAAGTTGAATGAGGTTCTTTTGCTTCGTCCTATTAGGGGACAAATATCCCATCCCATCGGCCCATCTGTTCAATATAAGGCAATAAGTGCAAGAGAAGTTTCATCAGTTTAATGCAAGAGCTATAAAGGAAAGCTGCAATCATGCAGTGAACAGATGTTCAGTCAGTTACAATACAATTAACCTTTTAATTACCAGCACTAGTTAATTTGTTAGTGTTAAATAACTCCATAAAATACAGATTTGGAGTTCAGCTTTGGATCCTGATTGACTCTTTTATAAGTATAATTTTTATTTCATATTATCCCTCGCAGGCTACATTTGAGAAGCTCGAGAATGAACTGAAGGAAATAAACACAAACCAGGAGGCCCTGAAGAAGAACTTCCTGGAGTTGACTGAGCTCAAGCACATTTTGCACCGTACTCAGCAGTTTTTCAATGAGGTCAGTTTCATTGTTTTCACAGACCTCTGAAGTATTGTCTTCTGCTTCTTGGGTTTTTAACACTGTACTATACTCAGAAACAGACGTTTTTTAATTTAATTGTTTATGACGGTAGCATCCTGAACTAAACACACAGGTCGCTTCTGTTGCAAGGAAGTTTTTTATTAGGATTTTCAATTATATCCTCTTTTAAAAAAGATATTATGACTTCATCATTTTGACTTGATTGATAAATTTAAAGAAATTGATTTTCAGTTTTTTGTCTGTTTCACATATAACAGCATTGCTCACATAGAAACACAAAGCTACGCTTACTACTCGAATTTAACAAAAGGTGTTTTCACTCATGATCTTTCGTAGTTGATCACATGATTGCAGCATTTCGCTTGGCCAATCATTTTAGTCAGTGAACTGTTTGGTATTAAATTCCAGATCCTGCCTGCGCTTAAACAACCTTTGCCCAACATTATTTCCACTTCACTGCCTTCACAAGCCAAACTGTGTCGACTGACAGGACAGAGGCATCTTTTACAAGCTGTTATGAGCTCTGATTTAGGCAAATGATTCAACTTAACAAGTAAATGATTAGTTAAAAAAAGTCATCTGTCTAAATCTCTTTAAATAAGCTCAGGATGTTTTATAAATGTTGGCTTTCATACATGTATTTCCATATTAATTCAGCTCCCAGAATGAGTGTTGACTTTACGTGTAACGATTTTAATGGTTTGTTTTGCTGTTTGACAGATGGAAGATCCCAGTTTGCTTGAAGAGTCCTCCATTCTCCTGGATCCCAATGAGCCAAACAGAGTAGCTCCTCTCAGACTTGGGTGAGCCTGTTTTCTACACTTCTGTAATTTAAAAGGATTAAGCTGTTTTCTCCGTCTTATTTGGAGGATTTCCAGCTTGTGCTTTTTGGCCGTCTGTGTCTGCAACCAGTGTGTTATAACTGGGAAAACACCTCCCACACATTTAGGCTTTCTCTTTCAGACAGGAGAGAGTGTCTTCTAAAGAAGAAATGGGCTCAAAATAGTACATTTAATGGATTATAGTTGTTTGAAGCATACCTTTGCTGTTTTTCCAATGTGTGTACAGTTGAAGGATTGTTTCCCTGTTATAGATTTGTCGCTGGAGTCATAGGCAGGGAACGTATTCCCACATTTGAGAGGATGTTGTGGAGAGTTTGCAGAGGCAACGTGTTCCTGCGGCAGGCGGAGATTGAAGACCCTCTGGAGGACCCCACTTCAGTCAGTGCTGTTCATAAACGGTCATATCAGATGTTTAGGTTTTTACTCGGGTTTCTAACTGAACAATGTTTTCTCAGGGTGACCAGGTCCACAAGTCTGTCTTCATCATATTTTTCCAGGGAGACCAGCTGAAGAATAGAGTCAAGAAAATCTGTGAGGGGTACGTGACTCCGCATCTGAGCAGCGTACTTAAAATAACAGTTTATTGTACTTAACTAACAGCTTGTTTTCATGTCCTTACCTGTTTGTCCTTAGGTTCAGGGCAACATTATACCCGTGTCCAGAAACCCCCCAGGAGAGGAAAGAGATGCTTGCTGGAGTGAACGCTCGCATTGATGACCTGCAAATGGTGAATAAACATTCAGGGAAAACAGCGACTCAGATTGGACTTTTTAACATTACTGGTCTGGAGAACACGTTTCTTGTTTTATTCTCAGGGGTTGGGGACCGTTGGGGTTTCTTTACAGACTTATAATCTACTTCCCGATCTAATTGAACTAAAACTATGTCTTTGCACAAAATGGTGACTTCCTAACTATTATAACAAGTTAGCTCTAAATTGTTAGTTTGTTGATTAATTTCATATAATGTTGTAGCTAACATGATACAGCAAAGGAAATATTGCCTGCCTTTTTAAGTTTCATGGAGATCATGATGTATATGAAAGATGTTTTCCCTTTGTTCCTGAAGGTTCTGAACCAGACTGAGGATCATAGACAGAGAGTCCTGCAGGCTGCAGCCAAGACCCTCAGGGTGTGGTTTATTAAGGTGAGGAAGATGAAGGCCATCTACCACACCCTCAACCTCTGCAACATCGACGTCACTCAGAAATGTCTGATCGCTGAGGTGTGGTGTCCTGTGAATGACATGGACTCCATCCAGTTTGCCCTGCGAAGGGGCACAGTGAGTAAACCTAAAGGGTGGAGGGTCTATTTTTCAGTATATATGTTAAATTTGAGTGGAACTGTTGAACGTCTTGGGTTTTGTTTTCTTTAGGAGAAGAGTGGTTCCACTGTGCCTTCCATTCTCAATCGAATGCAGACCAACCAGACCCCACCCACATACAACAAGACCAACAAGTTCACCTCAGGATTCCAGAACATTGTGGAGTCTTATGGGATCGGCAGCTACCGTGAAATAAACCCAGGTTAGCACATGTCAAGCCAGTTTCTTTTATTATTGTTTGGATTTCTTTTACACTTTCTGTCCTCTTTAAAAATCCCTTTCCTTAGCTGCAACGTTATCCATGATCATTGACATATTTCACTTACTCGTTTCATGTGCCACCACCACCCCCTCCTCTTCGTTTGATACCTGCGTTCTTGCCTTCAGCACCATACACCATAATTACCTTCCCCTTCCTGTTTGCTGTCATGTTTGGTGACTTGGGCCATGGGACTCTCATGACCTGTGCTGCTCTGTACCTTGTGTTAAGAGAGAGCAGGCTGATGGCGCAAAAGAATGATAACGAGGTATGGATTGTTTCATCATCTCATCAATCTCCGCCCGCTGAACTGTAGAGAATCTGCAGTATTTTACAGCCCTGACCACTTTAGTTCACGTGTTCTTTTTATTTGAAATCCTCCTGTTCATGTTTTTCTCTCTCGAGGTATTCCTTATTAACCATTTTTTTTGTGGCAGATATTCAACATGGTGTTTGCAGGACGCTACATCATCCTGCTGATGGGAATATTCTCCATGTACACTGGCATTATTTACAATGACTGCTTCTCAAAGTCCCTCAATATATTTGGTTCTGGATGGAGCGTCAGACCCATGTTTAAAGAAGGCAACTGGACGTAAGTATCATCAATGGAAATGTTAAAGCAAAGGTTGTACCTAATGCTGCATTTGTTAGCATTAAAAGTAACATCAATACTTTAGATTTACTGTTCATCAGCTGATGCTGTGAGCAAAAATTGTAAAACAAAACAGAAAATATTAGACCATCCGTTCTGTGAAAATTTGGCAGTGGTTATTGTGTGCTGTCACTGTTTTTGTGCTCCAGTTTACACGAGGAAAACCAGAGAATTAACATAAACCAAGGATTGTTCTCAGGCTCCAGTTGAAGTAAATGTAAACAGATGTGTTTTTGTCTTATTCTCTTCAGAGTTGACACACTCGAAGGCAACAGAGCCTTGCAGTTGGATCCTGCAGTAGAAGGAGTGTTTGGAGGGCCATACCCCATTGGAATTGATCCAGTAAATTTTTAAGACTTATTTAATGTGTTTTTGGGATCCCTATTTTCATAGGTCTGCTTATTATTCTAAATTAGCATCAGCTTATTTCAGACTGATAAGTCATTTATTTAGCATGGTTTAAATACAATTTAATAAATAATATTCGTAGATTTATTATTATTTTGCTTGAGATGCACCAATCAACTGGCCAGAGTTTGGAAAACATAATTTTTCTATTAGTTGCAGCTTTGATTGGCAGGCCAAAAACAGAAAAAACTGATTTTTATATTTATTAAATGCAGGAAAACTGAGAATTCCTACCATTTTCAGTCTACAAAAGCATCAACATCATGTACCTGGATGCACCTTTGTACAGTTTAATTAAATAAATCTGAACTAATTAGATTTATTTTCATATTTCCCCTAAACTAAACACAAAATTCTCTTGAGCATTGTGAGACATAGTGGATTTCAAGTTAACAGGTTAAAAAAAATCTCAAATAGCACCATATTGATGTTCCAAATCGTTTTGCATTACAGTTTAATAGTGAAAATATGTTTTAGTTCTAGCATTTAATAACGCAAATCAAGCTTACAGTACTGTTCTAATCTCTTCTCCATCTTGTTAAAAAGCTCAAATAGCGGTGACCCCATATACTGCCTGATTGGCAGTATATGTATCAGTGTTGTCATTTGTTTTATTGCTTGGCGTCACCTCTATCAAAGAAACCAAAGCACATGTTGTTCTTTCCTTACATGATGCATTCTTGAAGAAAAATTATATCGCAATCAGAATCAGTATCGGCCTGATTGGTGCATCTCTAATCATCTCTAAATCTGCTGTGCAAAGCTACCCTTGGTTCTATAACAAGATTTATTTATACCTTGTCAAAATATTTCTCAGATATGGAGTATTTCTATCAACAAGCTCACATTTTTGAACTCCTTCAAGATGAAGATGTCCGTTATCCTAGGAGTCACCCACATGCTCTTTGGAGTCTCTCTAAGTCTCTTCAACCATCTGTGAGTTTTTCATGTCTGTTGTTTTTGAGATCTCTTTTTTTTGGTTCTGTTTCCCTGCATTAACAGCAAGCTGACCACATGATGTGGTTTACTGCAGGTATTTCAATAAGCCACTGAACATCTACTTTGGGTTCATCCCAGAGATTGTCTTCATGTCCAGTCTGTTTGGCTACTTGGTGATTCTGATCTTCTATAAGTGGGTTTCGTATGACGCACGCACCTCCAGGGGTGCTCCCAGTCTCCTCATTGCCTTCATTAACATGTTCCTCTTCAGCTATAATGACCCCAGTACCAAACCTCTCTACAGGGGACAGGTCAGACCAGTCCACCATAACATGTAAATAAGCTGACTTCTAGTTTGGAGATGAGCACAACAAGCTGACTTGTTTTCTCTCTTCTTGTCTCTGTAGATGGGTCTACAAATATTCTTGGTGCTAATTGCCTTAGCATGTGTTCCCTGCATGTTGATTGTAAAAACTCTGGTTCTGCGGAGACAGTATTTGTGGCAAAAACATCTGGTGAGGTGAAAGTAGATGCATTGTGACCGTGCAGTTCAGTAGGTGGTAATTTATTCTGTTTTAACATCTTGTTCCTCAGGGCACACAGAACTTTGGAGGCATCAGAGTTGGCAACGGTCCCACTGAGGACGAGGCGGACATTATCCAGCACGACCAGCTCGCACAGCAGTCTGAAGAAGAACCAGAGGTAAATGCAACCTTTTCCTAGCAATGTTCAAGCATTTCAGATTTGTAGCTGAAAGGATTTGGTACTGATTGCTTCCAGTGAAGAAGGAACAGCAGTTCAGCAGTCTGAGAGAGCAGATGGGAGCAGAAGTAATATGATCCTCTCACGTTTGAATATTTCAGCTGTAGCTGAAACCTAACCTCATGTTTGCACTACCACTGTGGCAATGCTAAACATCAATTATAGATAAGTGTGGATTGTTGTTCCTTCTTTCCCTGCGTTTTTTTTTGTCTATTTGATTCTATCAGTGTATGTTTTTGTGACATGCTGTCCAGTCATCCTGCAGCTCTTAAAGTGTAGTTTCCTTTTTCATTGTAAATAGATAACCTAGTGTGTGTGTGGGCAGGATGTTGGCATGCTCAAACACTGTCTTCACCACCTTTTATAAATGTGTAACTGGTTTCTTTTGTTACTTCTCTGTCATTGATGTTTGTCTGTTGATGTGCGTGTTTTCAATAACCAAGAGTTCCATTTTGTTACCTGCTTTCAAGGCCTGTGAGGAGGAAGAGGTAGGACCAGAGTTTATGCTGCACCTTTGTCGCTTCCTTTAGACTTGCATGTCTCAGTTCACCTTTCTTACTGCACCTCTCCTCAGCAGCGTTTGCCCTTAGCTTTGTTGGTTGTGGGTATGTTTGTGTATATCGGTGTGTTCTAGGTGTTTCATCAGGCATTGAGCATCAGTAGATCTATGCTTCCCTGAGGTCTCAGAGATGTGCATGATGCATCAGCAGGGCAGCTGGTACTTTGGCTTCACAAGGTCCAAAGAGAACAATGCTTCTACTAATTTGGAGGTTTCTTCATCTGCAATACATAACAGCTCGCCTGTTGGTGACTAATGATCATGCATGTAAACCAGAGTCCTCCTTTGTGGGCCTCAGGACTTGTTGTAATCATGTGCTCCTTTTAAATCTCGTGCTGACATGTTTGTATGTTTTTCCACAGTTTAACTTTGCAGATGTGGCCGTGCATCAGGCGATTCACACCATTGAGTACTGCCTTGGCTGCATCTCTAACACTGCTTCTTATCTGAGGCTCTGGGCCCTCAGTCTCGCTCATGCACGTAAGGAATAGCACAAGTAGCACACACACATTTTAAAAAATTAATAAATTGTTGCACCAACACACCAATCACAGGGTTGTTTTTTCTCTTGCATGTTTTCATGAACAGAGCTGTCAGAGGTCCTTTGGTCCATGGTGATGCGCATTGGCCTTTCGTCTCGAAACTTCGGAGGTTTCATCCTTCTTGCTATCGTCTTTTACTTCTTTGCCGTTCTCACAGTGGCCATTCTTCTCATTATGGAAGGACTGTCAGCCTTTCTGCACGCACTTCGACTGCACTGGTAAGTTCACATTTTTCTAACCATAGAGATGTTTGTATAGGGATTAACCTAATGTTGTTAATGATCTTACATTCATGAATTCCACAAAGTTCATATAATCTCTTTCATTGTGAGTTAGTTAGGCTCCAATGTCTCATTTTTGTATTCTGACTTTCATTTAAATAACTAAATTCAGAAGTACAGCTCCATCTGCTGGCCACTGAGCTGAACATATTATTCTGCAGAAACAAATGCATAATGAGAATCTAGTTAAATTATTTTAATGAGTGTCCTGCAGAAAAACAAACCGTTGTAACTTTACGGCAATAGAAAGGCAAACTAGCAGTAGCTAGAATAGCAAGTATTGATTTGTAAATATATCTTGTTTACTGGGATCCCATCAGTCAGATTAAATAGCCTTGCTGCTGTAGGGAATTTGTTAGGGTTATTTTACCAGATAATGAGGTCAAAGCAGAACTATAACATTTGTTCCTAGAAATAACAAAAAGCCTAGATCTATTTTGATGCATTGCTAGAAATTAGGTGTGCTGAGATGATGCCCTAGAGGCCTCAACCTACAGAGTAACTTTAGAATCAGTTAGGTAGCCGTTTTTACTATGTAACTTAAGAGCACATTGTGCTCCCTGGAAAATCTGATCCTTTTATTTAAATGTTTTAAATTTTTGTGCTTCCCTCATCTACCTATATATATATATATATATATTTTTTTTTTTTACAACAGACATGCTTAGGAATGATGGGTATTCCTGACTCCTTAGTTAAAAGGTCATCCCGCTGTCATTCCGGATTGGACTTTTAAAAATAGCTCCCGATCATTTTCGCAAGGCGAGGCGTGTTGGGTGTCTGGCTCCAGGGCCAGACTCATGATATAAACATGAGTAACTGCAGACTGGAATCAGGAGCAGCGGTCATGAGCCTCGACTGCTTCATTCAGCTTTACACCTCCGCGGGCTTATCCATCATCACTGTATTCCTGACAAGAATATTATCTGAAAACACTTCCTGCTTAATGGCTTTCACTGTATCTTCTATTTCTCCCCTCAGGGTGGAGTTCCAAAACAAATTCTACGCAGGCCAGGGCTTCAAATTTCTCCCCTTTACCTTCGAAAGCATCTTGGATGGAAGATTTGAAGAGTGAAATAACCTTCTTATACCTGGTTCTCCCTTCACTTCAGTTCGTGTGTTGCTCAAGTGTTTTTTTGTTGTTGTTCTTTTTGTGTGTGTGTGTGTGTGTGTGGTTAAGTCTCCATATTACCACAGCAGCTCTGGTAATGACTCCTGACTTGGTGATCCTATAGAAGTTTTACTTCACATGTTGTATTTCCTTTGGTATTATTTATACTGTCTTTTTCTTTATAAAACCTGTACTGCTGATCTTTGTTGGAGAAATCCTCAACACGATAAAGTAGATGTGCCCTCTGCTGGTGCTTAAAGAGCGATAGAAGTGTTGGTTCTTGTTTGTCTCACCTCGCTTGTCTTTGATGTTTTTGCCTCTTTAAGTTGTTTTTGCACAGACACCTCACATAGAACTATAAAGCTCTACAGGGAACACAGCTTAATGTTTCCTTGAATATGAAGGCAAATGCATATATTATAGCAATAGTTAGTCTTTGTGTTTTCCTGTCAGTGTACATGAAAAAGATGAAAAATCTGCAGATGGCTAATGTGTAATCTGGTAGAAGGGTTCAAAAGCAGCAAGCGGATATGTTCAGGTCAGAGATGGTTGACCTAACACATTATTTGTCCGTAACTCTGTCTGGTTTAAGTTGGTTTTGTTTTTACCTTTCAGCTCATAATTTGTTTTAGTATTCTGTTGCAACTGAATGTCCGTTAGTCAGACAACTTCCTGATTTCAAAATCTAACACTTTGAATGCTTGTTAAATAAAAGTAATTACAGAAGTATCACAAGTAGGAACACGTTTTTAAGCTCAACTTTGTTCCTTTTAAAAACTCTGTTTAAACTTTGGAAGTTCTGTTTTATTTTAGAGTTATTCATAAATCTTAATTTATTAATGCACAAAAAAAGAACAATTCTCAAAGTTTAAAAAAGACATTTCAGGAAACACCTTAGCCTAAAATATTCCTAATTCCATGCACAGCAGTGGTGCAGGCGTAAAGTGCATGACCAATGTATAGAGGCTACAGTCCTCGACGCAGCCGTCACGGGTTCGAGTCCCGGCTTGTTGACCTTTGCTCCTCCCCCCCCCCCCCCCCCCCCCCCCCCACCACCACCACCCCATTTCCTGTTGGTCAACTTACAAAATAAGGACCGCAAGTGTGACAAAATAAAAAATTGTAATTCCTTGAAAGTTACTTTTCCCAAATACAAATATCAAACTTAATTATCTGTGATGTAAATAAGCTATATAAATAATGCACATGGTTATCATTTCCTATGCATTACTAGTTTTGGCTGTTCTGACTTTAGACTTGCATCACAGTGGACAAACACCAGCAGATGGCATCGCAACACTGACTTTAATAGACAGTCAAGACGTTTTTATCCACATAGGACACTTTAGATGTATCTGGGCCAGAAGTGGCTTAACACAAATAATTATACAATTGTATCCCATGTCTTTTATATGGCTGCTAGTTGTGGCTCTTGAAGCAATGATTCCAACTATAGTCCACACCTTGTCAATCACCTTTAAAATCTTTAAACCGACTTTGCTTTATCATTCTCTCAAGGCTGTTATCTCTTTTTTTTTTTTTTTATAACTTTAGCGGGTGTCAGTGTTTCTGTTGGACACTGTGCAGGTCATAACTTTTTTTTATTGGTTAGTGTGATATTCTAATTTTGTGAACTACATTTTTATTAGGCATAAGCTATAATAATCAAAATGTGTTTGAAATATTACTCTATATTTAATCTATATGTGAAGAGTTTCACTTTTTGAATTGATCTACTGTATTAGACTCTGATCATCGAGAAATTTATGTAAATAAATGGGATGTAGTTTCAGTGTCAGTAAATGTCCTGTGGCTTTACACAGTGACTGTGCTGTCGCTCCTCTAGGGGGTGCTGTTCACCTGTGGAATATTCAAAACGGGTGATATTTTTTGTTGCCCCTGTCCCAGCTGTTTCAGAATGGGTTGCAAGCATCAAATTCAAAATAAGTGACTATTGACAAAAAAAAATAGAAGTATAATTTTGGACATGAAATATCTTGTATTTGTAGTGTATTCAATTGCATATAGGTTGAACAAGATTTTCAAATCACTGTATTCTGTTTTTATTTACTTCCCAACTTCATTGGAATTGGGATTGTAATTCAGATGAGGTGAAAACTGAAAGTGAAATCCAATTTCAAATCCAGCTTGTAAAAAAAATAATAAAAAATAAATAGACCGACAAATTCACCTTCACACTGATTTAAGTATAGAAAAATGGGCTAATGTTGACTCTGTTATCTAGTTTTTTTAAACAGTAAAGAATAATTATTAGAGCACATGTGTTTGAGTAGATGTTTTAGCCTGAAAATTCACATACTGTAATTCAGTTCACTGAAAGGTGAAAGTGGAGCAGACAGACAAAAAAAAAAGTACTTCTTCCTTCTGACAACTTGGGAGGCCTAACTATTAAACTATTAAAATATTCAACCTCTCTGGAATGAGGGACATCATGTTCTCAACTCACATTTCTCCAAGGGGGGCTTCTATTTTACAACAGCCCAAGGTAATAATAGAGCTCTGTATTTATCTTTAGGTTTTTTCTTTGAAAAGCTCATTAAATAATAATTCCCAGTGTGTCATGCATAACCAGGGGTGAGGGCAAGTTTGCATAAGAGACCCAGAAATCTTGCCATGTTTACACTTTCGAAGACTCTAAATCTGTTGCTTCAAAGCAAAAATCCCATTGACAGCAAGCTTTATTATTGTGCTCCCTTATCTAACTGAATGCACTTTAACTTGGCAGAACAAACTACAGGAATGTTCAGTTTTCCTAGGTCTGAGGTAGATTTTTCTTTGGGATCGTAGATGCTTTTGCAGCTGTTTTTGGTGTTTTCCTGATCTAGGCGCAGAACATAGGATTTCCAATAAGCCAGAAACAGCTACACCAACATGCTTTTCCAGCCAGAAAAGCCTGAAAACACTGACTGTCCCATGAACCGGCTGTGTTTGTGCTGGCTTGACTTGAACATCCTGCACATCATTGTGTGATGACAGATTTTCTGTCTGGTACGCCGGAGTTGTGAAACAATGTTCTCCATTCTTTCTCTGGTTTTTATCCACAAAGATGTTGCTCCTTATAGTGCTGGATTTCAAAAACTTAAAAGCTAAGAACATGGCCACTGTTATAGAAGAAAGCATAAAATTTGTTTCTCTGATGCAAAATTTCCTATCAGTAACAGTAACCCGTCCTTTCCAAATTTTATACATTACACACATTTTACGTCTAATCTGATCTTGATTAGAGTTAAGAGCTTCCATGCACGCCTAATTGAAAGTGCATAATGCTAACAAGGTTTGATTCTATGCCAGTTTGTCTACACACTTTCAAAAAGTATTTTTTTATGTCTGGAATATGTAATGGGGGGAAAAAGAAACTAGAATATATAAAAACATTTGTTTCCAGACTCCAGTTTCCCATTTTCCAGAAGATAACGTCATTTTCTAAAGATGATTTGCTCCTCTGGATTATCCTCATCAAGTTTGGGTTTATCAATCAAAAGCCTATTTATATTTTAAAATGCCGAAGTCAAAGTCCAGACCTAAATCCAATTAGAAATCTGTAGCAAAACTTAGAAAACCTACCTGAGCCTGAATAAATTTGCAAGGAAGAATGGGAAAATGTTTCAGTACAAAACTGAAATGCACTTTTAAGACTTTTATTTATTAATTTTTTGTATTTTAAAAAGTGTGCCATTTTCCTTCTAGTTCACAATTATGCACTACTTTGTTTTGGTTCACCAGATAAACCTACAATAAAGACAATTATGTTTGTATTGGTAAAGTGACAAAATGTAAAAAGGTTCACGGAGTATGAAGACTTTTGCCTGGGGTAATAACATCTCAGAGAAAAATGATTATTTCCTTTATGAAGCAATTGTTGATTGCTGAAATTAATGAGTGAAATTTTGTTTAAAAACAGTTATGACACAAAACTGTTTTTTAATAGCTAAACATTCTGTTTCATCTAAACAACCAGGTAAGGTGCACCTCCAGGACAGTAAATGAAACACATGAAGCACATGAAACAATTTGGACATTGTCAAAATTAGTTTCAGAGATTGGGAATATATTATATCAGGATGAAAACACAGCAAAACATGCTTGCAGAAAAAAAGCTCTATCCCATAAACGTTGAGTTGTCAGCTAATCTTTGAGAAAGCTGCAGCTTGGAAGTGCATAATGCTAACAAGGTTTGATTCTATGCCAGTTTGTCTACACACTTTCAAAAAGCAGTTTTTTATGTCTGGAATACGTAATGGGGAAAAAGAAACTAGAATATATAAAAACATTTGTTTCCAGATTCCAGTTTCCCATTTTCCAGAAGATAACTTAATTTTCTAAAGATGATCTGCTCCTTTGGGTTATCCTCAACAAGTTTGGGTTTATCACTTAAATCATCAGTATTGTATTTTTAAGGTACAGACCAATAATCCTATCCTAGATAACCGAGCTGAAAAGAAATTGGCTGCAATAACCCTGCTGCATAAGCTTGCACGTCGTACGACTTACAAAGTACGACTTTGTTAAAGCACCTTCTAATTCAATTTCAGCATTTAGTCTTTGGTTGTGGTCATCATCCCATGTGCAACAGTTGTAGATCACTTTATCTTTCAAAAGTTGTGTTTATCAGATTGTGAGAACATCTCTTGTCCTCAAGCCATCTTCAGGTGGCCCCACAGATTGTATGTCAGATACACTTCCGGTGATGCTGAAAAATACAACCCCTCCTTATCTTCAGCTTTCTAACAGACACCTGAAGGTGTTGGGGAAAACTGCCTGTTGTTTGGAAAACTTTGTAATTTTATCCACCTTGACCAAGACCTTAGTTTCATCTGGAGAAACGTAACCCCAGAAAATGATGCTGTCCCCATCTTTTGCTGGGGGTGTGTTTTTGTGCCAAAAATACTGTTGGCAAGTGTGGCCCAAAAGTTTCCCCTTCATTACATCAGACCATGACACATTCTTCAACGAGGTTTGGGGAGATTTTTAGTCAAGTCTGGATCTTTTCTTCGGAAGAAAGGAATTTTGTCTTGCAACCATTCTCCTTAGTCCAAACATACGGAGAATATAGGAGATTATTCTTCAGTTTTATGATGAACTGATACTTATTCAGGCGGAGCTCTTTTTTGTATTTTATGAACAAATTCAGAACCCAGTAAAATATTGAAATAAGTTCTTTATGGGTTAAACTAACATACACAAACACATTTTAACCCAGTTTTGATGCATGGAATGAAATGTCAAAAATTCACTCAAAAAATTTAATTAGTGAAACAAAGATATTTCAGTGTTTGCTACCAAAGTGATAAACACAGAGCTGCAACACCAACATGAACAATTGTTATTACAGTTCTTGCTGTGAAATAAAATGCAGCTTTTCAGAAGGCAAAATGAAACAGAAAAATAACCAACAGAAGGCTACTTTCTGAGAACATGTTAAGGTAAGATTGTTCTTCATAATAACACGTTTCATTTCTGTGGAAAAGAGGTGCTTAACTCAAAAAGAAAAGAGAGAAGGAGCATTAACAAGGAAATGATAACTGCATAAAAATAATGTGAAGGCACTCATCTGCTAAATTAATTCTGCCTTCCAGAAACATTGCGATATTCCCTTCGGCTTGTTCCACTGAGGTGACAAGATGCTCCAGAGGAAGCATATTTGCTATTTTGTTTTTTGCCTAAAAGAGTTTTTCCATGCACTATTACCCATGCCTTTTGAACTTTTCCACATTTTGGCATGCTGCAACCACAAATGTCAATGTATTTAAGAATTTATGTGACTGATAAGTACAAAAAAAGAGTATATTTATGAAGTGGAAAAGAAATTGGATGATTGATTTTCAATCTCTTATTTATATATATATATATATATTAATATATATATATTAATTATATATATATATTAATATTATATATATACAGGGGTTGGACAATGAAACTGAAACACCTGTCATTTTAGTGTGGGAGGTTTCATGGCTAAATTGGAGCAGCCTGGTAGCCAGTCTTCATTGATTGCACATTGCACAAGTAAGAGCAGAGTGTAAAGGTTCAATTAGCAGGGTATGAGCACAGTTTTGCTCAAAATATTGAAATGCACACAACATTATGTGTGACATACCAGAGTTCAAAAGAGGACGAATTGTTGGTGCATGTTTTGCTGCCGCATCTGTGACCAAGACAGCAAGTCTTTGTGATGTATCAAGAGCCACGGTATCCAGGGTAATGTCAGCATACCACCAAGAAGGACGAACCACATCCAACAGGATTAACTGTGGGCGCAAGAGGAAGCTGTCTGAAAGGGATGTTCGGGTGCTAACCCGGATTGTATCCAAAAAACATAAAACCACGGCTGACCAAATCACGGCAGAATTAAATGTGCACCTCAACTCTCCTGTTTCCACCAGAACTGTCCGTCGGGAGCTCCACAGGGTCAATATACACGGCCGGGCTGCTATAGCCAAACCTTTTTGGTCACTCATGCCAATGCCAAACGTCGGTTTTCAATGGTGCAAGGAGCACAAATCTTGGGCTGTGGACAATGTGAAACATGTATTGTTCTCTGATGAGTCCACCTTTACTGTTTTCCCCACATCCGGGAAGAGTTACCGGTGTGGAGAACCCCCAAAGAAGCGTATCACCCAGACTGTTGCATGCCCAGAGTGAAAGCATGGGGGTGGATCAGTGATGGTTTGGGCTGCCATATCATGGCCATTCCCCTTGGCCCAAAACTTGTGCTAGATGGGGCGCGTTCACTGCCAAGGACTACCGAACCATTCTTTGGGACCATGTGCATCCAATGGTTCAAACATTGTATCCTGAAGGGGGGGGTGCCGTGTATCAGGATGACAATGCATCAATACACACACCAAGACTGGTGAAAGATTGGTTTGATGAACATGAAAGTGAAGTTGAACATCTCCCGTGGCCTGCACAGTCACCAGATCTAAATATTATTGAGCCACTTTGGGGTGTTTTGGAGGAGCGAGTCAGGATACGTTTTACTCCACTAGTATCACGTAGTGACCTGGCCACTATCCTGCAAGAAGAATGGCTTAAAATCCCTCTGACCACTGTGCAGGACTTGTATATGTCAGTCCCAAGACGAATTGATGCTGTATTGGCCGCAAAAGGAGGCCCTACACCATACTAATAAATTATTGTGGTCTAAAACCAGGTGTTTCAGTTTCATTGTCCAACCCCTGTATATATATACAGTACAGACCAAAAGTTTGGACACACCTTCTCATTCAAAGAGTTGTCCTTATTTTCATGACTATGAATATTGTAGCTTCACACTGAAGGCAGCAAAACTATGAATTAACACATGTGGAATTATATACTGAACAAAAAAGTGTGATACAACTGAAAATATGTCTATTATTCTAGGTTCTTCAAAGTAGCCACCTTTTGCTTTGATTACTGCTCCGCACACTCTTGGCATTCTGTTGATGAGCTTCAAGAGGTAGTCATCTGAAATGGTTTTCCAACAGTCTTGAAGGAGTTCCCAGAGATGCTTAGCACTTGTTGGCCCTTTTGCCTCTGCGGTCCAGCTCACCCCAAACCATCTCGATTGGGTTCAGGTCCGGTGACTGTGGAGGCCAGGTCATCTGGCGCAGCAACCCAACACTCTCCTTCTTGGTCAAATAGCCCTTCCACAGCCTGGAGGTGTGTTTGGGGTCATTGTCCTGTTGAAAAATAAATGATGGTCCAACTAAACGCAAACCAGATGGAATAGCATGCCGCTGCAAGATACTGTGGTAGCCATGCTGGTTCAGTATGCCTTCAATTTTGAATAAATCCCCAACAGTGTCACCAGCAAAGCACCCCCACACCATCACACCTCCTCCTCCATGCTTCACGGTGGGAACCAGGCATGTAGAGTCCATCCGTTCACCTCTTCTGCGCCGCACAAAGACACGGTGGCTGGAACCAAAGATCTCAAACTTAGACTCATCAGACCAAAGCACAGATTTCCACTGGTTTAATGTCCATTCCTTGTGTTCTTTAGCCCAAACAAGTCTCTTCTGCTTGTTGCCTGTCCTCAGCAGTGGTTTCCTAGCAGGTATTTTACCATGAAGGCCTGATTCACACAGTCTCCTCTTAACAGTTGTTCTAGAGATGTGTCTGCTGCTAGAACTCTGTGTGGCATTGACCTGTTCTCTAATCTGAGCTGCTGTTAACCTGCGATTTCTGAGGCTGGTGACTCGGATGAACTTATCGTCCGCAGCAGAGGTGACTCTTGGTCTTCCTTTCCTGAGGCGGTCCTCATGTGAGCCAGTTTCTTTGTAGCGCTTGATGGTTTTTGCGACTGCACATGGGGACACTTTCAAAGTTTTCCCAATTGTTCGGACTGACTGACCTTCATTTCTTAAAGTAATGATGGCCACTCGTTTTTCTTTACTTAGCTGCTTTCTTCTTGCCATAATAACAATTCTAACAGTCTATTCAGTAGGACTATCAGCTGTGTACTGTATCCACCTCCTGCACAACACAACTGATGGTCCCAACCCCATTTATAAGGCTTGAAATCCCACTTATTAAACCTGACAGGGCACACCTGTGAAGTGAAAACCATTTCAGGTGATTACCTCTTGAAGCTCATCAACAGAATGCCAAGAGTGTGCGTAGCAGTAATCAAAGCAAAAGGTGGCTACTTTGAAGAACCTAGAATAATAGACATATTTTCAGTTGTATCACACTTTTTTGTTCAGTATATAATTCCACATGTGTTAATTCATAGTTTTGCTGCCTTCAGTGTGAAGCTACAATATTCATAGTCATGAAAATAAGGACAACTCTTTGAATGAGAAGGTGTGTCCAAACGTTTGGTCTGTACTATATATATATGCCAAGACAGTGTCATTAAGTAAACTGACAGCCCGGGCAAAGAGAGTATTAACCAGAGAAGCAGCCAAGAGGTCCATGCTCGCTGTGGAGGAGCTGCAGAGACTTACACCTCAGGTGTGAGAATTAGCTGACAAGGCAAATATTGTGCACACTTTGCGAAGCCATGTAGGGGACACAGCAAAAATGTGGAAGAAATGTTCTCTGGTACTCTGATGGGACCAAAATGTTTTGGTCTACATGAAACATCCCTTGCATGGTCGAAACTACCACTACACATCATCCTGAACACACAGCACCATACTGTGGGCATGCTTTTCTTTAGCAGGGACATAAAAGCCAGCCAGAGTTGGTGAAAAGATTAGACAAATCCCGGAAGAAAACCTGTTAGAGGATGCAGAAGACCTGAGACTGGATTGCAACTTCCCACAAGATACAGACCACAAACATAGAGCCAGGGTTACATCTGGAGGTTTCAATAAAAAGCCTATTTATATTTTAAAATGCCGAAGTCAAAGTCCAGACCTAAATCCAATTAGAAATCTGTAGCAAAACTTAGAAAACCTGCCTGAGCCTGAATAAATTTGCAAAGAAGAATGGGAAAATGTTTCAGTACAAAACTGAAATGCACTTTTAAGATTTTTATTTATTAATTTTTTGTATTTTAAAAAGTGTGTCATTTTCCTTCTAGTTCACAATTATGCACTACTTTGTTTTGGTTCACCAGATAAACCTACAATAAAGACAATTATGTTTGTATTGGTAAAGTGACAAAATGTAAAAAGGTTCACAGAGTATGAAGACTTTTGCCTGGGATAATAACATCTCAGAGAAAAATGATTATTTCCTTTATGAAGCAATTGTTGATTGCTGAAATTGAGTGAAATTTTGTTTTAAAACCGTTATGACACAAAACTGTTTTTTAATAGCTAAACATTCTGTTTCATCTAAACAACCAGGTAAGGTGCACCTCTAGGACAGTAAATGAAACACATGAAACAATTTGGACATTGTCAAAATTAGTTTCAGAGATTGGGAATATCTTATGTCAGGATAACAACAGAAAACATGCTTGCAGAAAAAAAGCTCTATCCCACAAACGTTGAGTTGTCAGGTAATCTTTGAGAAAGCTGGAGCTTGAAAGAGTACTGGTTTTAACTGGAAAGATCATGCTCGGAGACATTAGGCTGTCACCAAAGCCAGAGAAGATCCTAAAAAGTAGATTTTTTTTCCCTTGTTTATGTATTTTAGGATTGGGATTTTAGGATTTTATATTTTTTTCACTTTGTAAAAAATGCCATTAAATACTACATTATTATCTAATAAAGTCTCTGCAGTACAGCTGTTGATTAAAATCCAGTTCATATTTGTGACAGCAAGTATCGATTCCCATTTCAAATCAATCACTTCCCCTTGATTTTCCTGTTTCCTTAAGGAAAATTATTGGTGACAAAATGTTTAAGTTTATGTGTAATGGCAATAAGGGTCATCCTCTTGCAAGAAGGTACTTGAGTTTGTGAACGTTTGCACTCCACAGTCTCTAATCCAGAATTGTAATAAATATGGAGAGTACTATGGGTTGGGAAAAAAACTAAAAAGATCCAAACCACTGGAATCCGATTCCTGACAGTCTGAAACCTGGACCACCTCCCAGGCTTGTTACCAGTCCGGGTTCACTGTTAGTCCTCATTCAAGTGAGTTTGTAGCTACAGTTTAACCAAATATGAGTGGCCGTTCATGTGCAGAAATCAGCCGATCCAAACAGCCGAACTGGCAGTGATATTGTTTATTTCCCAAAGCTGAAAATGAACGTTCAGTGGAATAATTTAGCAGTGTCTCTTGTTATGGTTTGGTTTCTTTTCCAGCTTTTGAGTTGAAAAGTTCTCTTAAAGCTAAGCGGGCCAGTTGTGTGGTTTTCTAAATATCCTGTGTGCAAGAAGTGCCCCCATACTGAGGGTGGACTGTCACCGCAGATGGGAGGAAAAAAAGGCATCAGCATCAGGTCGAGCTACTCTTTGTTTAGAATGCCTTTATTGTTCTTCTTCCTTTTCCAAAGAGGGAATAAATACATCAGCATAACCAAAGGATTTTTCCTCCCTCACTACTATGAATGCACTGCCATAAGAAAGGCTTCACCAGTGGTTACAGGGGTTCAGCCCCTGCTGGAAATTTTCTCTCTCTCCATCTGTTTTTTCTTTTGCAAGCACTTCTGGGACACGTGAAAGAAAAGTTCTCTCTCCTTTGTCCCGCTCAGCTTCCTGAAAGTAAACAAGAAGAATTTCAACCAGGATTTGATTTGTCACCTCATTTCTGTGAAATACCTCAAGAATCTGAGTCTAGGGCACACAACGTCAGGTGATGTTTGGGTTGTTTTTTTTTAAATATTTTGATCCTCTCAGGATTCTGCTGCAGATACCCATTAACTACTCCTCCAGCATTTGTTCTGTTCTGTTCTGTGTTCACATTTCTTGTCACATGGCAATGAAACAGGCTGTATGCAGAATCCAGGCTTCTAGGGAAAAAACAACACCCAGAACTTAAACAAAAAGCGTCTGGACGGGTTCCACTCCCACACCCAGGGCCGGCCAAGGCTGGATGAGGCCCTAAGCAGTGTTTCATTTGGGGGTCTACTTCTTAATGACTTATTTTTGGTGATGAGGTCCAACTCTTTGAGGTTGAAATAAATTCAGATTGGTACTCTGGCTGGATCTCTCTAGTATTTCTTCCAATCCAAAGAAACATGTTGGTAAAATTCAAATTTTATTTTAGGCCTAAATCTTCTAGGGATTTGAATAATTCTGTAACAATAGTCACATTATCTTGCAGTTAATAATTATCATTTACAAAAACAATTAAAAATGTGCAAGTTCTTGCTTTGCTGAACATTTATCTGGAAATGTTAGCCAAAACTGTAATCCATAAGAACCGCAGTGTTTTCACCATACAAAGAACAGCTTTAGCTTTGACTTCAGTAAATAAATACTTGAATACTTAAGAGAAAGGTTACACAATATTAGCAGACTGGAATAAAATATCAGTGCTTCCAACACTCTCGCTGACCTTTTAGCATCTTGGGCACTATGATGTGGTAGTTGTGGGGATCTACAGCAGTGAGACAGACTGAATATCTTCTAGACATGCAATGTGTGTATTCATGAGTTTTAGAAATAACAACCTAACCTAACCTAACCTAATAAATGGTATTTCAAACAACTCTTTTCAATATTAATAATACGCATACTGATATTTTTATGATGACAAATTGTGCAGCCCTTACTTAGACTCAGGGTGCCAGTGCAAGTTGAGCTGAAGTCCTTTTCAGATCATCCTTTCATTCCATGATCTACACATGTTCATATTGTCTCATGATCCACTGAAAGTTCCTCACACAGAATGGGGGGGTTGAAGTACTATTACATGCCTGGGCTAATATTGGAATGCAGAATGAGTATTATGTCATACACACCAAAGACAGCGACACCTGCCGCTCAGTCCGCAGAGGCTTTTGGAGCTTTTTTGTCCGTCTAATCTTACAAATATGTTGATCAGAAAAATCTGAAGCAGATAGTATGTTGAAAATGGCACACATCATCAATATCTCAACACAGGGAAATTCATTGTACATTGAGGCTGCCAGCTGTAAACCATGCATCTTTGATTCTGCCATCTCACCTGGATAATCTGAATGTTCACACGGCCTGTGATCTCAGCCCATTGATATACGTATATAAATAGATGAAGTGATCCATAGCGAGAGGGTTTGGTTTGTTCCATCTCCTCAACCAGGTTTATTCCTGGCTTCCACAACGTTTGCCCAAGGTACACCCTTCACATGTTCAAACTGATAGGGTGCCGGTCCATAACATCTTCAAGCTACTCCCTCTCATGCAACATTTGTCTTTACATTTTTCTACTTCATCACATAACCTTAAATTTAGGCTGAAACTTCACTGTCATCACTTTGGTTTTGAATGGCCTTTAGTTAAGCAGTGCCGCATTAGGGCTGCATTAATACCACATGATGCCATAACTCTTTATGCTGAGTTCTCAATTTGCAATTTATTAAGCTACAAACCTAAACACTTAAAAATACTTTAAAAAGTCTGAACTGAGAGCTTTAGACTAATTGAGTGAAATGTAGCCTAGGACTTGTTGGATGTGGGAAATATGTTTACTTAGCTGACTAATATTAATAACAAAACGTATTGTATTTTATATCCTCAGTTGTAGCAGTGAATAAATAAATGAGTAGAAATCATATTACTTTTAAAAAATGTATTCCTTCATCATCTTATGTGATGATATGATGATGCCGTGTTTAAGCAGAGAATAGAACAAAACAAGCAAAGATCATTGAAAAAAAATTTGAATTGTTTCTTTTCACAGACATACACGCATATTTGTTTAATACTCTGTCATGAATGTACTGCCTATAATGACAACGTGACCATGCAGGAACATGGGTGTAAAGGAATTTCCCGTCATGAAAGATGCAAGCGAAGTTATCAAGAAAACAGACGCACCAAAATTGATATGTGGTCAGAGCCGACAATTTTGCATAACTTTAATAGAACTGAACTGTCATTGCACTTCAGATCTAATTTCATTTGTCTTCATATGCACGTAGAAGAGGTTACAAAGAGTATTAGAGAAGTCACAATTATATCAAAGATAATTCTCAGTTCAGATTAGATAATAGATGTTTAAAGATGTAAGTTTAAAGAGCTCTTGGAGTCTGGCTACTCAGGATAGAACAACATACGTGCGTTGCCAGGAGAATGGTTGGTAAAAGAAATTAGAAAGTGATATTTGACTTAATTCTTTGTTATACTACATGTAAAATCTGTTTGTTCTTATCCACTCAGCTTCCTTTTATTATTTGACTATGACGAAGTAAAGTGATTTACATAAACAAACATTTGATCACAGTCATGATATAATTTCTGTGACAGCGTTGAGTGAACTGAAACTGTTATGTAAGAGTTTCACCCTGCTGTCAACAGTTGTTGGTGAACTAATATTTCATGAAAGCTTTAAACACCTGGCTTTGAACGCCTGGCAGATCTGTCTTTGTAAATGCAGTTAGTTAGTATGAAATAAAACAAAAATGCCTTACTTTCAAGGCTTTGTATAATATAAGAATAAACAGTAATTGTTTTAATGGAGTTTAGACAAAAATTCAGAATGAAAGACTCACCTTCACCGCCTCCACCTTCCAATGACTCTTCTGTGCGTCTCCCGGCCTTCAATCAGCATCCTGTCCGCCTGATTCTCCATCCAATCACCTTCCAACGCCTTGCTTTTAAAGGACCTTCAGCAGTGTTCATCCTCGCTTGTCAGCTGTGCTCATCCCTCCTCCACCCCACCTCCACCATCTTCCTTCCCATCTCCTCCCGGTTTTTCCCTGGCCGCCAATCCATCACCAGTGTCGGATCAGGGGGAAGACATCTCTAAATCTAAACCTTACAAATGTTCATCTTAACTAATGTCATTCTCAGGATTCATGTCTTCCTGCCAGGTCCGAGTGCCAAAGAAAGAACCATGTAATTTCACATCATTAAAACTTTTCTAATTGCCATGCCTTTTACTTGTGAGTCTTTTCAGATTGAATTAAGTATTTATCTTGACGCAAGAGAGACTAATGGACTTTTTAAAGTAGCGTACATCAATGTCACATTTAAAGCAACAAAGCCTTTAACTGTGACCTATATTTTACTCCAAAGAATTTGGCTGAAGCAGCATATCTGGATGAAATGTTTAGACGGCTTTGTTGAATCTTCAAGGACCAAATTGTTTTTTTAATCACAAACCTAGACTGTGTAGCACAAACGAGTTAGGAAATCACACAAACTGTGGCCCCATCTGTTATAAATCATTTTCTGTTGGTCACCTAATATCTTAGTTTTTTTAAGAAAGAGCCACTAAATGACCCTCTTCTGTAACCGCATCTGTTTTGTGTGTGGATGCAGAGTTGAAACGATACCATCTGCCACTGAGACAACAAACCTCACATGGAAGACAGAAGGGAAGAGAGGCATAAAGGACGCAGTTATAAAAAAAGAAAGGAGGCCAGTTATGAACATTTCTTGCATTCCTCAGTTCCATGCAGCAGCGGGATCTAGGGGAAGCAGTCCATCTAGCAAGGATTCACCAGACTAGGACCCTGCAGGAAGTCCTGCTCTCTCTTTACAGGCTGCAGCACAGCTAAAGCGGCTCAGAGCCGAAAACAAGAGGAAGAGCACATTAAGCAAGAATTTAGGCAAGCACTGATATTGTTTAACCTGACACAAGTAAACACGAAAGAGAAAACAACTTTGCTCCCTTTGGAAAGTATTACTCGCGCTTCCTCTTTACGGGATGCTGGCATTTCCTGTTCACAGGAGCCATTGGATATTTATGGAAGCCTGGCCCAAGAGAGCTTCTTTTTTTCCTCTGTGATACTCCGATTCTGTAAATAGGTATGTTGACTTGAAAAACAGATGCTTTGTGAGCAAAGTGGACCAGAGCAGTATGTTTGGGATGGAGATCTTTCGTCTTTCAGCATTAAGAGTCAAACAGATACACTGAAAGGCACAATGCAAAATGAGACATGAAAAAAAAAACAGGCCCACCAATTATCACTTTAAAATAAAACAAGTTCTACACTAGAAAAATGAGTCATTCATGTAAAATGCAGTGTCATATTTATGTTTTTGTTTGTATTTTTAAAGGTTCCCCTGTTTAACTTTAACGTTGAGTTTTTTTAATCTTTTTATTGCAAAGTTTAGATATTTATAAAATATCATAAATGAATATTTGATGCAAGACTTTTTGGACATTTTATAAACTTGTTGAGCAGTTTTAATTTATTCTTAGACACCATAAGTACAGAGTGAGCAGAATCTTCCTTCCTTAAACATAATAAAGACCATTAAGCATTTGTGTCCAGTCAATGTGCCAAACATTTGACTGAAATCTACAGACTAGGACCCTGCAGGAACCCCTGCTCTTTCTGGTGCTGCAGCCAATAATTTCTAGCATAGAACTTGTTTTATTTTAAAGGGATAATTGGTGAAAATGTGTAAAAATTCCTCAATTAAATTATGCCCTTAAAGCATAATCTCCTACAGAAAAGAGATTTCTTTCTCTCTCCTTTACTGTCCTTCTCATTCTACATGGTGGCATGATGAACTCGGGTCTCTGCCGAGCCTTGATGATCCCAGTTCCAGTTGTTCTGAACTTTTTGTTTATTGCTCTGACTGTAGACAGGGACTAGCTTAGGTGAATAACCATTTTCTTGTAGCTATTTCCTGGGTTACGAAGAGCAACACATTACCTTGTTTGAAGGGGATATTCCCTCGTCTTTCCTGTTTTGAAGAGTGTCTAAAAGAAGTTGGTCACTGTATTATAGCAGAGCGTCATGGATAGCTTGTAGATCTAAAGCTCCTTCAGTAACATTTATTTACTAGTAATTGTTAGGTGTGCTCACATGTGCCAAAATTTGTTTCAGATGTGACTACATGTTTTCTTGCTAAATGATTGCACTGAAATTAAAGGCTTTATTTTTCTATGATGCTCAGTGCTTTACACTTAAAATAATGTGATCTATAAAAATCCATTCCAGTAGACAGATTTTCTTTCTTATGCTTGTAAAATCATGTCAAGATCATTGAATGTTTTATAAAGATATGCAGCAAGATGTGTCAGAATCCTCCTCCAGGCCTTTTTTTTAAATAATTGATAACAAGCAAAATGTAGCACGGTTGGCAACAATATATCTGGATGCTAGACCTTTAAAAACCGTGATATTTAGAGTTTTTTTCTCTTTTTTAGGCATTTATTATGACACTGCTTCTGTTTGCTTATGATGCCAAAATAGCAAGGAAAGATTAAATTTCATCCCAACCTCAGTTTTCTATGATGGAAACATACAAAACACCAGTACAGACTTTGATTTCAGTCACCTGATAATGTTTTAAAAAAATATTTAAATATGTATCTGGACTTTCTTCACCTTCACTGGAGAGCCAAACTCTGGGGCTCATGTGTGTTCTAACACATAATTCCTCTCAGTCATGTTGCATGACCAGATAGAAATGTGTGATGGCATGTTTTCCTGCACACATGATCCTATCTGCTTATACTTTCTTGTTTCTCCAAATTTAGCTGACGGGAACATTAAAGGCACCAAGACTTAAACCGTCAAGAGATCCTTCCAGCCATTAATTGTCTGTACCCACTAATCCATGCAGGGTCGCGGGGGGCTGGTGCCTCATTTTTTGGCACAATAGAAAACTCCCTGAACTGTACAACGGGTCTGAAACCTGCTACTTCAAAAGGCACGTGTGGCTCTCCAATATAGGTTTCAATAACTTTGGCCAAAATTAATAGAGAACTGTTTTTGAATATAAAAGTAATATGGCAAATTTTAGCAGGTTTTGTATTTGTTTTTATGCAGGAACAACATAGAAATTCCACAACAGAATGATCCTTATAGTACAAGGTGTCCTTTTTCTGTTGTCCAGTCATGTTTTTAACATTAGGCCACAAACTACATGCTTTTTTCCCCACCATTTTCATAATTATGGAATGCTTCATTCAGGAAAATGTATTTTACGCTAAAACCCAAACATAGAAAAAACATTCTAAAAAACTAATAAATGACGGAATAAACTTGATAAGCTACCTTTAATCTAACAGAGTCAAGTAGATTTTGCAGCTCTAGACAAATTTATTTTAGTTGGATCGAGGATAGAAATGGCTCTTTAGACTGTAAAGGTTGCTGACCCTTGTGCTATATGAATGAGGTGTCTTAATGCTTTAGGTAAAAAGTAAATGTAGTTCTGTCGAAAAAGTATACAAATAAAACAAATGTTTGATACAAAAGCACGTGTATTTTCTTTTTTCTTAGTACATTTTGCAATGCATGGCATAAACAAACATTTATTTATATCAACATGATGTCCACAAGGACAAGTGCAAACCTTCCTGAAATTCAAGAGCAGAAAACAACAGGAATAAGTCAGTTACTTTACAAAAAGGAATATCGTATGGATGCTGAACATTGTTGAACTGGTAGAAAAGTTTTATTTTTTCAGATTAACTCCAACAACAACTCATAATATACATCTTAGTACATTCTTAAATTTTAGAAATTCATACTGGTTTCTCTGCTCCCAAGAATCTGAAGTCAGGAAGCACATATTTATATAAATACGGATCATGTCCTTATGATCTCAGAACAAATTAAATAATCAATTCGATGCTTTCAAACCTCAAAGGTTTTCTCTCATTAGGACAAAGAGCATGAAATCCAGAAGCAACCTTCCAAGTAGATACAAAACATCTTGTGCAACCTGTGCAATAGCCCAAAATATAACGTTTAAACTGGATTTCACAACAAAGTGGGGCTGAAAAAAATGGCACATTATATTCCGGTCATGTGGCAAAAACAGAGGGATGGAGAACAGTTCATATGTACAGCACACTGTGCAACAGCAGAGTGTGCTTCCAACAAACAAAATAAAAAGTGCTCAAGATTGTCTTAAAAAATAAGAATGCTACTATTTCAGCCTTAAACTCAGGCATTTATGTTACTAAGGCAAAATGAAACAAACATAAATAAACATAAAAAAAGACAAAATAACATTTAATGTCTGGCTTCAGCGTAGGTGCTGCCCTCTGTTGCATTTCCTTTTTTAAATAGAACCAAGTTTAAATTCTTTACCGTCTTTAAAGGATTACAGAGAAACTATGCACAGGTCAACTGAGGGATAAATTAGTCTGATGCGAAGAAAGAAAGAACTGCAATCCAGTCCAACAGGCTGTATAGGTAAAAAGAAACCAGTGCAGGGGTGAACCAGACAGCGTGCAGCTGAGCTCTTTTCAGTTCTGTCGCTTAAGGCAACAGTGCAGTATGAACAAGTTCCTTGTGTCATCTCCCACTCTTCTGCTTCATCCTTCCTCAAACACTTCCACTTCATCTGTGCAGTTTTTCAAATAAGTTCAAAAGCACAGTCACAAAAAACAGGTGGAGTTACGAAGCCACAAACAGCTCAGCTCAAAGACATCACAGCAGTAAAGGCAGCCAGGCGTGAAGAGCATGGCCTCTGAAGCTGCAGGGTCACTGGCTCTAAGCCGTTGCTCCTTTGAGTTTGGATCCATCTGGTCCCTCACCACAAGTGCAACATGTGTCAGCATATCAGCTCCTGCTTTATCTCAGGTCGCGTGGGGAAAGGCGGCTCGCTGAAGGAGAAGGCGTCGCGGCCGGCCTTCAGCTCGCCCTGCCCAGGGCACATGAGGAACGATCCAAACGATCCCAGCTCTGGGGAAGGAGCCGGGCTCTCGGGCTCTGATTCCGACTGGCTCAACTCAGGCTCATCCAGTGAGCAGGCCGACATCGTGTGGAGGTGTGGGTGGGAGTGGGGGTTCAGCCAGGGGTGATTGAGACATTCTTCTGCCGTGGCTCTCTTCCTGTACACATAAACACAATAACACTTTGGATGAGTGGAAATTCCCAAAGAGTTTATATAATCATTGGTTGGCTGGGGTCTTTCGAATTCAATCAGTTCTCTCAGACGTCAACTATGTTTCTTCTCATCGCTGGGTTTGTAAAACCACATAAACAGTACTTTTGCTCTAAAAATGTTGTTCCTCTTGTCTCATTGATAACCAAAATCATAAGAAATACTTGCATTCTCCCCCAGTGCTACCACTAATCTTTTGCAGTTAAATGATGCTGGCTCGAGATTGTGGCTTTGGCTGTCAGACAAACAAATTATAGTTGCAAATTAAGGCCTCTTTGCTGGAGCAGTCTAATTAGGTTAAAAGTGAGGTTAATGAGAACTTCTTATGCTCCGCTTTTTTAGCAAACTTGCATGACTGTTTACTCAGTGTCCAAATCAATGAAAAGGATTTTTCTTTTAAATGAAGTCAGCTTACAGTTAAAATTTGCAGAACAAGGAAATGACTTTGTGCCACATTGACGTAAATCTTGTAACCACACGGATGTAGTTCCTGCAGTTGTGAACATGACTCATTTCCTTGGTGAATAAATCCGTTTAAGGTGATGCAGACGGAAGCAGATTATTGATTTAGCTAAAAGCTTACGATTAACTTCATCTTTAAGTCAATTGTACAACACTAGCAATATTTTTCTTGCTCCTTTTTTGTAGAGCGAATCTGCCACTGACCCTGCAAAGAAAACAGACCTACAGTACTGGGTGTCTAAGATGCCGGGACAATATCCACACATACATAACAAAAACTAGTTATCTTTCTGAATAGTCCTCACCTGGGGTTTTTCACCAATAACGACTTGATAAAGTCAACTGCCAGGGAGGAGATCCCTTCGAACGTGTCCTGCGAATAGTCTATATTGACTTGGGAAATGTTGAGGAATGTCTCCTGCTTGTCATCACCCAAAAAGGGAGACTCGCCCGTCAGCATGACGTAGATCAGGACCCCAATGCTCCTGGAACAGAGAGAGGAAGAAGGATGTTATGGGGCAAAGGTGGCGTCTAAGAAGGTTAAACCAGACTGCACAACAACTAATCTGCCTGATACAAGTACCAGTGGCGGTTGTTGAGCTGCCCTTAGTGGTAGTCGCAAGATATTTTGGTATCTATTATTTACAAGATATATGTGAACTAACTGTGACATAGAGCTATTATGTACAACTAGTCAAAAACTTTTTCCAGCACACTAAACTTGGCATTTTTGGAAAGTGTTAGAGGTCCCAGCAACAAACTGAAACAACCAGCTACTTCTGCTACAGTCCTGTTGCATCTAAAGTCTGAACTTTGATCTGGGAATGACATCAAACCCAACCTAACCATGATCCTGCTCCAAGTTCAAAAACCAGTAGAATTTGCTGAATAATGCCCAGGCTAAACACTGTAGTAGCAACAAAAGCTAATACAAAAGTATTTTTCTACATTTTGTAACACCATGGCAATATGGAGATTGTATAGAAATACAAATTGTCAGAAGAGCAAAAGAAACGGTTTTCCAATGGCTTTCAGTAAACTTTCAAAACTCTTCTGGTAATTTTTTTTCTTACATCTAATGCATATTTACATCATATTCTTTAAACAATCATTAGCAAGCAAGTACTTTAATCAATAAATATCGTATTTTGGATCATTATTTTTTTGGAAAAAAAAATATCTGATTGTTTTATAGCAGGAGTCTTAAACTTCAGTCCTCCAAGGCTAGTGGCCTGCAACCTTAAGATGTGTCCTTAGTCCAACAAACCTTAATTGAATGGCCGTATTAACTCCTCACCATGCAATACTGTTAATGACCTAATTATTTGATTTGGGTATGTTGAAACTGACATGCATCTAAAAGTTGTCGAATACCAGCACTCGAGGACTGGAGTTTGACACCTGTGTTCGCTGGTTTTTAAATGTCTGACAAGGTGGTGGTACTTGAAAGACTGAAGTTGAGAACCTTTGCTTTAAGCTGTTAATTGGTTACTAAAAAAAGGAAGAAGAAAAAAACCCATCTTGCAATCAAAAGGTATAAAAAGGATTTTTTGTTGTTGTATGTTTATGTTCGGTCACGGTTCTGTGCACATCTTGAATATATTTCCATGCCTTAAAATGAATGACAAAGTATCACCCTTACCACATGTCTGTAGCAGTGCTGATGGGTTCATAGTTCAGGATTTCTGGTGCTAAAAAGAGACACACAGACCCAGTTAGCAATACATTTTAACCGCTCAAAACTGAAAAGAAGAATGCGAATCTGGGAATTTAAAACCTGAAACCAGAACTCACCCACATATTCCGGAGTCCCCAGGATCTCCCTGACCTCTGTGATCTTGTCCATCCTTCGGGACAAGCCAAAGTCCACAATACGAATGTCGCCCAGGGGTCTGGCACTGGTCAACAAGATGTTCTGGGGCTGGAGAGAAAACACACAAAGATTAGGCAAAGTTATGTTACATAATGACTATATATACACACTAGAAGTGGCCTGAGCTGTTACAGCTGGCGTCATCAACTGTCTGTGTAAATGAATACAAGGCATTTTGGCTAGCTAGTCCTGATAGGATTAGGGGTATAATTCATCAGCTTACAGGTTGCTGTTCTGATCTTAGATCATCGACTGAGCCTATCAGGTACCTCTCGGCCACACAACAAAACCACTTAGGAGGCTTGTTTATGGGTTGGAAAAAATCTAAGTATACAGACAACTAAGTTTACTTCTGGGGGTGGCTTAATGGTGAAGTTTGCACAGCAAATGAATGGCTGTATAAAGAGCAACCAGAAACTTGTTAATTTGTAGGAAACTTGAACACATTGTTACAGCAGGATGGATTGAAGTAAACATGAAAGTTCTGTTGAGGTCAAATTATTCCTGAAAGTAACAGGGTCACGACAAATAAATGAGCTCTGGTTGCATAGCAGAAAAATCATCTTTCTCGCTCTGTGCCTCAAGGGCATAAATTGTCCTCAGCCGTCCTATAAATTCTGTGTCCTTACTTTCAGATCCAAATGGACGACATTGTTTCGATGCAGAAAGGCCACTCCATTTAGGATCTGCTTGGCCAGTCGTATTACATCTTTCTCTGTGAAGGCCTCATCGTTATCCGCCACACACTGGTGGAAGATCTCTCCACCTGCAGCACTGTAAAGACAGCACAAGATGGAAAGATTAGGTTATGTTAGGAATAACACAGAAGAAAAAAATATTCCTTTTTTTAAGTTTGAATCACATATAATTACGGCAACATATGCAAGCCTACGCTATCTCTGCAAATTTAGTCAACAACCCCAAATTAACTTCCACTTAAAAAAAAAATGCTACTCACTACTGTACTTTGATTTTAAAGAACAAAGTTTGTCCACATCTACATTTGCAGGAGGATGAAACATAAATCAATAAAATTTTAGGCACACTGCCTGCGACTGTACCTTTCTCCTTTAGAGAATCTTGAGATAAGAATGGTTACATGAAGTAAGAGGGTCAGATAAGATCTATTACAGTCTGATATAGAGCCACTGAGCTTAGAAAAATAGGAGGAAGAAGCAGAGGCCAACAATGCACAGCTAATCAAAACGTAGAACATTTGTGAATACAAAAGGAAATGATGTTAAACCTCTATGAATCCATAAAAAAAGGGAAGGGTAGCCACAGACTGCGAAACCTCTGTCTTGTTTGCAAAAGAAATTATTTTGAATTTAAAGTTTTCGAGGCAGAAATCATAAGATTCCTGATGACTTTTGATGTTCTTGTGTAACACAGCTAAGTAACGTGGAGACATGGTGGATTTAGGTTAGATGCCCGAGATCAGAGTCTTAAGCTGAAAGGTCTCCCCCTCAAAAAAAAAAAAGAAACTACAACCATGTGCCGGGGATTTAGAAGGCACACATACTTTTCATCCTCAGAGGGAATGTTGAGAGGAAGCCATGGGCATGATGTTACATAACCAGCACCTTCTCATCTCATGCTAGCCCTCCTAACCCCTAACTTCTAACTAACTTCAGCTGTAAATCAAGGGCGTTTTTCTTTGTTGTCCTTTTTCAGAAATTCATAAACTAGTTTTTGGTTTCAACAAGATCAACAAGCATCCTACCTCCATAGGTTTTGAAGGTTTGCAAAGGAGCTAAATCACAGTTTAGAGATTTTCTTGATTTTAATGGCAAGAAAAGAAACTTTTGTTTTACCGAGTCACAAATTCCAAAACTAAACTCAAATCCATCAACGTTAACTTCTCCTGCAAGCACTTACAGAGTCTATCTGAACAGTCAAGCACCCGAAAGGACAAAGTGCTTCACTGCCTTCACTCAGCTGTCAGCAGAGAACCCTTGAGGAATGTGCTATCTTGATAAAGTCTGTTTTGCTTAAATTCAGTAGGGACAACATCTTTTAACCAAGAACTGTTGTTTTCCTTCTTTCCAAGAAAGTTAATGCACTTGATGTTGCTTTGGGAGCCACAGCGACTACCTTAGTGGGAAAATGTGTAAAAGCATATAGATAAAGAGAGAGCAGAAGAAGTCACTGTCCTTGTTAGCAAAAACAAATCTGCATTAAAGCTACAGGAGAAGCCAACATTGGCAGACCGCCGAGTTGTGCGCTTGTTTACGTCAGCACCTTGCCAACCAGTGTCACCAAGGATAACCTTACAGTTGAATGAATGTCCTGGACAATACTTTAAGTCAGTTCAACGGTTCAGTTGAAGTTAACTGAGGTGTGTGTTATGTCACACATTGATATGAAAAATAAATAAATAGGGGACCATTGAAAGCAAGATGAAAAAAGTAACTTTGAGAACTTATTTCTCATCAAAGTGACCATCTGTAAACGGTATTGTCATTTTGCTGCAGGTTTCTGTGAAACTCACATTGAGGCTTGCACTTTTCAGGTTATAAGAATCTATCTTCTGCCATTTTTCTGTCATCGGCACGGATGTGGTTGTGACTATGACATGTATATGAGTGTGTCTCACGCATCTCACAGAAGCATGCCGCTGTGCTACTTTTGGGAGCGTCACTTGATGCTGCTTACATTTAAACCCACAGGAAATGGAAAATGGTTTGCAGTTCTTGAAAATGAGGTTAGACACTTCAGAGATGCATGTTCTCGTTGGTTTATCAGTTTCACCATTAGTGTTTCAGCAAGTTTGACACCTCGTGTGCAGAGAAGATGATAGTGTCTGACATTAAAAAACCCTGCCGCTAAGTATTAACATATAGTTTGAGTGGAATAAGAGCAATTTGAGACCCCCACAGACTGATCTCATGTTATGCTTTCTCTGCAAACATGCAGAGTTGAACTGTGGCACTACTTCCCCTTTCATACTTTCTTCAAGCGGTCAAATGCTGTCAAAGGGCAGTTTTTGTTCTGCAGAAGCATTCTAGGTCTAATATGGGACTGACCAGTGAGGACTGGGTGGGATAAGGTCCTCAGCTTGGTCACCGAGGAGTACAGGAAAGGTGAAAAGTAAAACTGCACAATGTTAGCTCCCTCTAAAGAGTCAAATGAAGTAATTCAGCTGCCAAGCAGCCTTTAAAAACACTAATTGCACAAATTCATCATAGCAGCCAAGGGACATTTAGTTATGACATCAAATAATATTCGACCATAGCAGTCCAGAATCAGAAAGGCCAGTATGACTCCCCTGTTTTGGTGACAACAGCTTGTCAGTTTACATGTGTACCCAAGGGTAAACACTGCCTCATGCACTGATCAGCAAGTTTTAATGAGTAATCTGTGGCTCAATATGTCATTTACACACAGTATGCTACATGTGGTTTTGCAACATTAGCTTTTGAAGTGACAGTTCCCGTCATCTGGCACAGCAAGAAGCTGAGACAGTGAGGCAACTTTGAGAGGAGCGAATAACCACACAGATGGGGAGAATTTCCATATAAGGCAGACTATATGCAACAATAACTCAAAGCTGCGCATTAGTCACATGTCTCTATTCACAAGAAAACCCAGAAGCTTTGCGTATGCAAAACACAGGATGTTGCGCGACAAGTTTTGCTCTGATGAAAAGATCGACTAATAGAGAAAACCTTTCACATCAACTAGCAACTGGGTGAACAACCAGACAAAGCGTGATTCTGTTGCAGTGCTTTACAGATTTTCTTATCTTAAGTGATGCAGAGCCTCATGATTAGATTGTAGCTTTTTCAAAGAGAGGATTTTTTGAGAAAAATACTGGAATCTGTCTCATCAGTAGTAAAGAAAGCAGGGTTAACTTTTTTTGTAAACAGAAACACTTGGGAAAATACCTTTAAGTAGAGCATGCATTTTTCAAGCCGTTTAAAGTGCTGACTTACCATTCTAGAACGAGGATAATTTCTGAGTTGGTTTCGTAGACCTCATGCAGTCCCACCACATAGGGGTTAGCCTTGGCCAACTCCAGCACAGCTATCTCATTGAAGATGTCCATGCGGCAGTCGGCTCCCTTCCTTCTCTTTCGCAGAAACTTGGCAGCATACTGCTTTCCTGTTGCCTTCTCGGTGCACTTCTTCACCACAGCAAACTTTCCCCTGGGAACCAAAAAGGGGAGATATATAGGGAGCGATTAGCAAAAAGGAAGAAAAGTGACAAATCAGTGATTTTTTTCTGGTGAAGTAGGTTATGAATTTATAGATTGCAAAAAGAGCAGTTATGGAATGGCACTGAGATAACGGTGGTTAGAAGCATCATTTGAAAGCAGGGACTGTTGTTGAATGCTGGTATGCTCTGTTGAGAGGGCGCCATCAGATGTTCGGTGGAGTTTCCCTATTCCCCTCCTTTGCCTTTAGTAGTCAGAAGGGTATGACAAGAAGCAGATAAGCCTTAAACTTTTGGCAAGTGCTGCTAAAAGTGGGCAAGGGCCTGATAGGAGTAGAAGTCAAACAAAAACACAAAGAAGCAAGAAGTGGGTGGCTGGAAATCCAAATAATAATACAAAAAAATGCTGAGATAACATTTTCTGCAGATATAGTCAAAAAAGGTGTTAAGGGTCACCCGTGGGTGCGGCAGGATATCCAATGTGTGCAAAACTGCCACCATGTGTCAAACTGACACAATTAGTAGCCCTTCCCCTCCCACACTGACAATAAAGGCCCTGTTCACTTTCTTTATTCCCAGCTGACAGCCGGGGGGACACATGGATAGTGTTGATGTCTCCGCCCAGACCCTTAGCGAGACACTGATTCTCCTTTGACAAGTCATACAAAAGGTGACCAGTCAGCTAAAAACAGTGGCCACCAGACCAGGACCACCCAGCTGACCCTGGCCAGGCAGGGGTAACTTGCTTTAGGTCTGTTGGAGTGTCATAAGCATGCAAAATGTGGACACTACAATGTAGACATCTATGTCCAAGGAGGAACTCTGAGCCTTAAGAAAACAGAGTAGAGTTTAAAACGTTAAAGAACAGGGCTGAGTATAAATGAAAACCCCCGTCAGCATGGTTCCAGACAAATTCCCACACAGTTTAAACCCAAGACCAGTGTGCTGGTACTCTTCTGGCTTAGCTCTGTTTTGGCTCCTATCTGAGCTGTTGGGAGGCCCAGATTCTTCATCTCTTGTGCAGCTAACCGGCCACTCAGAATGCTGATGTACCACTCTGCACCGTGAAAAAGGCGAAAGCCGTCACAGCCTTTTCATACTTAATTAGTCAAGTTCAGATCTGTGGGCTGGGAACTACATATGGAGTGAAAAGAAGTGACAAGTGGAAACATAAAAGAGCAACAGGAGGCCTTTTCAAAGGTTGACGGCAGGTCAGAGGTCACTAGACAAGGCCATCTTCCAGCTGGCTATGTTCACACTCTCGTGTTTCAGATGCACAGAACCTTTTGGTAATATTTCAAGCAGAGGAGTTGCTTTACTTGTTATTTGCAAATGTCTGTAGAAGATTTAAACCCTGACATTTAGGATTGCTTTGATAATGCAGAGTTAAACTTTAGGTTTATCTTTCAACAGAATCTGTTAAAAACTGTTATCCATCATCAGCTGTACAGTGACACAAAACAAATTCCCCTTCTTGCATTTGAGAGATTTTGATGATTCCATTAAGAAATCAGCTTCCTGGAGTGTCTTTGCCATGTCTCCCATAGCAGGTCACTGTCTCATGTCAGATGTGTGATGAGAAATGACAGCTCTTGCAGCTCGTATTTGCCCATTTCACAGACGGAAGAGAAGTTCCTCTTCCTGGTTTCGAGTTAACCCCTGCAGTTTTGTGCGCTCCTCTGAAGAGGGGCCTAGCTCATAATACAAAGAATGATAATGAAGCTTAATAAAAACAAAAGAAATGAGCCTCATGGATTATTTAACTGGAGATGGCTAAAGGATGGCTAGTGTGGAAATACTGAAACTGGCACCACCACTGTTTTAATGTGGAAGAATTAATGTGCAGACTTTACACCTGATTTCCTGTTGTGCGTTTGCATACATTCCTTCACCTAATGCGATTATGGGGCCTGATCTCAGGATGTTGTTGGGTTGAAATAATAAGAAACGGAAGGAGAGTTAGAGGTTGCTCTAATCTGTACCTCATGGGTATCCGATAGCTAGTAGTGGATGGTGTTAGTTCTCAGAGTGTCTGAAAGCAAAACCAGCCAATCAGAGTACAAACAATCTGAAAGCAGACTTATTATGGAAGATGAGACACTAATAAACTAGGGAAACACAATATCAGGCCAACATAACACTGCAATATTATTGCTAAAAACTGTGAGCATGATACAGATTGTGATAACCCACATTTCCCTCTCTAATCTCTTTTTCCATTATCACAGTGACCCCACCAATGTACCTGGGCTTTAGGATCTTGATAAGATGAGATCTGGTCATAAAGAACAGTGGAAATCTACCAAATATATTATTGACAAATTGAATGGCAGGCAGCTAAAATATTCTACCCCCCTAAAAATTGCAAGAAAACCTTTGCAAATGTTATATTACACACATTGATATTAAAATATGAATCCTATATATTGTGCAGATGTACACTAAACAGATTCTGAATGAAGCAAAAAGGGTTTTTGCCTTGATTTAAGGATAGAATGACTGTTTGTGAAAAAGGTTATTTCATGAAAGCTTGAGTGAAACAGCAGGGGTAAGATTGTCACAAACAATATTATACTTAAGTCTTAAGTACACTTAAGATAAAATAAGATAAAGTTGATGCGATTTATGACTTACTACCACAATATTAAACCACAAACTTGGGCATAAAACACCAGGCAATGCAGTGTATGCATTAGACAGCAGGACGCCTTACAGTCTTTATGACATTAGGTGTTAGAAGTCTGGAGGAGGGTACCGGGTTTTAAAAACCTCAGAGTTTACTTTTCCTCACAAGCCATCTAAAATATTTAATAATAACCATTTGTTCAGAAACGTTAAGCCGAGACCCTCAAAAGCGCATTAAGAGTGCGCGCCCCCCGGTGCCAAGCGCTGCTCCTTCACGAGATGTAACGCGGCTCAATAAATGTCCAATTAACGCGCTTTCCAAGCACGTGCAGCGAGTAAATCTAATATGATTACATGATTTCAGATTATCCCTGCATTGTTGCAAAGGCCGACCACTACCAGTGAACTAGCTGACACATTTTTACTGCCGGGAGTTCAAAATGCGCAAAAAAAACAACTCACCTGCCCAGTTCTTTGCCCACCAGCTCGTAATTGGCAGTGAACGGCTCTTTTCTTATCTTCGTGTGGATTTCTGTCACCATCCCGTTCTTGTTCATTGTTGCTGAGTTTGGCACCGAAGTCGCTCCTTAGAATTAAACACTCTCCTATTCACAACAAATGCGACAATATAACACGATTTTCGGCTCAGTTCAACTAATAACTAGCATCATAAAAAGCCGAGCCAGTTTGAGTCAAATAAAGAAGTGTGAGAACACCGGGGGGTAATCCAGGTTAAACGTTTCCCAACCAAGCAGATGTTACTGACAGGAGTGTTTAACTGTGTCTGTGAACTAAGGCTGGCTGGTACTATAATACGGGGACATAAACTCCTCGTCAGAAACCAACCCCTGCGTCTGACGCACAGCACTGCAAGCCAATCACTACACTTAACTGGGCGGACCGTGAAGCCAGCTGGCAAATGGAGGCAAGGTGACAGGGACTTATTGGTGCAGGTACACGAGGCTCTTCTTTTTGTATTTACTAAGTTAACTAAGACTAAACTGGAAACAATACTGATTTAGATTTGTTAATAACTTTGCAAGCTTAAAATGCCTCACTTTTCAGCTTTTGAAAATTGACTCACTTTTGCCTGCAGAACTACTTTTATTCTCTGTGGCCCACAGTTATCTGAAACACTGTTCAGAAATGTTGCTCCACATTTATATGATAGCATCATACAGTTGCTGCAAACCATGGGAGGCCATTGGAGTGCAGTTTGAGTAAATTTAAGATTATTTGAGCTTTGTGACGTGGTGCAATGTCCTGCTGTAAGTAGCCATCAGAAAAATGGGTACATTGTAGTCATACAAGAATAGAAATGGTTAACATGACTAGAAATTATCCACTCAGCAGTTCCACCGCCAGCCTGAACTATTACTGCATGTTTTCTTGTTGTCTGTGCCATACCACCTTAATGTTACAGCTACAATTATGACTCATTGGACCAAGCAATGATTTTTCAATCTGTTGTTATCCAATCTTGTGATCCTTTGTGAACAATAGTCTGAGTTTTGTTAGCGGACAGGAGTGCTACTTGGTGTGGTCTTCTGCTACTTTAATCTGCTTTAAGGTTTGACATGTTAATCCAATGTCCCTGCTCAATTCTACATGCAAAATACAGATTCAAACCCCCAAAAATCTCACTTTTACATGGGAAAATCCCATCCAAATTTTAAAAAAAAGTATCTTCAGTATGTCTTTTTTTCCTGACTGTTTGCTTGATGTTTGGTAATACCGCAAGTGAAACTCTCATGGTTTGAAAGATGGCCTGAAGCTATAAGAGTTCCCCACACAGCATTTTTCTTATCTGTGGGAGAGTTGTTAGTCTGCTTATTGAACCTGCATGTCATCAAACAGGAATGTAAGGAATCCCACCAAACAACTTCTCAATGTGCTCAGGTTTGATTGGAAAAGGTGATGCACAATGTTCAGATGTTCATGTTGTTGCTTACATAAGAGTTTCACATAAACCAAAAGACCTGAAGCCATTTGTCAAGAGTTGTTTTTGGTTGTTAATGTACATTTTTTGAATATGGTGCTGCTAAGTGAATAATATGGTTCTTCCTAAAAAATGCCTAAAACATTAGTAAGCTTCTTCATTTTTTTGATCAAACATGACTTGTACAAATCTAGAAGCATCACATTTCTCCTTCTGGGATAAATTATTTATCGTTATCGCTAAATAAAGACAGGAACAGAGATTTAAAAGACAAGATCCCTGCATGACAGATTTCTCTGTGCTGGTTTTGTGGCCTGTGGCTGAGAACATAGTGAGTGGTTGGTCACATGCGGTACATAGCTGTTATCATGCAGACAGAGCAGGATTTGTTCAATCTTATCAAACTAAAGCTAATTTTGTTGCCATAAATAGCAGCTGATGTAAAAGCAAATTGTTGAGAAAGAGGCCATACCAAAACCTTACCATCTAGTGAAAGGAAGCTTACACAATCTGTTCCACCTCCTCAAATTGTTACCTTATGTTTAATTGAGCCTACTGCGTAGGCTTGACCCTTTCTCTCATACAGGGTTTCCCACTAAAGCCCAGGCTGGAGTTCAGAGGAACCATGTCAGGAAAGGAGCTCCATCTGGCCCCAGAGGACTAATGAAAACACATACCAGCGAATTAGCCTGCCAGCCTAAAGTTTAGCTTGCATAAATATGAAAACTTTCAGTCATGACTTGGCAATGGCAAAAACTTTGGAACAAATAGGCGTTGTTCTGAAATAGGTCCAAAGAGGCAGCTCAGATTTTTTTACAAGACCTGAGCAATAAATTACCATTTGGGTCTGATCCATAAAGAGTTCACAATATATTTAAATAGGGTAATAATAGAGGGATACGTGATACCTACATGTTTCAGCTTTGCAAACATTGACAAATTATCATGCAGGTTATCAGTTGATATGACAAACTTTTTATCAGTTGTTTATTTACAGTTTCAGGTTGTCCAGTCAACCTGATGAATGTAGTGTCCCGGTTTCAACCACCTGTTACTTTCAGATGAAAGGAAATACATTTGGATGTTCCAAGACAACCCAGGAACCACAGAGGCTCACCTGTTTTGATCTGTAAAATGCTGGTACCACAGTGTCACTGTTCACAGTGAAGCTAATCTGAAATTCGCAAATACCCCAATGGACAACCAAACTGTTTTCTGGAGAAAGGTTTTATGATCAGATGATGCAAAGTTCTAACAAGTAGCATGAAGCAGTCAAAGTTAGACTTTCAAACCCAAGAACACTATATAAACTGCCAAGCATGGTGGGGGTAGCATCATACTGAGGGTCTGTTTTACTGCTGGTGGTAGTGGTGCATTGCAGAAAGTGGTAGAACTAAAACAAAAGGGATGACTATTTCCAGATTCTACATTTCACTCCAATGAAGCAGGTAAACAGTTGAAACTACAGCACAATGATCCCAACCACACACCTGAACTGGTTTTGGAATGGCTAAAGCAGGCTACCAATAAGCATCTGGAAAGGTCCTGACCGCAACAGTGTTGAAAACTAATTGACTCTGCTTAAAAGTTTGCCTCCTACAAGAAAGCCAGATAATTTAAATGAATGCCAATGCAGCCAAGACATAATCAGAGCTTTAGTTTTTTTGCAACTTGCTAAGGGATATTTATTCAAACATCCCTTAATTTTGTGTATATTTTACTCTACTTGGATTAGAGAAAGTATGTGTTTTAAAGTAACTATGTTACTTTGTAGTATTTGTCCACCCCTAAAGAAGAACAGTTGAAAGTCAGATATGTGAAACTGACTTTGTCATGCAGAAATGATATCCAGAGACCGGCTGAAGATAAAAGAGAAGGTAACAGATGTGAACTTAACAAGAGCCGCTCTCCAGTGCTGGGAAAAAAAATGACCAGTGGGCTAAATATACATTTTTAGGCTTTTTATCACTCCCTTAGGTAAACGTGTCTGAGGGAGGCTGACAAAATTTTGACCACTTGTTGATAGACGTCCTATCTTTCTTTTCACCATCAGAAACTGGGGCAGTTCTTCTTACGTAAGTCTTTTTCTCCTTTGACAGTTTGACACAGTTCTATTAAATGTTTAATCTTGTTCATTTATGAGGCTGCTAGAAGACCAGCGCAGCTGTAGCAAGCTCTCCTAATGTGATGGCATCCCAGGCTTTTCCTGGCCTAATTCAGCCTGTTGTATTTAGTCAGATTTCATTTGTTTTTGCTTTTTGTCACATTTCCATGTTTCAGATTGTCAAACAAATTTAATATAAGACAATGATTATTTAAGTAGAGAAAAAATGAAGTTTTCAAAAGAAGATTTCATTTATTTAGGGGAAAAGCCACCCAAACCTACATGGCTTTAAGTGAAAAAGTAATGTGCAATAAATTGGTTGAGCCACCCTTGGCGGTATGAGTTGCCATCAAGGGCTGCAATCAGTCTTTTACATCGCTGTTGAGGAATTTTGGCCTATTCTTCTTTGCAAAGTTTTTTTTTTTTTTGTTCAACTACACTGAAGGGCTTGTTTAAGAACACACCACAGCATCGCACTCACATTTAGGTCCAGACTTTGACCAGGCCACCCTAACATACAGTATTCGAGGAAAAGAACCTCCTTCCATCTGTGAAGCACAGAGGTGGAAGTGTCATGGTTGGGAGGCCAGAACCTGGCAGCTCACTCTCCACATAACCTCTACAAGGTATGAGATGGTGCTTTAAGAAAATGTGACACCGTCTGCAAAAATAAATTAAAGATTTATCAGAGATGGACTGTGCAACATGACAGTGAACCAAGACTTGCCAGTAAATCCACTGAGGAGAGGTTGAGAATGAAGAAATGGAAGCTCAGATCTTTGTGATTCTGTCGGGTGACCTAATATGGGCAGTACATGCAAAAAAAACAACTCTAAAACACTCATCCATTTTCTATACCTGCTTCTTCCATACAGGGTAGCTGTGTAGGGAGCTGGTGCCTGTCCCCAGCAGTCTTCGGGTCAAAGGCATGGTAAACCCTGGACAAGTCGCAAGTCGATCCCAGGGCGACACACAACCATGGACACACCTGGGGCAATTTAGAGAGACAAATTACCCCAACAGTCATGTTAATGGACTGTGGAAAGAAGCCAGGGTACCCAGAGAGAGCCCACACATGCACAGGAAGAATATACAAAGTTCATGTAGAAAGAGCCCTGGCCAGGAGTTGAACCCAGGACCTTCTTGCTGCAAGGCAACAGTCCTCCCAACTGCGCCACCATGCAGCCAAAATATCTCGCAGCTAAATGTGAACAGTAGGGCAATCTCTCCACAAACCAATGTCAGAAACTGGTTCATGGCTACAAGGAAGCATCTTAATGAAGTTATTTTAGTCAAAGGGAGTAGGACTAGCAGTAAAAATTAGGTTGTTGAAACCTTTTTCTCAGTTGTACATATTTATGTTGAAATATTTTGTTACATCTTGGTTACATGTTATTAAATCACATTCACTTCTTAAAATAAACATAATATTTAAGGTTGTATCCTATAAAATTTCTTTCATGTAAAATACTGTGGAAACAGTTTTGTAAATAAAAGTTATAGGCTTCCCCGTTATGAAATGGCTTATCACTTTGTGTTTGTTTCCCATATTTGGTTCGACGTTTAAATTAGAAAGACTGATTGCTGCTGTCAATAGCTTCCCTCAAAGTAAAATCCCACGAGAGCAAGAATCAAGCTTTCTTTGGAAATGTATCTTGTTGGTGAGACCTTAAGGACCACATCTACATGATTGCAGAACACCGAATCCACATCAGGAATGATTGCTGGCTGTCTAAATTCTCTGTTTATGGTTCTTAGCAGCAAAGCATTGTTTATGCACAAAGAAGATCCCACCTAATGACAGGCTTCTGTCTTTGAATGGCTACTTGGTAATCTCTCCTCGATCTATAGGTGTTTCCAGTTTACTCTGAGACCTCATGCAGGGTTGCAGCACAGTTGTATGTTTTGCAATTTGTAATTAACATGCAGCTGATGCCTGTAACTAACAGTTTCATGCCCCTGCAATAGCAGACACCAAGTTAGACAAGTTGAGAGTTTGTGATAATTCCAGTTGAAGGCGAGTGCAGCCTTTGATGAAATTCAGAGACTGTAATGTCATGCTTTCATCAACATTTAAAATAATTTGTGCATTAGGGTAACAGCTGTGAGCCTTTTTCACACATTAGTGTAATCTCTAATCTGTTCACAGTGACCTCAGTGTACAAGCACTGAAGTCTGAATGGAAAGTGCTTGCACTTTTATAATGCACAGCAATCTAAATGCTTTGGTTGATTTGGGTAGTTATAACAAAAACAATAATTTTCCCCCTCCTTGCAGGGGTTTTCTACATCAGATAAACTCCAATGGCTAATAAAAGAGGGAGCACACTTCCTGCCTGTGGCGTGGAAGTGAAGAATCAGCCATTACCCAAACACTGTCTCAAGAAGTCATTCTCTGCAGGACAGCCGGATGACGTGTGAGGCTTACTCTGGAGTGGTATTAACAGACACACTCCTAATCCTTTTGGCAACACAGTAGAAAACTCTGAAGGACCGATAAAAACAAGGGTTCAGAGTAGCTCCAGCGCTGATCGCCCTGTTTGTAAGCTGGGGAGAACATTAGCAAACACAGCCGAAAGGGAGGCCGTGTGTGGCCTCTTTGAGAATCCTCCATGTAAAGCCAGCCATCACATCATTTGGTTACTGTAGGTAAACACAAAGGCCTGTATGCAGCCATACACACAAATATACATAAAACCTTTTGCAGGGATCTCAAAGGGAATTTATAAGGCACTGTGTCTGTCTTAAACTTAAGCCTTTGTTTCATCAGCCTGATGTGTGCACAGAGAAAATTAATGTTTTGAAATGTTTTATATCCTCTATTAAATCTAAAATAAGAGCATTATTTTACTCCCGTGAGTAAGAAAACATGTGCACCCTCCTTGATCTTATCAATATCAATCTAAAGACTTGGGAGCAAAATAGCCTTTTTTTCTTATTTTTTTTTCCACAAGTTGCAGCATTTATTTCTTATTGCTGCAGCCTGTGATCTGCGGGGGCTGGTGCAAAAGAGCAGCAGCAACAGCACAGGAAGAGAACGATGAGAAACAGAGAGGATGAAAGCTGCACTCAGGTAGATGTAGCAGAGAATACGTTTGCCACATCCTGTCTCTTTTTCTGGTAATGTGACTTCTCGGATTGCAGGTATTCATAAATCTAGCTTTTGAGACATCTGCCCCTGCGATGGTTTTTTCATAAAGAGAGTGATTGCATACATAACAAATCAGATACCTAATGCTGTTTTCCTAAATGTTTAACAATACCAGCTAAGAAAAATGTGTCGAGTTTCTGTGAAAACATCACATGCACATTTGGATAGTGCACCACCCTAAAGGCTGTGGGTGTGTGGGTATGTGGCATTAACAGATCCAGCCAAGCTTAGCAATGGCCAGACACTGCACAGACATACCAACTTGGAAACTGAAGGGCTTTTCTCAGCTGTTGTCTCAGTGACAATCCTTTGTCCTTTTAAACCCTGCAAAAATGAAGACTGAACCTTTTTAATTCACTGTACAATAGACATTCCAGTCTATTTTTGAATTATTTGGATAACATCAGAAGATAGTAATGCCAACACTTTGGAGTATTTTAGGAAAAAAATTAATTTAGGTCACTGACTCACACGATTCTGCACCAGTGGACATCCATCAAAGCCTTATCTTAAGAAGCTGATTGCACAAACAAATTACTGTTGTCTCAGTTGGTAAAAACCAGCAATCATAAGCTTGATTTTTTGCTTTCCTCAACACCAGATAAAATCTGGCTTTGCACTCTTTATTTTTATAGATTGTTGGATAAGACCATTCAGTGAGGAAAATGTAATCACAACGAATGTGCAGGGGTGATAAAAGAAGACATGCCAGCTGCCAGGAGTAAAATGAGAAACGGAAATGGAGGAGACATTTGGAAGCAGAGAAATCTGTTTGGAATGTCTGAGTCAGGAGAGAAATGGAAAAAATGTATTTCAATTGGCGCAGTGAGCTTGAGAAATAGAAAGAGTTGCAGGGTGAGGATTAAGAAATATGAACATGCACTGCAGAAAACCAAGTTGTGGAAATGGCAAATAAAATGGGAGAATGATAAACAAAATCCCCTGTGATTCTCAACATGTCTGATGCAGAAACTTACAAGGACATGAGCATAAAATACAAGGAGTTTACCAGCAGCTACATCAGCGAGTCTTTGTATGATGTTAGTTTGCTGCGTGTTGTAGCAGACTCTTAATGAGAGAATTTCCTGATTATTTCTTGTGTTCTGTTTGTTTCCTGTCATGAAACATTTACCTCATGCAGCTACTGGACATGACAGATGGACACAGTATGTTTAGCAAAGCATATGTGCCTTTCTTACTTTGAATTCATTGTGTCTTTTTACCAAAACCTGCTCCCAGTTGGTTTGTCACTTCTACAAAAAAGGAAATCTGAGGATGGACGAAACGAGTCAGTGACTCATGTGACAGCAGGTTGACGTGACCAAATGCCATCTGAGCCACGGCAGAGGTCAAAGGTCGGCTTGGTGCTAATGATTACCCGGTGAAGCGTGCTGCCTCTGTTTTTGTTTGGGTAGTCATGGCGACAGATCAACAAGAGTGATTTTTCTTAACCTTTTAATGTCCTCACTAAATAAGATATCGAAAAAAATGTGTCTTTTCCCTTTTTGTTGGTTCTTTGTGGAACAACAATAGTAATCTTTTTTGAATCTTAATGAATGATGCGACATATCAAGAAACATTTATGTTATTCATGTGATGGACCAACACACAGTAGTGCTTAATTGTGAAAAAGAAACACAAGGTCAAAGCATTTATCCAATTGTGGCAAAGGTTTAGGTCTGGACTTTGACTGGGCCATGCTATGATATGATTTTGCGATGGTCTGAATCATCCCACTGTAGCTCTGGCTGCATGTTTTGGGTCAATGTCCGGCAGGAACCTTAATCTTTGACCCAGCCTCCAGTCGTCTGCAGCCAAAGGTTTGTTTTCCAGAAACAACCTTTATTTAGCTCCATCCATCTTCTCTTCAACTCAAAAGAACTGCTTAATAAATAGCATCTCAACAGTATGATGCTGCCACTGCCATGTTTCACAGTGGGAATGTTATATTCAGAGTGACATACAATGTTAACTTTTCCAAAACGTAGCATTTTTTTATGTAGGCCAAAAAGTTTATTTTTGGTCTCATCTGGGTAGAATACCATTTCTAAATGTTTGCTGTATCATCTACATGGCCTGTACCAAACATTGAAAAGGATTTCTTGCAGCTTTGTTTCAACAGTAAATTTTTTCTTCCCATTCTTCCAGAAAGGCTTGAATTGTGGAGTATGACTAACAGTTGTCCTGTGGACAGGGTCTCTTACCTGAGCTGTAAATCTTTGCAGCTATTCCAGAATTACCCCTGACCTCTTGGCTTATTATTGGGTAATAGTCTCCTTGCCTGGATTTCAATTTAGGTGCTTGGGTCATGTCTTGGTAGGTTTTTGGTATTCATGCATTGAACAGTGCTCCATTTAAATTCAAACATACAGTGTTTAATATAGTAACCCACTTCACCTACTTTGGAATGTGATAAAATGTGGAAAACATACCCCTAAAAAGGGTGGTGAATACTTTTGTGAGGGTCTGTACATTTCCTTTCTGCCACAAACACAGATAATAGGGATAAAATATTTTAAAAAGCTACAATAAAAGAACGCTAACTAGTCATACTGCTTATGGCTTCAATTCACGAGAGTGGAAAGTGTGTGAAGGAGGAAAACGGGGCTTTAAATCAGAGTCAAGAAAACCTTTGAAGGGTGTTTGCCTCCCGTCCTTTGATTAATTTCATTGAAGTTTTGTGATTTTGGTGGATGGGTGTGTTAACTTCAAATAAGGCAAAAAGACAGGAAAGAAATGATAACACCTATAAGAGAAGAGTTTTATAAGGTAAAGTTATTCCACGGTAGGTTTAGTGTTTTTTTTTTTTTGTTTTTTTTTAGTTTCTTCACTCATTTGTATGAATTTCTTTCTTTTTTTGTATTTAAAACTGTGTTGCGCATTCAGATTTTAAATGACGAGCAACATGAGAGAAGGTCTGACTCAAAGGTCAAGCAACTGTGGTTGACCCCTTTGTTAATGCATGTGTTACCTTTTGCATTGAAATGCAAAACCTGTCCTGTGTTTTCATCTTTAAAGAGAAAGTTCCACATTTTTGCAAGCATGTTTTTCTTTATTTTTTCTGAAAGTTTCAAAATTTTGATTTATGACACCTTTCTTGTAGATGTTGCAGTGACTGGTGGGCAAATTTAGAATAGGTTTAGGCAAACCTACAAAGAAACATTCAGAGACTCTAAAATATGATTTTTCAGCCAGTAGTTTGCACATGAGGCAAGGTAAAGTGATGATCAAACAAGTAACAACAGAAGCCTGGGAGTATTTTTGTGTATACTGAAGAGATTAAATGATAAATCCAAAGTAGGTGGGATAAAAATGAACATCATCTTCCCTCAGACTGATGGAGATCAGAAATTCTTGTTTAATTCATGCCAAACACTTTTGTTGTTGCTTCCATAAATGAGCACCTTCATGATTGATGTTTGTTTTGCTACACCTAATTTGAACTTTATTTTTCCTTTGAATTACAGTTCCCTTTTTGTGTGGTCTGTTCTATATACATTTGATTTTTTTTTCTGTTAGATCCTTCTATAGGTCTGTTCTCCTTCCTCAGCTGCTCCACATATCCTCTGAATGCACTGCCTTCTCTCTACCTCAGCTGCAACTCATTCCTTCTGCTATAGCCAAACCTTTGGTCACTCATGCCAATGCCAAACGTCAAGGAGCGCAAATCTTGGGCTGTGAACAATGTGAAAGATGTATTGTTCTCTGATGAGTCCACCTTTAATGTTTTCCCCACATCCGGGAGAGTTACGGTGTGGAGAACCCCCAAAGAAGCGTACCACCCAGACTGTTGCATGCCCAGAGTGAAGCATGGGGGTGGATCAGTGATGGTTTGGGCTGCCGTATCATAGCATTCCCTTGGCCCAATACTTGTGCTAGATGGGCGCGTCACTGCCAAGGACTACCCAACCATTCTTGAGGACCATGTGCATCCAATGGTTCAAACATTGTATCCTGAAGGCGGTTCCGTGTATCAGGATGACAATGCACCAATACACACAGCAAGACTGGTGAAAGATTGGTTTGATGAACATGAAAGTGAAGTTGAACATCTTCCATGGCCTGCACAGTCACCAGATCTAAATATTATTGAGCCACTTTGGGGTGTTTTGGAGGAGCGAGTCAGGAAACATTTTCCTCCACCAGTATCACGTAGTGACCTGGCCACTATCCTGCAAGAAGAATAGCTTAAAATCCCTCTGACCACTGTGCAGGACTTGTATATGTCATTCCCAAGACGAATTGACGCTGTATTGGCCGCAAAAGGAGGCCCTACACCATACTGATAAATTATTGTGGTCTAAAACCAGGTGTTTCAGTTTCATTGTCCAACCCCTGTACTTACCAGTTTACTTTAGTCCTCATTGGTTCCTTCTATTTACTTCCTTAACTTTTTTGTTAAGTTTGTTTTTTTTCTTCTTATTTTTATCATTAAATCATTCTGCCTGAATTCTTTTTGTCCTGCTCTGCTTTTGAGTCACCTTTAACTAAAACATGACCAATTTTTGTGAAGTAGTGTTATAAAAATAATTTAAACTGAGTTTGATCAAGGCTGAGATGACTTTGAAAAGCAAAAAGAGAGAAAAGAAACAGAAATGAGATTATTAATTATTAGTAACAAAGTGTATGCCATGATAATTATTAGTCCTTTATGTATGTTTCTTTTTACCAAGATAAAATTTTCTTTTTAATTGCCAGGAGATGTCTACTCTATGGCAATGGTCCTTTCTTTGATAGCAAACAAAAACAGTCCGAGTTAAACTTATCTAGGAAGCTTCTTTTGCAATTTATGCCAAACACATAAATGTTTCTGTACAGAATTAAAATGTTCTGAATCAAAATTTCATTCTGTTCCTGCAAGGTCTCCAAAAGATAAATGGTGTGTACTTTGACTTTGTTTGTTAACTTTTTTCCCAGTAACCTGATGATGATTTGATTATCTTACTAGTATTGATGAAAGTGCTTTTTCAGCATGTCTGGATTTTGGTCTTAAACGGTGACACATTTTGTTGTCTGAAGGATTGCAGTGATTGTTTTTCTTTTCTTTTAGCAAATTTAAGCTAGAAATAGAGAATGTAAAAGTTAAATGGTTTCCTGGAAAGAGTCCAACTTCCAGTGGTCTGCTGCCTTTTCCCAAGGCTGAAAAAAATTCTGGCAGTTATTCAGACTGCTTTAACCACCCTCCAGCCCAACATCTATGGCCAGGCTGAGGGTGTGCCTGTACTTTGATGGGTCGACCGCCTGTGATGGACCCTTTTCTAATTCAAACCCCCAAACCTCACCAAAAAAAGACAAGGATTACTGCCATCTGTTGGGTTTTAGCATAATCTTCCTAATCAGTTTTAAAGGTTTATACGTGGGTTCAGAGTAATTTTCTTTCCACCTGTTTCATATCATCCTCTTTAAACAGAAGAAGCATGTTTAATCACACAGCCCAAACATCTTTATCTTCATTCATAGCTTACTATTTGTTATAGAAAGGGCCCCTTGTGTTAACAGATTCTGAACTGCTCCATTGTGCCAACCCCCTCCTTTTTTGAGTAAAGAGTCTGATGAAGAGAGGACCCTTGTCACTGTGGGACGGGGATATTTGGTTCTGTGCTACCCTTCGCCTCTGTGGCCATAACTCTGATCTCAGCGAGCGTGTTTCTCACACCCCTCACTTCAGCTGGAAGACAGGAAACAACCCTGTCTGTGACTGCAGCCATCTAATTGTTGGGTTTTGTGAGCGTTGCGATGGCCATGTGCAGGGGACAGCAAAAATGCAGTACCCAGATGCCAAATCTCAAGGAATCCCCCTACTGACGCAGAGCCAGGACAGAGGAATCCACTGCCACATGCCCGTTAAACCAAAGGCAGCACTGAAGACAGATGAGCTGTCAAGGACCTAAAATCCCTTCAGTGCAGGTTCACAACAAAACAACTCTTTATGTTTTTCTTGGTTATTCCTAACTGGTTTCTCCAATACAGTTTTGAAATTTTATTTATTTTTTTTATCTTCATTTCTGTGAATATAAATATATATAAATTAATGGTGACCTTTCAGCACCGTTTTGATGTGTCTACAGTGTAATATTACCAAGAACAGCAAACATTGTTCAGTGTTTTCCCTTTGCTTACAATACATATTAATTTCGGCTTTAGAAATGTTTACTGTTTTAAGGAACCTACTAAACCAATTGGTAATCTAGTAATGTCTCATATTTAACAGATTTTAAATATCAAAACAAGATCATGTTAATACCGTTATCTCAGCAAGCAAATGCTTCTTCAGTCCATCTGTGCCTGCTTATTCTTGCAGTTTCTCTTGGGGGCTAGTGTTTATATCCAGCAATCAATGGGCAAAAGAAGAGGTTCATCCTGGACAGGTGACCAGTCCATCACAGTACAAAACAAAAGTGTTTAATTTATTCCGCTTTATAAACAGTCAGAAGATACCCCAAAATACCCATAATGTTGAATAAGATTTTACTTGACTAACACATGAATTTCAATTACTAAATTCATAATTAATATACATATTTAAGTCATAGTTTATTCATACCTGGTCGAATTTATTAAAAACGGCATGAGAAATTTTTTACTTTTGACAACAATCAGTGGAAAAATCTTTATTAGCATTAAAGCCATTAAACCATTTTTATTATTGCTGACCAGCTTTTTGCATGTTTACACTGGTATTTTGCTGATTTATCTTCAACAAGTCTTTGAGTTTGGAAGGCCTCTTGCCATCACCCTAATCTTTAGCTCCCTCCATAGATTCTCACTCATATTCGACTCGGGACTTGGGCTGGGCCTCTGCAGAACATTCATGTTACTTCCAGTCAGAAAAAAAACATATTGGTGAAATTAAAAAATTACTTTCTGCTAAACTTATGACTAATTTAGGAAGTATTTTGTATAAACTGTTTTATGTCTATGTTGACCCTAATGAGAAATTGTTTGGTCAAAGGGTGAATGTTGGCCATAACAATCAGGTGAGATGTTTTCATATGTTGAAATTTTGTGTGAATAAAAATGCAAACGATGATGTCAGAAACACACCTCTGACCTTACCCTGGATCCAAGGAATGTTGAACGTGACAAAAGCAAGCTTCAAGGGCATGTCTTCTTCTTTGGTTTTGGTGTATGTTAGTGTAAGTTTTACATATAAGCCTGAGATAGTTGCTGTAACATTTTAGGTGATTTAATTTGTATAAATGAAGACATTCCTAGAAGTTAAGCAGTGTTTATAAGGAACTTTTAAAAAGGACAAACACATGACATTTATGTGTACTTAATACAGGCATAAAACGTTGACCCTGTTGTCTATATTTGAAACTTCTATTTTGAACTAGGAAAAGAAGTAGTTTTTGAGCTGCCCTGTTGTGTTGAGAGTTTGCTAATAAAGACTTCTCAGCAGGTTTGCTGACAAGCAGCCACATGGGCCTTCCTTAGTCTCTTCAGGCCTGCTTCATACAGCTGCACAACTGCTTAGTGGTGCCATCACTGCAGTCCTTGCCTCTTTACATTATTTCACTATCCAATTCAAAATTAACTTAAAAATTCTGCTGGTTGTATTTAAGGCCCTAAATAGGCAGACCGGGTCATATATTACTGAACTTGTAATAACTTCTGAGACCTTACAGATGAATATGAGGTCCCATGACAAACACAATGGACGTCTATGGAACCAGCTGCCGCTTAAAAGGCTAAAATTTTACCTTCTTAGTTTGACATTTCCTGCCTGCTAATTTTCCCAAATTGTCTTTTCAGTTTTAATAGTCTCTTTTATATGCTGCTTGTTTTATTTGATTTTAGTTTTCAGTTTTCAGGCTCCTGTTTTGCATTTGTTGTTGCATGGTGGAACAGTTGTTAGAGCTGTTGCCTTGCAGCATGAAAGGTCTTAGGTTCAATTTCCCACTGTTCTCCCTATGTATATGTGGGTTCTATCTCCTCCAACAGTCCAAAAATGTGCACGTTAGGTTATTTGCTTACTCTAAATTGCCTTTAGCTCTGTGTGTGCATGGTTGTTTGTCTTCTGTGTCTGTGTTGCCATGTGATGGGCAGGGTACCCGTCCAGGTTGTAGCTGCCTCTTGCCTTTTGACCACTGGAGATAGGCACCAGCCCCTTTGAGACTGTGCAGTGATAAGCAGATATAGAAAATGGATGGATGTTGCCCTTAAAATGTTTATAGATATGATTTACAACACTTTGAACAATGTGAACTCCATTTCTTTCATTCATTCATAACAATTATCCATACAGGTTAGTCCCTTTGATACAAAAGGTCTCATTTTCTAGAGAGACCTGTTTAAGCCATGTACTACACTCACCGGCCACTTTATTAGGTACGCCTTGCTAGTACCGGGTTGGACCCCCTTTTGCCTTCAGAACTGCCTTAATCCTTCGTGGCACAGATTCAACAAGGTACTGGAAACATTCCCTAGAGAGTTTGGTCCATATTGACATGATAGCATCACACAGATGCTGCAGATGTGTCGGCTGCACATCCATGATGCGAATTTCCTGTTCCACCACATCCAAAAGGTGCTCTATTGGAGTAAGATCTGGTGACTGGGAGGCCATTTGACTACAGTGAACTCATTGTCATGTTCAAGATACCAGTCTGAGATTATTTGTGCTTTATGACTAGCGTGGTTGGATGGATGGATGGATCCATGCTTTCATGTTCCTGATGCCAAATTCTGACCCTACCATCTGAATGTTGCAGCAGAAATCGAGACTCATCAGATCAGGCAACGTTTTTCCAATCTTCTATTGTCCAATTTGAGCCTGTGCTAATTGTAGCCTCAGTTTCCTGTTCTAAGCTGACAGGAGTGGCACCCGGTGTGGTCTTCTGCTGCTGTAGCCCATCCGCCTCAAGGTTCGACGTGTTGTGCATTCAGAGATGCTCTTCTGCATGCCTTGGTTGTAATGAGTGGTTATTTGAGTTACTGTTGCCTTTCTATCAGCTCGAACCAGTCTGGTCATTCTCCTCTGACCTCTGGCATCAACAAGGCATTTGCGCCCACAGAACTGCCGCTCACTGGATATTTTCTCTTTTTCGGACTATTCTCTGAAACCCTAGAGATGGTAGTGCGTGAAAATCCCAGTAGATCAGCAGTTTCTGAAATACTCAGACCAGCCCGTCTGGCACCAACAACCATGCCACGTTCAAAGTCACTTAAATCACCTTTCTTCCCCATTCTGATGCTCGGTTTGAACTGCAGCAGATCGTCTTGACCATGTCTACATGTCTAAATGCATTGAGTTGCTGTCATGTGATTGGCTGATTAGAAATTTGTGTTAACGAGCAGTTGGACAGGTGGACCTAATAAAGTGGCCAGTGAGTGTATGTACTATATAAAATATTTATACTTACTTACAGGGGTTGGACAATGAAACTGAAACACCTGTCATTGTAGTGTGGGAGGTTTCATGGCTAAATTGGACCAGCCTGGTAGCCAGTCTTCATTGACTGCACATTGCACCAGTAAGAGCAGAGTGTGAAGTTCAATTAGCAGGGTATGAGCACAGGTTTTGCTCAAAATATTGAAATGCACACAACATTATGGGTGACATACCAGAGTTCAAAAGAGGAAAAATTGTTGGTGCAGTCTTGCTGGCGCATCTGTGACCAAGACAGCAAGTCTTTGTGATGTATCAAGAGCCACAGTATCCAGGGTAATGTCAGCATACCACCAAGAAGGACGAACCACATCCAACAGGATTAACTGTGGACGCAAGAGGAAGCTGTCTGAAAGGGATGTTCGGGTGCTAACCCGGATTGTATCCAAAAAACATAAAACCACGGCTGCCCAAATCACGGCAGAATTAAATGTGCACCTCAACTCTCCTGTTTCCACCAGAACTGTCCGTCGGGAGCTCCACAGGGTCAATATACACGGCCGGGCTGCTATAGCCAAACCTTTGGTCACTCAAGCCAATGCCAAACGTCAGTTTCAATGGTGCAAAGAGCGCAAATCTTTGGCTGTGGACAATGTGAAACATGTATTGTTCTCTGATGAGTCCACCTTTACTGTTTTCCCCACATGCGGGAGAGTTACGGTGTGGAGAACCCCCAAAGAAGCGTACCACCCAGACTGTTGCATGCCCAGAGTGAAGCATGGGGGTGGATCAGTGATGGTTTGGGCTGCCGTATCATAGCATTCCCTTGGCCCAATACTTGTGCAAGATGGGCGCGTCACTGCCAAGGACTACCCAACCATTCTATGCGTCCAATGGTTCAAACATTGTATCCTGAAGGTGGTGCCGTGTATCAATGCACCAATACACACAGCAAGACTGGTGAAAGATCGGTTTGATGAACATGAAAGTGAAGTTGAACATCTCCCATGACCTGCACAGTCACCAGATCTAAATATTATTGAGCCACTTTGGGGTGTTTTGGAGGAGCGAGTCAGGAAATATTTTCCTCCACCAGTATCACGTAGTGACCTGGCCATTATCCTGCAAGAAGAATGGCTTAAAACCACTGTGCAGGACTTGTATATGTCATTCCCAAGACGAATTGACGCTGTATTGGCCGCAAAAGGAGGCCCTATACCATACTTATAAGTTATTGTGGTCTAAAACCAGGTGTTTCAGTTTCATTGTCCAACCCCTGTACATAACCTAATATGAATTTATTGTAATTTGTCTCCAAGATAAAATACAAGTAGGACACCAAAACCAGCTCTAGCCCCAGCTTAATCCACATTCAAATTTTCATATACTATCAATTTAACTTCTTATTTCATCCTAGGAGATGTACAATGATGTCTAATCAGGTTGTTTGGTTTGTGAATAATGATAAAACTCCTTCTTATCCCTTCCCTAGCCCAAAGAACCAGGTGACATTGTCTAACCCAATGTGTGGTTAAAGCTTTACAACTTAAGTCCCACAGCATGAACAAAGAATTGGGATTAAGTAAATAACCCAACTACCTTTTTTAAACTTTTTTTAAATAATAGGGTTTAGAAACACACAGCTTTATTGCCAAAAGAATTGGACCACACCACCAAATCAATGCATCCCAGAGTTGCTCGCAGAGTTGCTTCCATGGCTGCAAGTGTATAAAGTCTAGTTTGGAGAAACTTGACTGGCCTGCACAGAGTCCTGACCTCAACCTTTTTTTACCTTTGGGATGAATTAGAGCTGCAATTCTGGTCTTCTCATGTAACTATGAGTACACTCCTAAACCTAGTGGAAAATGTTTACAGAATCTTTAAAACTGCTATTGCTGGCTAGGGTGGGTCCATCAACCAATTGGACCTCATAGATAAAGAATAGTTCATAATTTTGGCATTATATTGTACTTCAGAGGGTAATAATTGAGCTTACCCAGAAGAAACTGTGGAAGATTTAGGCTTAGAGTTAGAAAGCCAAGGTGGTAACATTTTCCATTAGGACTAATAGGAATCTCTCAGGTCAGTAAGAAATATCATTCCTTACTGACAAAGCAGTTTCAGTTTACTGTAAGAACATGAAGGGTGTGAACACCACCCATGTTTTGAGACAGTCTAATCCTGTCACCTTTCTAAAAAAAGACAACCTGATGAACAGAAACGAAGAAGGAATCTTGCACTGTGTCAAACTAGACAATCAGCTTTGAATGATGCCCATTTAAGGCAGTCATGTCTTGAAATTCCCGACATGCCCTTCATGAGAATTGCCTTGCATACCACTTTGGACTTCACCTTGATTCCTTTGATGGGAGACGTCATGGAAAAATACCCATCTAGTTTAACCAAGTCGCTGATGATCACATAGTTACATTTTCCAGCTGCTAGACACCATATCTGCTGCCTCCACAGAAAATGGCTCCCCCAAAGCCCAAATTATAGAGGAGGACATTTTTATGTAATAATTATAAAGTATGATAAATTGCCTACAAAATATTTGCTCTAGATAAAGCAGATTGATTTGTTTCTGCTGGGGACTACTGCTGGTTCATAGAGGATCATGCAGCACAGCACGTTTCCCAGAGCTTTATTTTGACCTATGTCCTGACATCTAATGACTGCCTGACATATTCATCTGCCATCTACTGCAGGGAAATAGATGTTTTCAAGCAAGTCACCGTGACCCATTCGATCACTGCTGCCATGTACCTTAACCTTTGACACTGCCTGTTATCACTTTTAAAAAGTCTTAGTCCATTAGGAGAAGATGTGGACATGTGAAAAACTCCTCTAAATCTGCAGCATAGAGGCTACTGACATGGGTTAATAGGGAGTGATGTGTGATAAGCACGTAAAACCGTTTACAGTAAGCACAGGCATACTTCAGGGAACAGACTCTGGCATTTTAGTTAAGGAAATTACTTTAGGAGGTGATAACAATCAGATGGACTTTGGGAATGATATACAAATGCATCTTTATCTCTTGTTATCAAGACTAAATTTACATAATAACCTCTTCATTTGTAAAGCCAATAACAGATGGCTTTCCATCTGTAAAGCCAACTGTTATTGGCTTTAAAAGTCCCAGATCTTTCTCACAACTTTGAAGCCATCAAGCTTCTGTTCAGGGATAATTCTTTTAGGATATTTGAGCACTCCTGCAGAACTGAGAGAGATCTTTCAAATAGGTAGGCTTCCTGACTCAGACCTGTCTTTTCAACATAGTCTGTACATTTTTTTATTAGTATTAAGGTCAGGGACATTCCAGAATGTATGAATTTATGCAAGCCTCAATTATTTTACCAATTTTAACATGTTTTTGGTATCATTTTCTGTTAGAACACTCATCTGTGCCTATGTTTCAACCATCTCCACCCAAGCTGTCATCTCACAATGAGCAAAACTCAAGAACCGCCTTGGTCCATGCCTGGGAGCTGCTCAAACAGCAGTGTTACTTTCACAAGTCAAGTCAGTACACATCACCATGGGCTGAGATGCTGCTGACAAAGAAACAAGTGCCTGCTCCAAAATCTGCTCTTTGAAGCTCAACTGAAATTTGCAGCTGGTCTCATAGAGAAGCCACCCATCTTCTGGGGAATGGTTTTATGATCAGACAAGACAAAACTGAGGTATTGACAACAATGGCAAGAAAAGTGTTAGAAGGTGGTCAATATCAATTGTTAAGCATGGTGTTGGTTGCATCACGCTGAGGGTCTTTTTTGCTGTCAGTGGTCTGGATGAATTGTACAACAAATGAGGACTACCTCAACTTTACATCAAATAAACAAATATGGACACAAGTGGATAAAGAACATTTAGGACAGCCTCAAAAATCTTTACAGAACAGCACTTTGCATTTTATTAGTTCCGCCTTTGACTTCACAGTTTAACCTTTGAAACGTAAAGATTTGGCTTGAAGCCTCTCACAGCTCAAAACTAAAATAGGCCTAAACCACAGAGGAAGAGAAAAAAGTAAAACAAACAGACCATGAAGCAAAGATGCTTCATACACTATAAGCTGTTAGACTAACATGTGACCTATAGGGTAGCACTTTATCTCAGTTTCTGATCACAACCATGTCTAAAAAAAGAGAAGAAAAAAAGAGAAACAATCCAATTAATTAGAAAAGCAAAAGACAGAAAAAAACAAGGATAAACAAACATAGATATGCCAGAAATGAAGACTGACAACACTCTTTCTATTCAGTGATGTGAAAAAGTACTTGCCAAGATAATAACAGGGATTAACTGTAAACTGTTAGGGTGTGGGATGCACTAGCCTTGTGCCGAGAGCATATAAAGGCAATATGAACACCTTAATTACAGAAAAGAGAAGAAAAAGACTCATAGTGACATATTTAACAGGTTTGCATGCCACAGGTTTGTAAAGCTGGGCTCCTGGGCACTAAAAGTTGATGCAGTTGTTACACAACTGTGCTGTTGACCTTTCAGTGGTGTGTTCACATAGTTATCTGAGGTGACAGTCATAAAAAAATTACCATGGCTTCCCTTAGAAAGAATTATGCAAGCCTAGAAGACAAGCATTGTATCAGGGAAAATGTTGAATACTGATAGGGAACAACACATTCAAGCCTAAAGATGGCATATCTGAATTCCAGAACCACCTAAAATAAATTGGTGCATCAAAGGAAGTGGATCTGCTGAATAAATGAGAACACAGGAAATGGTTTTAGAAAACAAAAGGCAGAGGAATGTGTGAGAGCAAGATGCAAATGAGAATATTTATATGCCAAAATGAATGGATGTATAATTTTAGCTGTTTTGTCTAAGAGGGACTTTTTTTCACTTACTGGCATGCTTGGGAACACAATGCATGTTTTGTCTTCACGCTTAGCAACAGCATTCTCAGGGTAACATATAAACAGAAGTAACCAGGTGGAGGGACAGGAGTGCTGCTGATTTCATCACTTTCTCTGGGAAGTCAGGAATACAGATAGAAAAGAATTAAAAAGTAGTCACTCAAAAACAGAGCTCCCTGTGAGAAACACAATAGACAGTAAGCCCAAGGGTTGAAGTTCTAAATACCAACGCCTTGTTGGCTTAATGCTCAGAACTTGTTTTGCTTTATGAGATGGCTACCTGGATAGATGAGTCACCTACAACACATGCCATCCAGTAATTCACACAGCCCCATCCCAGGTGTGGTACTGGTGCCTGAAGATCTTGGCATTCACTTCCTGCACCTGGAGCAGTAAACGAAAACACAAACTGTGAAACGAAGTTTGGAAGGCATTTTTTAGATAACACAACATTTTTAAGGTGCATGTTTATAATGTTCTATTAAATTTAAGTCACTCTTCTCTGCCAGAGAACAGGACCCAGTAAATTGTCACTGATCATATCTAAACTAGAATATCAACATTTTCTTGGGCATGTTATCTCAAAAAGCTTGCAATGGAACTAGTTTTTGATACATATCTCAGATACATATGTGCTTATCGTCAAAACAACCCCCTCCTTCTATATAGTGCAGCTGTGAGTGGAATGCATAAGGACTGATAGTGTCCTCTAACCTCCTGCATGAGCTGTGATTATAATATCAAAGCTCTTGGTGAAACACAGGTCAAGACTGGCCCCCAACAGACAGATTTGAGTGCCTACAGGCCCAAAGTGAAGGAACAGGATGTCCCAAGTAAAACGGCGAAAAAAGGCCTCATATAGTTGATTCAACGGACACAATCCCTGCCATTTCCTGGAGTCCTGAGGTTTCATATACAAACATATCTGGGTGACTGCCAAACCAGAAGGTCAACCAGTGGCCTTGAGGGTTGCAGCTGACGTCAAAGCTTATGTTTATCTGAGCGCTATAAACCTTCAATGATCTCATATATCAAAATCTTTGGAGAAGTAAGTATAAAATATGACATAGTACCACAAAGGGACAAGAATAAACTACGTCTTTGGAGTGGAATGAAGGTGTCCTCAGACTTAATGGTCGCACAGCAAGAATTTCAGGTTCTTTGTGATAAATATTTGTTTAATTTTTCTGGCAAATCTGCATGAAGTACACTGGCAGCATATTGCAGCGCAATTACAGTTTTAAAGATTTGCTTTTTTTTTGGCTTTCTAATTGAAACATTGATTTATTTATGCTTTCACTGTGTGGTGAATGTATGTTCACCCCCATTCAGATTTCTTCCATTTTTGCTTTTTTTGTCCTACTGAAATGTTTCAGATCATCAATTGCAGTTTAACAACAGAAAAAAAATAATTCTTTCCAAGACTGAACAGCCTGTCTAGGGTCATGAGGTCATGCCACAGCATCTCAAACTGATTTCAGTCTGGACTTTGAGTAGGCCACTCAAAATCCTTCAGCTAGTCAGAGGTGGACTAGCTGGTGTGCTTTGCATCATTATCCTGCTCTATAACCACTGTGTGATGGGAGGACACCCTTCTTCAGGATTTTCTGCTGGAGAACAAAGTTCATGGTTCCATTAAGTGCCTCCGAATCCAGCAAAGCAACTCCAGACATCACACTACCACCACTATTATCGTATGTGACCTCTTGGATGAGTCGCCAGTGTGATGATGGAATAATTTTAGTAAAAGGACCAACCCTAGGAAGGTTCAGATTTGTTCCATGTTTTTACCATTTTATTTGGATAATAGCTCTGAAGTCAGTTCGCTGGTATCCAGAATCCTAAGAAATGGCTTTGAAACTCTTTCCTGACTGATATATACAAATGACCTTGTTTCTAATGTATTTATGAATTTCTAAAGATTGGGGAATGATTTGTTTATTTTTTTTAGGTTTTGTTCCACTATTTTTTTCCATTTGTTTTGACTGTGCATCTCTGGAAGTTGTCAGGTCTTGATGTAGCCAATGAAACTGAACTCAGCTTTTGAAAAAAAGTTACCAATCACAGTTAATTTATGATTTAACAAGTGGTGATTACTTTTTTCACATAGAGCAAGGTTGCCATTTCTTCTGTTCAAAAGAATCCAAATCCTATTTTGAGGTTATTCTTGTCTGTTATAAAAAATGCCACCAAAGCTGAAAAGATAAGCCATCTGTGAGGGGACTATTTCTTTTTATCAGAGCAATGTGTGAATGCTAACAACCATTTTAGCTTTCTCAGTCATGATGATTTTACCAGGACAGATTAATCATCATCAAGCATGTGAATATTTTTATGTAAAATAACACATCATGCAAATAGAGATGAATGCTGTGTATCAGTGGCATGCTCTTGTAGCATGATATTCTGTTAAGCAAAGGCTTAATACCAGCATCCACATGCCATTGTTGGTATGATCAACGATAACATGTCTGCTTCTTTTCAGCCTCCTGGTTATGAGGAAGCTGTCTCTCCTTTCTGATAACCAGGATCACAGCAATTATCACAAGAAAGACAGGAAGATAAAATGGAAGTTCTTATCAAGTTCAAAGGGTGAATTTAATTTCTAAACTCTTGTGAGGTAATTCTTTTGACAGAAAAAAAACAAAACAACAAGCAAAAGGTTCAATCTAGTACATTTGTTAGGTATAGCGTGACATTTAAATTCACCACATCCACCGCAGCGCGTCTGTAGTTGTTTCACTTCTCATTACTCTCACATCAGGGACATCCTGTTGAGCACATCTGCTTCTGTTGCCTCTGTCACAGTACTGATCTTTTTCTGCGTCTTCTTGCATTCATGTATCTGCTCTGGACTCCAAGGCTTTCACCAGATTAGCATTAGAATGCACAGACCTCAGTTAGCTGAAGAGCACACTTGGTTCCAGAGCTAAACTGTTTGCATAGTAGTTGTCAATGCAGAGTCCACACAGCAGTCTTCTGCATCAAATGTCTTAAATGAGTCCTATGTTTTTTTTTCTGAAAAGGCCACAAAGGCAAGTGGCCATGCATGTGGCATAAAATTCCTCTCTCTCCTCTTCACAGCTGTAAGCTTTTCAAAAGTCTGCTTACCCTTGTGATGTTGGTTAGTATTGTCTATGTTAGTATGTATTTTCTGGGTCACTGTGCACTTCCAGTGGACCTCTTGATAATTAACCACAGAGACACTGCAGGTCACGTGTGGTAAAAAGCTTCCAAAAACACCCATGCTTTCATCGTGCTGCCAGAATGGATCAAGATGCAAACAATGAGCATTTCTGAGTGCGACTTGATTGTGTGCAGAGTTGGATGTGTCGAAATTAGTCACAAAGCTGAATAATTATTTCTTGTTCCCCTGTTCAGCTGTCAGCTTTTCTTCATAATTTTTCACCAATGCAATTTTCTCATGTACAAATGTAATATGAATTATAGAGACACAACTTCATATCCCAGAACAATTGGCCTCTGTGGGTCAAATGGAAAAAATAAATATATCCACCCATTTTGTAAGACATAGAACAACTAAAACCCACTAAGGTCAGTCAGTTCAAAAGCTTAAAACAATGCACGGGAGTTGCAGAAATTTCAGAGAGGCTCAAGGCTCACTGTTATCTGTCCTGCAGACTCTGGGACAGCAGCCAAACTGATGCCATCTCAAGGAGAGAAACACAACAAAATGGCAGGAAATTCCTACTTGGTTTGCTTTCATCGGAAAAATAAATTCTTTTAAAATCTGGCTGCTGAGCAGTTTCATAAATGTGAAAGCTGTTATTACAAACAAAACAATTAGTTGTTGCAGCATTGTCATGTAATAGTGACCAAAATGGGACTGTTCAAAGTATCAGCAAAAACATTCCTGAACTTGCAAAGGGAATAGCATTTTCTGCACAGAGAGGCTGATTTTCAAAACCTCTTTATTTTACACTTTATTTTTATTACATTTTGTTTTGTATTGTGAATTAAAAAATTAGACTGTAACCGTTCTAATTAGCTCAGACAGTCATGTAAAACAAAGCCCAGGGTTCAGTCAGACAAATGAACAGTTTGTTCGTGAGGCCACCTAGCGGTAACTTAGTGGTAACCCATCCATGTACACAAAGAATTTTTTTCTGGCATGCTCAACTTTTTTCAGTCACTTCTCAGATTAAATTAATTAAAATCAATGCGTTATATGTCTGATCCTGAGCTGTGAGTAGCATTCAAAATATAAAAAAATGCCTACGTTCAATCTGCAAATTATATTAGATTAAAGGTCCTTGTTTAGAGAGTGCACTATAAATCAGATATAAAAACAATGTTCAAATAATTCTGGGCTAACCCTAAAGCTTGTGAAAAGGATGCCAGATCTGCCAATTAGAGATCTTCACTTTACTACCACCATGTCTGGCTGTGCTTCTGTGCTTCCATTGTTGCCTTGTTGTCAATAAAGCATAACTTATTTGTTATAAGGGATAAGAGTTTCACCTTGATCTTGTGCTGCCATCTGGTGCTCAGTGAAAACACAGAAAGAGTGACAGTGATGTGTTATTCAAACTGTTCTAAATAACCAGGGCTCAGACCACTCATTGTCTAATATCCTCCACCAATACCTGGATGTTATCAGTGATGTGGCTAGAAATTTTAGCAAGACACACTAAAGCAAGGTTCACTCTCCCACACATCCCCCTAAAAAATAAAACAATCCCATCTAACAAGGACATGAGAAAACATGGGGGATCTCCAGGTGGCTGATAGCATGTGGCCTTGTAATGGTCTGAGAAAAGCCTCCATCCCATTGTCTGACTCAGTTTGATCGTCTGGAATTTTCTGCAGCTACTGTCTTTTCAACAAAGAGATTTCTGAGACGCAACCATGTCCATGGAAAAGAAGGTAGTGTTGATTACAGGCTGCTCCTCTGGGATTGGGCTCTGCTTGGCTGTTCGTTTGGCTTCTGACACCAGCAAAACATTCAAAGGTAACCACTGCTGAAACCTTTCAGTCATGATCTTGGGGGATTCTTGCTCAACAACAGCTCAAAATGGGGCCAAGCCATTTTGTTACTGGATAACAAGAAATAGCTTGTCACTTTGTAAGATTTCTTTAGCCATGTTATTTACAGCTTCCACACTTTTATATGCATTTATTTTGTGTAAAATAATAACATGGGTGTTGCATTTTGTTTAGTGTATGCTACAATGAGGAACCTGGCCAAGAAAGAGCGTCTTTTAGAGAGTGTGAAAGGCCTTCACCGGGACACCTTGGAAATACTTCAAATGGACGTGACTGATAGGCAATCCATTCTGAATGCACGAGACAAAGTTGTGGAGAAACGGGTGGACATTCTGGGTTTGTTGCGGTGGCTGTGTGATTTCCTTCAGATGGGATTGGTTGTAATTTTCACGTTAATGTCCAAATTTTCTATTTTTACAGTGTGTAACGCCGGTGTGGGTTTGATGGGACCCCTGGAGGTTCAGTCTTTAGACTCAATGAGGCATATTCTGGAGGTCAACCTTTTCGGAACCATACAGACCATTCAGGTCTTCTTGTCAGAAATGAAAGCTCAGGGTCACGGCCGGATTCTGGTCACTGGCAGCACCGGAGGGCTTCACGGTGAGTTATATGAAAAAGAGATAACTACTCAGATTTTTTTTGCTTATGCTTAACACTTCCAAATTAACTCACTCTAATGCCCTCACAGGTCTTCCTTTTAATGAGGTGTACTGTGCCAGTAAGTTTGCAATCGAAGGAGCATGTGAGAGTCTGGCTGTCCTCCTGCAACACTTTAATATCCAGTGAGTTTTGATGGCCACAGCGGCATTCTTAACTGAATTACTGTGTATGTAAATACAAACGCATTGTTCTGTACTGTAAGGCTAAGTGATATATTTTTATTTTATAGAGTCAGTCTTATTGAGTGTGGCCCAGTCAACAGTGACTTCCTGGTTAACCTGCAGAAGGCAGAGCTTGAGGATGCATCTCTTCAACAGGTTGATGACCAAACGCTCAGTCTGTATGAAAAATATCTGCAACACTGCAGCATGGTTTTCCAAAATGCTGCACAGGACACCGAAGATATTGTAAAGGTGTGGAATGCATCTCTAGCATGACGCCTTCATCATTAACACACCTAGGACTAAAGATGCCATTAACACATGTCCAGTTGTTAAGTCTCAAACTATGTAACAACTATGTATGTCTACATGAATTGTGAACAGTTTGTGAGTCTCTGCTGGTATCTTACTCTGTATACGCCTTTCATGAAGATTGCTTTGTCTTTATAATGTACTCTGCTGATTTCCTGACTCAGCTAGGTCACACTTCCACACATTAAAAATTCCTCTCTAATAATCGAGGAACCTCATTATGTCAAAATCCTACACTGTTTACAAGCTAATACATATGTTTTCGTTTAAAGAAACCACATAATTCTATTCATTCACATGCCAACTTTGTAGCTGTAATGTTAGAACTATATTTTCATAGAATAAAATGTAAAATGTTTTTATCTGATTGTAGATAGAAGTCAGATCAGCCCCATGCCTACTGCAACACCAGCTTCAATAAAAAACTACATACCTATAATGCATCAATATACCAATGACAATGATGAAATGGTAAGGTTTTAAAAAATAAAGGTTTAAGGTTACTTCATTGATATCCATTGGTAGATTTGTTTTGCAGTGCTTCAAAACATTTATTTTGTACGTTCATATGAACATCTTAACACAGCCAGAACCATCCAAATAAATGTAAAAGTGATATAACAGCTGAAAGTGCTCCAAGCTCCATAAATCAAATCAAATGACACTGAAGAGGAGAGCAAAACTTAAAAAATAGATAAATATATGAGAAATAAAATCTTTCAAAAACGATTAGTTAAAAAATAAATAAAACAATTAATTTAAACTTAATAAAATTTGTTAAATCCATAACAATCCATTCAGAATGGCAATATTATTTCAGCCTGTTTAGTGCAGTAAAATCAGTCGGACCAAAGCTGTTTTTAAAACGTCTGGTCCTACATTTTGTAAATAAGAATCGTCTTCCAGAGGGAAGGAGCTGAAACTCTCTGTGAAGGGGATAAAAGTCTTCATTTAAAAAAGAGCTGGTTATCTGCTGTAGATGCCTGCTGTACAGGAATGAGACTGATTATTGGGGCTCTCCAATCAGTCAAGAAGAAAGTTAAAAATCTTGTCCAAAAGAATTTAAAAATGGGAAAATAAATGGGAAAATAAAATTAGTGACTTAGTCAAATCCAGTGGAACTTAAATAATACAAAAACAAAAAAATAAGGATTATGTTTATCATTGTATTTTGCCTGGGTTAGTTGGTTACAGGTTAGTTTAACACTTGCATTATTTTAAACTGATTGCTGCTGTTAAAATTTGTTAAAGGAAAATAAAATAAATAGTTTGGCATTGTCTTGCTGAAGTAAAACTGACCTTCTCTAGAAGTGAAGTTGCCAGAATATCTTGCTCCAAAACTTGGAGCAGCACTATAAAATTATGGATAGTAAAGTTTCAGACAAAACTAGTGAATAAATGTATTATTATTATTATTGTTGTTGTTTTTTTCTTGTACAAATTTAGGTCAAGCCTGTTGATGCGGCACTAACCTCTTCACCTGCAGTGCTTTAACAAGTGTGCCCATTCAATGCAATTTGATAAGTCATGTATGTCTGCATCTGTCTCTTCATGTCTTTGTTTTTTTTTCTGCCAGGTATTTCTAGATGCCATCCATTCAGCCAATCCTGCATTCAGATACTTCACCAACAGCGTCATGCCACCTCTCACCAAACTGAAGGTCACAGAACCAGATGGAGTGAAATACATCAAAGCAATGAGCAAGATAATTTTTGCAGATGAGGACCAATAACTGCAGAAATGTTGCTTTTTCGCACAAGCTATCACTTTATCTGCAGACTTTGGCCTAAGTGAAAAGAATCATATTTGGTTCTTCTAATTTTAGCTTCTGGGACAAAGTTGATGAAGTGAATTTTGTAAGAAGAGGTGACTCTACATTTTTTTTTGGTCTATCGTTTCTTGCCTGTGGAGTAATATTTGATAAAGATTATGTATCATGTTTAAAGTCATTCCACAGCCTTTGCAATAATTTCATTCAACAGAGATCTTATCTCACATTCCATATTTTTTTCTGAGATAGCTATGCTTCTGTCTTGATTCTTGCATTGCATTGCTGAAGTTGAAAAATTTTAAAAATGTACTTGTGCTATTTTTAACACATGAAAATAACTTTCTCATTATTAAGCATGAAGCAAAAATACAATGACTGAGCTATGGTCTATGTAAAGAAATACACCTAGCCCTGGAAAAATTTGAAGTGTACCCTTGTCTAAAGAAAAGTGACCCAGAGTACATATAAGATGCTGTTTTTAAAGGATGTCTTGTTGTGCTCATTAAAGAGAATAAAGTTATCCAAACCAACCTGATCCTGAGTGAAAAGTAACTGTCTCCCTTTTTAAATCATGAATTAACTGTAATTAACCACATTTTCAGTGGCCACAACCAGACTTGATTACTGCCAAATGTGTCAATCTTTGTCTGAAATTAAAAGGTGTAGCGTATAGCGTGGGCGCCCCATATACAAAGGCTATAGTCTTCAACATAGCCATCCTGGGTTCAATTCAAGACCTTTACTACATGTCTTCCCCCCTTCTCTCTCTTTGCCCATTTCCTGTCTGATACATGTCAATTAGTGCTAAAAAAGGCATTTTTTACATAAAACATTTCAGTGTGACAAAAAAAATAAATAAAACAGGGGAAACCTTAAAGGATGCAAACACTTTTCACAGCACTGCACTTTTTACTGTTTACATAAAACTAATTTATGACTCTGGTTGAACCCCTTAATAGCTTGACTGTGTTATATAGGTGATCTCTTATGTTTTGCTTTATTTATTCAGTTGCGTTAAAAGCACAAATTTGGGGTGCCCTTTCAAACAGACTGCATTGCTTCATGTTCAGTGTACTTAATGAAAGGCCTGTGACAAGATATTAGCCAAAACAAACAGAATGAAAACAAATCCAAAAGACCCTCTAATTAAAGATTATGGAAACAAAGAGATCCTTCACCTTCTTTTGCTTTCAACAGTAAACTAACAGGGTTAAAATTCTGGAAATATTAGTCTAATCTGAATTTTACTGATTTTAAGATATACATGAACAAGCAGGTGAGATAATAAACTGTTGTATAAGGAATCAAAGTCTAAGGGGACAAAGCCAACTGGAACCATGTCCATTCACTCCAACGCTTAATTCAGTCAGGGGATTAGCATGTCCTCCTCTGACATCAGACAGGTTATCTTGTCTGTACACCTACGTCTTGCGTATCTGACCTATTTTTTGACATGCCTGACTATGGCTCTCAAATCCTTTCCTGATCAGGTGCTCTAATTCCTCTCCAAGGATCCTTTTTTGGATCCAACTGCAACAAGTTTGGCTGTGGTAGCACGCAGCTCTTTAAGAAAGAAGTATTATGTGTATCAGTTTAATTGGGATTTAGGGCTGCTGTAAGTGTAAATAACTTTTCACATTGTATTGTATTATTTTCAGGATATTTTTTAAAAATCCATTGGTTTAGTGACTACTTCATGTTTTCTCTAGTTCAAGTCTTACTCCAGTCAGTTTCATGACCTCAACTGCTGCGTCATATGAGAGTCCAAGTTCATCATGTGCTGGTCATTGACCTGCTGGACTCACACCATCATATTTTGAGTGGAAAATTCTTCAACTGTTATACACTTGGCTGCCAAACATCTAGTCAAAATTCACTCTTTTTTGAAATGCCGTTTATAGGGATTATGTAATTATTTTAAGATTACAGTACAATATGAATGAAGGCATTTATCCAAACTGATACTCAACTGTCACATAATGGCCTTTTGTAAAGACTGCTTCAAATAAATAGCCCTCTAATATTTCTGTTTCTGAACCTACAGGCATTTAATGGTACAATCACAGCCGGCCCATGCATGTTTTGGTAATAGGAAGTTCTAATCATAAACCAGTAATGAAACAAAAAACAAGTGCTTTAGATATTTGTTTTAAAATACAAAATATTAAACTGAAGAGATTTAAATTTTATTGACTTTCTTTTCGTATTTTAAATAGTAAAACAAACATACAGTATATTTTCCTAGTGCGAGTTAAGGTGTTAAAGTGGCAGGATATGATAGCGAAATTGGGACAATGTTGCGTTTCCCTTTGCTGGTCCATTTATGTTTTATCTCAAATATAGGAAAATCGATCAAATTTACATTTTTGCGTGTCAGTTTTTGACCACAGGAAAAAAACTGCTTTAATTTCAATTGAAAATGTTATATTTTAAATCAAAAATCAATCAACCAGTGTTTTTCACTGTTGCTCTGTGATGAGAAAAACCAATTACCAGAAAATGCACAAATGATGCAGAAAATCCCTTATTCTGCCATGTTTTCAAGGCTAAAAAGAGGCACAGTAATCCCAAAGACTGATTGTCTTAGAGATTTTGACATTCTTCTGTAGCTTTTCTGATAAATTACTCAACCGTATAAAAAATGAAGCTCATTTTAGACAGTCCAGCTTAAAAATTATTTGATAAAAACATTTTACAGTGATTACTGACTGTTTTTGGAATTTCTGTACCTAACTATTCCACCTTCTTCTTCTGTTTTTTTTAATGGCAGTTTGTAAACAACTTCTAGGCGCATTACCGCCACCTTCTACATTAGAGTATAGATCAGAAGCTATTGTACTATCTTGTACTCTTTTAAAAATTCTGATTTCTTTCAAAATATTATATATATATATATCTCCTGATGGTTTTTGAAGTAATTCCCCTATCCTTAAATTATTTTTGTTCTGATGAAGGTTTTTGACTAATACTCCTCTCTCGTTTGAATATTTATTACAATCTAAGAACATTTGCTCTACTGTTTCCATTTGTCTGGAATAATTGCAATTTCTTGTAGCATGTTTGTTAATTATTTTAACTGTGCTATTTAATCCTGTATGCTAAAATCTTGATATAACGTTCTCTTATTTTTTCCATGAAACTTCCATTTGAATATTATAAAAATGTTTAGCCTTGACTTCTCTATCCCATTGTCCTTGCCATTTGTTCTTAGCATGTATTTTAACAATGTCAACCAAATTTTTGCTCATTTGAACATTTAAATCTACAATGTTTTTCTTTGCTGCACTTTTAGCAAATTTGTCAGCCAGCTCATTACCCTCAATGCTAGTATGTGCAGGAACCCACATTAACTTGATCTCTGTGAAATTTCTTTTATCCTGAAAACTAAATCAATTATTTCTAATATAACAATTCCTCTTGAATCTGAATGTATTGAATGTATTGTATTGTTTAGACTCAAGTAGCACATGTATTGAATACATGTGCTACTTGAGTCTAAACAAACTAAAACCTTCCTCACTCTGACTTCTTCTACACAGTTTAATGCCATTAGGTCTCCTGTGCAAACTGATAATTTAGCTGTTATTCTTTATTTCTCATAATATTTAAATCTGGAATTACAAAGGACATACTCGATTGTAACTATTCCACCTCTTTAATGTATTATTTAAAAACCAGCTATGCGTACTCTGATTGGTCAGCACCAATGACGGAGCGCCTTACGTAAGATATTTCCTTATATGGCAGCGTCGCCACGCCCCACTGGTCAGTATAAAATACTCCGGCAGAAGCTGCGCTGTATGGTTTTACTGGTTAGTTGGTTAAACGCGGATTTGATGGAAAAATTCAAAATGACCAAAAGAACCACTTCTCTCCTGTTTAAGGCGCTGGTGGATATGAAGGATAGAAAACTTTTAAAGGCTGTGCGTGGAAACTCCAGAAGAGCACACTTTAGGTGAGTCCGACTTCTCCCACTCGAGATGCGTTTACTCACTGCTCCACCTAAAGATTTTCCCCTTAAGTGTTTCTATTTAATTAGATTAAATGTTTTTTTCCCTTATTTAATTAGAAAGCGCATGACGAGCGAGCTTAAAAATACCTAAGTTTTTCTTCAATTAAAGGTGTGCATTTGCTTTCATTAGACAAACTTTCATGTTCGCAAATTAAAGCGAGTGTTTTTGGTTTGGGGTGTACTCTCATTGAATAAGAAATTTAGTAGGGAGTTATCCTAAAATGTTTGTCACAGACTTTGCGAGAATGTGCTCAGAAATATAATTTCTCCTACTTTAGGCACTTGGGATCCTGTGGTATCCTGGCGGAAAGGAGGACCAGCCTTCAGCTCCGCCCTGCCACCCCCATGAGGACAACCAGGCGCACTTTCATCAACCTGGTTGCGCCCGTCAGCACCCGCAGGATGGAGTATACCGAGTCCAGGATATTAGAGTAAGTGGCTCAATTTAAAATCAAACAGTTTAAAATAATCAGGACAAAAAAAATCATAATAATGGTCTCACTGATCCCATCATATATTACTTTCTAACCGTAGACCAAAAAGATCATAAAATATTCTAAAATATAGGAAAATATATGAAAGCTATATAATTTGATTAGGTAAGTGTGTTATGTGAATGTTTTTTTCAGGTACACTCCAGAAGAGATGTACAATGTAGTGGCCAATGTGGAAGAGTACAAGTATTTTGTTCCCTGGTGCAAGAAGTCTCGAATGACGAAGGGACCGAATGGCGACATCCGGGCAGAGCTCGAAATTGGTTTTCCTCCCATCACTGAGCGATATACATCTAAGCTTACTTTTGTTCCTAACCACCAAGTCAGAGTAAGTCCTTAGACCAGCGGATGAAAGCGTTCATTCCTTGGCATGAGTCCTAGAAAAGCTTCTAGCTTTTAAATAAAGTTTTTTGGACTCTTCTATTGCTGGGATTCCTACAGTTTACAAATGTGAGACTGTCCTGTGTGTGTTTTTTTTCCATTTAAATAGGTTTCATTTTTTCAAAGCTACATTAATTATTTTTATTAGTTCTACTGAGTGATTTAACTTTTAGCATTGACACATTATTTGTTTCGGAAACAGGCTGTGTGCTCTGATGGATCCCTCTTCAGCCATCTTGAAACAGTGTGGAGGTTTTCCCCTGGAGCCAAAGATCTACCAGGCTCCTGCAAAGTGGATTTCTTTGTAAGCAATTTTTTTGGATTAAGTTAATTATTGACTTTGAGATTTAAACAAAGACTAAAAATAGCCAAACTGTCTATAAATCTAAAATGGCTCAGGATGTTGATTTGAATACATTTAGAGATCAGATCGCAGTCCTAGGAGTCCTATTTTTGACCCTTCCTTTCTTTACTGTTGTGAATGCATTACTGGCTGAGAGGAAGTGTTTAATGAAATCTCATTATGCTCTAAATTTAGTCTTGTGCAGAATGCTGGTGTTGTGTAAGGATGGGATAGCAGGAAATGTAGCATGTTAAGGAGCTGCTGACAGGAGTTTGACCCTAATGTTGGCACGGATTACACCAAGATTAATTAGAAACAAGTTCGATTTCAGCTCAACGTGCTAAGTATGGAGGCTCTTTTTTTGCTCTGATCTTCTGGCTGACTTCTGAACTTTCAAAGCCTTAATATTAAAAATGCCCTGGGTGTTGATTTTTGCGATCATTTATAATTTTTAACTGATTAACTTTGGGCTTTTCCTGTCTTCTGCAGGTGTCCTTTGAGTTCAAATCTCTGCTGCACTCTCAGTTGGCCTGCGTGTTCTTCGATGAAGTTGTGAAGCAGATGGTCAGTGCCTTCGAGTCCCAAGCAGCGACACTTTACAGAAACAAGCGAGTTGCTTCTTTGAGGAGTCGTGCAGCTCTGAGCAACCATCTCTGACCTCTTCAGTTACCTTATGCTGTCTGGCTTTTAATCAAAACCCAGCCATCATGCTGCTTTAACTACAGTCAACACCTGACTCTTGTCTGAGACCAGTTCTCCTATTTGCACGCACCTGTACTTTATTGATATGTTAATGCAATGTACTCAAACTATTTATTTTTTGCCAAATTCTAATTTATTTACATTTCTGTACATTTTTATTTATTTTGACAACGATAAATGTATAGTTTAAATAAATCAAATAAAATGCTTTTTTTCAAGGAGAATGCTTTGAGAACTGATTCAGATTTCTTATAGTGCAACTAAGTCCGTAACTTGGTGTCCAGCGACAGGTCAAAACGCAAAGCCAGTGAAGATCTAAAGTGCAGTTGATCGTATTTGTAATCTGTAACATCTAACTCAGTGTTGGGTGAGCATACAAAGAATGGGGGAGGGACTGCTTACAGGAACAGTTGCACAATGACCTGAGGGGGCAGTTGACCTGTCCCTTCCAACTACTTATTCTGAGAACACAGATATGCAAGCTTAATGATGGGTAGGGTTTTGTTTCGGGAAATCTTTTCAAAGAATGTTCTCGTTATTTAGTGGGGTGTGTCTTTAGTTTTGATATTAAAACAGCTTTTCAAGAGATTTAGGTTCTGAAAAAGTCACGACTTTGGACATTTTTATATATTTAAAGTGGTAAAACTGAAATTGAGGCCTGGCTGGGGTGTATAACAAGAGCAATACATGAAGATGTACTTCAGCCGAGGTGCTCTGTTTTCTTTGGACCTGTAAAAAAATAGACTTTGACGCATTCCTCTGGTTTATATGACCCACTATGGGCTTAAAGTCAAGTCAAGTTTATCTTAGTATAATACACTCGGTGGTTTGGCCTGGCCTCCCCGGCGGCCCCGCGTCATTACGGACCCTTTGTGGGGTGCCTTGAGACGATGTTGTAAATAACCACCATTTAAATAAATAATCTGAACTGAAACTATCTCTGCAGTTATGCTGCTATAGGCTTAGGCTGCTGGAGGACATAATGACCACTTCCACCCTCTTTGCTACATTCTCACACTATTCTCCAACTTTGCATTATTTGCTGTTATTTCAGCTTTTAACTTTGTTCTCTCTCTTTTCTCTTCCTAGAAGCTACACCTGGCCTGACTCTGTGTCTACCTGTGACACCTTTCTAGAGAGGGGCATCGTCCGAGCTTCTGCTGGCAACAACTTAATGCTCACCCTCTACCGATGATCCACATGGCCCTGCCTTTTAGTGTTTAACCCTTTCTCTCTCCTAGACATGGCGATTGACTGAGCTTTTACTGTAACTAATTATATGTGCTCTCTTTTAGACTCTATCCTTGAAAACTGGCTCAAAGTTTATCTGTTCCTTTTTTCTAGATGAAACGACTAAAGGAGCTACATCCATTAACATTTACTTATCCTTCCCATAGAAAATACTCCTGGATCAGTGCTTCTTTGTTCTCTTTGTGTCTCTGCTCTGTTCTCTCTAACCCCCAGTCGGTCATGGCAGATGGCCGCTCACACTGAGCCTGGTTCTGCTGGAGGTTTCTTCCTGTTAAAAGGGAGTTTTTCCTCTCCACTGTCACTAAATGCATGCTCAGTATGAGGGATTGCTGCAAAGTCAACGCCAATTGACTGTCCACTGTCTCTACATGCTCATAACTGAATCTAACTGCACTGTTCAATGATTAGGATTAATTGGAATGTATGTACCTGACTTCTGTGAAGTGCCTTGAGACCACATGTGTTGTGAATTGGCGCTATATAAATAAAACTGAATTGAATTTATATAGCGCTTTTCAGCAACAAGGCACTCAAAGCCCTGTACACGAGGAAAAACATTACAATGACAGAAAATCAAACACAGAAAAACAAATCAAATGACACTAATAATTCTTGGGAGTTTACTGGTAAGAGCTGGTTCTAATCCAATCTTTCTAATAGAGGTAATTAGCTCATTAAGTCTTCTGTGGTAAGGAATTCATCCTGTGCTAGAAGAAAAATAATGTGGTCCCATCATTCAAATAATCTGGGTCACTGGTATAAAACATTTTTAGTCCAAACTTTTTAAATACTAATGATGTTTGGCTGTCACTGGTATGATACAGTTGTAATACAATCATTTTAAGATATCTAAAATTATTTGGTCATTGGTGTAAAAACAGCTTTAGACCAAATTTTCAAATACTAATAATATTTGGCTTTCGCTGGTAATCCTTCTGAGAAATCTGAAAATCTATGAAAAGTAATGAAATCACACATTTAGGTAGATGAGAAAAGAGACCACATTAGGTAAGAAGAGGGAAAAAATCTAATTTTGCACTTTATCCTTAGCAGGATACAGTTTGAGATTGCAAAAAAAAACCTCAGCACAAAGAAGCCACACATATACGGAACATCATGCATGGGATCCGGTGGAGGCGGTGTCAAGGGGTGCATATGTTTATCTTGAGCATGTGAGTTTTTGCAAAGTGGATTAACCTGCTAGAACTTTTGTGGGTTTTTCCCAAGTCAGTCAACATGACATAAACAATAAAAAGGCGACAGTTCCTTTTTTACATGTTTTCTAAAACTGGTATTTCCACATTTGCACAATAACACAAGCAAAAGGTTAGAGACGTCTGAGGAGAGGAGCAGAAAAGCTACAAGCATGAAGACGGTTGTTGTTCTGATACTAGCGTTCGGCCTTTGTCAGTCTCATCCTAGAACAGATGAGGACAATGACAAAGTCTCTCAGTGTGAAGGCTCGGCCAGCTGCTGTAACATCTGCTCTCTCACATCTGTAACTCAAAAAATGGGAGAGCTGGGGGAGAAATTTGCGAACGTGGCAGAAAAAATTACTTTTCTGGAGACCAGGCTGCAAAACGCTGAAAAAGAAGTCTTGGAGTTACGGAGTCTCACCGGAGGTAATACATTTATCAACCTTATGATGAAATATAATTCCTCCCTGTCCAATTCTCCAATGCATTTCTGGTACTCTGATGTTTTCAGGCACTCCTCAAGTGGCTTTCTCTGCAGCTCTCAGGAATTCTGGGTCTGGAAACACGGGACCTTTTAACACTGCTACCCCACTGCAGTATGCAAAGGTTTTCTCCAACACTGGAAATAGCTATAATCCTTCAACAGGTGTGTACAGCATTAGGAAGAAATGTAAGCAAATAAAAGGAAAGAAAAACTATCAATGGATTGCATTCCTTACAGTTCTCCTAATCCTTATTTTGACAGGGATTTTCACAGCAATGATCAGTGGAATGTACTTCTTTCGGTTCTCAATGTTCAACAACCTGGCTCCTACTCCCAACTCGGTTGTGAGCCTCATGAAGAACAATGAGCGGCTGACGTCTGTGTGGGACACCAGCGGGACTGACAGTAACGACATGGGCAGCAACGCCGTGGTCATCCCTCTGAAAGTGGGAGATAACATGTACGTGCAGCTGGAGCCAAACAGGGTCGTCTATGATGACGGGATGAACTACAACACATTCAGCGGCTTCCTGCTTTTCCCCATGTGAGGCAAACAACACGCCTTCATGCCAGCATGATTCTTTATTATTTTACAGTAAAGGAAATTTCTTTTATCCAAGTTCCAAATTAGTATGATATCTAGAAAATGTTTAAAAAATAAATGAGAATTACCTCACTTTGGTCTGTGTGTGTACATTTGTGTGTTTCATCTGCATGCATACTGAATACTCTTGAGCAATATCCTGAGCAGCGAATAATAGGGTTATTTTGTAGATGAGCTTTTACTTTGCAAAAGAATTTTAAAGCTATAGAAAACGGACTTAATTCAACACAGGATAGCTCCCAAACTGTGGCACAAGTACTGCAGGTGGTCCTCAAAAGAGATTTTGGTCATAATTATTTCAAAGGTAAATACAAACAAATTGTTAAGTAGAACCAAAAGGCATAAACAGGCAAACGAATTTTTCAGACAAGCTGAGCTTTGATTCATCAGAAGCTCCTTAAAGAGATGTACAGTAAAGAAATGTTTCTGAACTTCTAGTTCAACTGAACCCGAAATAAGATTTTATAGTACTGTGTACAGCTATCACCAAGTTTTATGTACAATGCAGCCATATTGGCTTTTGAGGTTGGGGTTGGAGAGAAAGCTTTGACTTTCCCACTGTGAGCTTTTTCAATTTCAAACTGGGTAATTTTAAATTCTCGATTAAAATAGAACATGTAATTACACCACATCCTTTAATGAATCATGCAGTACCAGTGCATAAAGTTGTTTTTATAACAAACAAACTGAAATTTTCCAATGTTGTTCTACTATTTTAAATTATCTATTAAGATGGTGGAAATTTTGGTATTTAGACCCACTGGGATACAGGATTACCTTTCCACTGTATCCTTCTCTCCAATGCTTCAGTTTCTGGTAACTACTGTTTGAACGGGAGTTGATGCAAATCTAAGGTTTTTGGAGCACTAAAAGCATAAAATAAGCCAATAAATATTGTAAATGAGTGTTACGTGCATGGATGCAATGGCAGACAAGGTAAACAATTATATGTTGCTTCTTTCTGCTGTTTATTAAATTAGAATGAAAAACAAAGTAAAGAAACACTTCAGCTTGCCTCCATTGCAAGCCCCTTTCTTTTATAGTTTTTCTGTATAACTTTATGAATTAGTGACTAGCAGCTACGTTATTGTTGGCCTTGTCTGGCATCATATTGCGCTGACTCCCAATGAAACCATAGCGTTTACTTTCCCCTTAAAGGAGTAGCAGCTATTTGTATGAAAAGGCAGAGAGGTGACGTTGAATCCATTTATGTTACCAAGAAAAAAAAAACCAAGACATTTCGCCAAGCTTTATTATAAAAATATTTCTGCACAATGTCTCCATGACTCTGCACAATGTTTGGCAGCATACAGATTTTCACAAGTTCTTGACAACCAAATGATGGGACAAACAGCAGCAAAGGTGGCACATTGTAGGACAAAAACCTAAGATGCATTTTATTTAAAACTAAACTAAATAAGAGTTTATTATACTCATTCTAGCAATATATTCAGACTTAAGACATTTTAAAAATGTTCCCCCAAAACCTTAAAGCAGATCAGAAATATGTCATCTTCACAATTTGATACCAACAGTTAAAATTAATCAATTTATCGACTAGCGCAGCTATGCTCGATTGTTCACACCATGAGCTAAAACCATGTTTAAATCAGTGTATAAATGTATCTAAGCCGTATAAGGAAATATCACTTAGGCATCATGCTTTGTAACTATATTCAGGTACCTCATATAAACTGTGTATGTTATACTTTTCTAATTACACCACACATTTTATAGTACATTCCTCATTTTACCTCCCCACATCAGAGGATATTGTAACTGTACATATTCAAGGCACTCAAGATCATCATGTTTCGATAATTCCTCTTTGCATATAGCTAAATAGATATTATAGATTGACTATTATAGAACCGTTAGTTTAGCTCTGCAGAATATCTCCCCATGATCATTAGTTGCCCTGCAGGTGTAAACATTGGCGTCCTCTGGTCCAACGTTCGAAAGAATTAGGGTGCAGCGGCCATCGTCTTCGTACTCTATCTGGACTGTGGACGATTCTTCTACAGGTTCATCTCCGCACAGCCACACCACCTCTGGATCAGGATATCCTGCAGTAAAAAAAACAACAAAAAAACAAGAGGAGTGAGATATCTAGTGTTGGAGCGTTTTTTTTACACCGTGAAGTCAAATAAGAGCCTTCTAGGTCTGAATACACTGACAAGTAAATAGGTAGTCCAATTGTTTTTTTTTTCTTTTTTATTAGTATATTAAACAGAAACTGTTTAAAATAATGATTTTCTAACAAAGCTGCATCTGAAAAAATAATGTTGAAATTACATAAATGAAGCAATAAAACGAAAAAGTTTGAGTCACTCTCTTCTATCGCAGCTTTAAATCTGTAAATGTAGATTGAAAAGTTTCAGATCAGCTGGACAAGCTGACCTTGTCTTCTAAACTTTATTTTATCTTGAATTATACTTTAAATATAATGTATGATTATTAATTCAGCTTTTTTGGGTTAATGTGTATATACGTTTATTTTGGTCTTGTTTGTGTATATATGGACGTGGACCTGGTGTAAGGTTTGCTTCAGTTCAGAGAAATATTACATATGTCAATTTTAATCCTAAGTACACTTTATAGGGAACTTTGCCTTTACCTCTACTACACAATATTTAGTAATCAAACTAAGTATTCAGTTGTTCAAAAATGTTGAAAATGACGGTTTTTATTAGTGTTCATTTTTCAATTGTTATCTTTGTCTTCCAATCAATATTTCTTAAATCCAAGACTTCTATGTAGACTCCAGTTATCATCTTGCTGTGAGTTTTTGCATAGAAAGAAATTGAACATCTTGTCTTGGTTGTTAAGTCTCTTTTAGACTGAACTCACTCCTGTTGGTGGAAGTTCCAGCTTTAAAATTGGTTGTTGGGATTACGCAAACTTGACCCTCCTTTCTTGTTGGTTTCACAATCAGGTGCACCTTAGATCATGAGACTAAAATACCAAACAAGTTGACCAGGTTGATGAATAGCAAAAAGACCAACAGAATGGACAAGTGGCTCTGGTTAACATAAATCTTGATGAACATTTAGTCTTGACAGGTTTTGATCTACATAACTTTCTTTAATTTTAACCATTCTGAATTAACTTCAGCAGAAAGTCTATTCTTAAATTCAATGCTAGCTGCTTTGTTTGAAAGGGTTGGGTGCATACCACTGAGCTGGCATGAGAGGCGGGCACAGGAGCCCTGAGTTACTTTCTGGTCCTCCAGGGTCTTGGTAAATTTAGGTGGTCCCTGCATCTTACGCTCCAAAGATTGCAGGGCATCCTCTGCTTCAGGGCTCAGTGGAAGGTCTGGGAGACAAAAGTAATAAATAATGTCACACAAATAAAGTAAAATAGCACAGGCAACATGAGGAAAGAACAGAAAGTGCCTCACCCTTTCCAGGGCTTGAGAGGGATGCAGAGCTATCACTTTTAGACAACAAAGCCATTCTCTTTAGGGCTAGCATGGCCTTGCCGGCTTTCTATAAGACACATTTTAATGAGACAACAAACCAACTCAGCTCCTGAGGACAAAATGCTCAAATATGGTGTACTACCTTCCACTTCTGCCTAGCTAAAAACCTCTTCATCTTCTCCTTCGACAGACTCTTTGTGGAAGATAGGTTTTCAGAGTCAAACTTCTCCATCCAGGGGTGGGCCAGGCCCTCTTCACAAGACATTCTCCGCCTTGTAGATGCAAGAAAGCTAGGTTAGAAGGTCTGAAAACAGTGTCTGTTGAAAAGTTGTGGTCATATGTCTGTACAATGACCTGGGGTCCTTATTTAGTAGAGAGCTGATGAAATTCTTGGCCTCCTCTGTGATATCTTCAAAGCTGTCTTCATCAAACTCCCATTGAGCTGCTGTGACCAAGGCCAGCGTCTCAGCATCACTGTTTCCCTGGAATGGAGACTCACCACTTAGCCTAAAACAGACAGATTGAGAAGAGTCTTTACAAATTTTATTCCACTAGGTGGCAATGTCTGAGGTTTCAAAGGATATTTCATTCTGTTGGGCATTTGGTGTAAGAAGATCCCTTCAAAATCATAATTCAGTGTGATTTAGTATTCTTTCTAGTTAAAAATCTTAAAACTATATTTTTACATCTACATGCCTCACAAAACTATTCATAGCCTTTGAACAATTTCCCTTTTGTAATGTTACAACCACTGACTTTAATTTTATTGGGATTTTTTGCCAACACAAGCAGCACATATTTGTGAAGTGGAATGAAAATAAATAGGAAACATAGTTTAAAATTTTTTTGACAAATTAAAATTAGAAAGGTGTGTGGCCTTAATGTCTTCATCCCCCATGAGTCAATGCTTTGCAGAACAACATTTTGCTGAAATTACAGCGGCAAGTTCTTTAGGGTACCAGCCTTGTTTCTATCAGCCTTGCACATGCAGAAACTGAAAATGTTGCCAATTTTCTTTGCAAAAGAGTGCCGGTTACTGTAACGTCAGTTTTCAAGTTATGCTTTTTTCATTTGGATTTAGGTCTTGACTTTGATTGGGCCATTCTAACGAATATGCTTTGATTGAACCCATTCATTGTTGAGGGCCAATGTCCTACAGGAAAGTGAACCTCGACTCCACGTTTAAATCTCTTGAAGCCCATAACTGTGTTTTTAGGATCGCCTTTGACCATCTTCCCTATTCCAGCTGAGGAAAACCATCCCCACAGCATGATGTCGCCATCACCATGTATCACTGTGGGGATAATTCGTTCAGGTTATGGTGCAGCGTTAGCTTTCCTCCAGAAAGAGGATTATTTCCTTCCACTTAATGATTATGCTTTATTTTGTGTTGGTCTGTCACATAAAATCCCAATGAAATACTTTGAAGTTTGTAGTTTAAACCTGAGAAAAGGAGGATTAGTTCTGAGGGGGTGATTACCTTTGTAAAGCATTGCACGTGGTAACTAGAAAAGTTCCACAAGTTAGCTCTCTTTCACAGAAATAAAAACATCTGTTTTATAAAACTACAACAACAAAAACTTTACGATGCTGCTGAAATAGGCATTACTGTCTATACATGTGGTGAAAGTAACATGTTTTCTTGATATATTTACTATTATTACTTTGACATTTCATGTAGGGGATTTTTGACAGATAATTTCTTGTTTGGATACAGGTGCTTCCAGGAGTGAAAGCCAATTGTATCACAGTAAGCCAGATCCATGCTTTGAATTTATTGCGCCATCAGGAGAGTGATACCAGTCTTTATCTTTTCATTTGCATTTTGGCAATAAAGTGAATAACTTTGTCAAAATATTCTTTTGATGCAAACGGGACAACAAGGTGACTCACAGGATGTAGCAGATGACGCCGATGCTCCACATGTCGGTAGCCAAACACACGGGTTCATAGTTGATAACTTCAGGTGCTACAAACTCAGGAGTGCCATGCATCACCTTCAGGGCTGTGTTGCCATCTGTGCAAATGTGAGATACAAAACTGAAGATGCATATCCAACAAAATTGAGATGGATAAATATTAAAAGGATTTTTCCTTGTTGTACCAAGTTTACTGGCTAATCCAAAGTCAATAATCTTTATGGAGGTGCCAGTGGTGTCTACACAAACAATATTTTCAGGTTTCAGATCCAGGTGAACAATGTTCTGCTGATGCATGAAGGCGATCCCCTCGAGAATCTGCTGCATGTAGCGCACACTGGCAGGCTCTGTGTGCTCAAAGTTGTCATCCACAATGCGCTCAAACAGTTCCCCGCCTGCAATACTGCAGGAAGAAATACAACTCTGACATCTGGCAGACACCCAGGCTTAAGTATTGCAATGAGTTTAACATAACGATACTTACAACTCCATTACCATGACCATCTCCGGTTTGTGATCATAAGCTCCCAGACACTGGACCAGCTTGGGGTGATGGAGGTGGTTCATCAGTTCGATTTCTTTGCGAGCAGCTTCCCTCTCCTTGGCTCGGCGTCCTTTGTAAAACTTTCCCGCACACACAAGCCCTGTGTCCTTGTGGGTGAGCTTGAACACCATGCCAAATTTTCCCCTTAAGGGGACAGAAGTCAGTTTCACTTAAGAACTCAAGGGATGAAATGTGAGCCTTACAGAACATCTCGGCAGATACAGGTGAGCAAGCTTATTACTCTGCAAAGCTTGTCAGTCATCCCTCATTATGCTGATCTTCGGCCTGGGACCTTCTGAAGGTCTCAAGATTTTCTCTGGACCTATTTTTACGTTCTTATATTCCAGGCATTATTTTAGAAGAATATATTGTTTTAGTCCAGTCACTTTACTCTGACTTGTCAATCATCAAGTTGTACAAAAAATAGATGATCTAAAGTTTTATTTACATAGAATCAATCAGACCCTTAAACACTTTATTACTGGCAGCTTATCACAAAAAGTTATTTTATTACCACTATTTTAATGAAATATGCTGCAGTTTGGCATACATAAAATAGGATTTCTTGCACAAACAAGGTAAATTGCTTAAGAGAAATTAGCTGAAATCTTTGCATAAAGTGGATGGACAAACTGAAAGATGATGCAGATTGCAGGTCCTTTGTCAGGTCTTAACTGGATTTTATTTCTGTTTATCAAAAACATGACTTTCAGACACTTTTTATGATGTGTAGTATGTTTGAACCCTTAAACTGTTTTTGCCCAGCATTTTCATGTGCTGTCATGGTCAGGTAAGAGGACTGGATGGAAAATAAGAGAGAAACAAAGCCACATTCCCAAAAAGCAAACTTTGAAAAACCTTCAGGTAGTCTGAAGTTTGAGGTTACATTAAAAGATTACAAGAAAATCTGGCTTCTTGGGAGTAAACTATAAGAAAAATGAGCTGTGGTTTAAAGCTTTTGAGCAGTGCTGCTTGTGCTAATTACCAAACCTGGATACTAAATGTATATTTCCAGATAAGTGATTCCTCTTTGTTTCATCTGTCAAAGTGACATCTTATTTATTACTTACAGTTAAACATCATGACACCTTATGCCATAAACTCTCTTTCCTTTTTTAGAGGAACACGTTTCTACAAGCTCACATTGCAATGACAGCTTCAGGCAGAACTTCCCCTCTATCCTGCTACTCTTACGTCAGATTTTCTTGTTCATCTCCTTCCAAATACAATTACCGAAGTTCTCGAGAAAGTGAATTTTGGCTCAAGTTAAAAGAAAAACAAGTGCTAGTAAATGTGTGAGGTGCAGATACTTACGTTCCCAATTTCTCATGCATGCTGTAGTGATCTGTAACCTTGTGGGAGGATTCAATAATGACACAGGTGTTTTGAGTGGCTTCTTCTTGTGTTTTCTTAAACTCTACAAATACAAAAACAACCCATATTAAATCAAATGTTTGTTATTATAGTTACAGCTGTCAGGTATGGTTTCAAATATAAATTACACCCAACCTGTGTTCTCCATCTTCACCACTGCTGAAGGTGGGCTGGGCTCACTCTCCCCCACTGTGTTATAGGCCTTCACTCTAAAACAGTACTCCTGTTCTGGTTGCAGCCCGGACGACACTTGGTATGAGGTACTGGCACACTCGACAGTGAGCTTTTTCCACTCCCCAGACTCAGAAGGTCCCTGGCTTCTCACTTCCACCACATAACCCAGGATGGCACTGCCGCCGTCGTAGCAGGGTCCAGACCAGGACAACACAAGGCTGGATGCAGATATGAGAGAGGCCACCGGACACGAAGCAGGAGGCTCTGGTTTGTCTGGAAGGATGATGTGTTTGAAATGTATAAAACACTGCCACACTTGGTTCATACTTCATACACTCACTGGCACTTTAGTAGGTACACCTGTTAAATCTGAACACGGATTGCTGAAATTCAAACGGAGCATGTAAAAAGGGAGGAAAGTGGGCTTAAGTGACTTTGAATGTGGCATGGTTTTTGATGACATGCGTGCTGATCTACTGGGATTCTCTTGTACAACTGTCTCTCTGGTTTACAAAGAATGTTCTAAGAAATAGAACATATCCACTAAGCGTCAGTCATGTGGAAGAAAGTAAATTGTTGATTGTCAAAGGTCAGAGATGAATGGGCAGGCTGGTTCAAACTAAGCAGGGTGTGTAGAATAGTATGCACAACACTTCTGAACCTTGAAGAAGATGAGCTACAGCAGCAGAAGACCAAACCAGTCTGCCATCCCATCAGCTAAGAACAGGAAACTAAGGTCACAAGTCATGCAGACTTACCTAAAGTGAACAATAACAAATATGAAAAACAATAGCTGGTCCTATAAGTCTTACTTTTAGCTGTGACATTTAGATGGTAGGGTCAGAGTTTGGTGTAAAATAAACATACATCCATTATGTCTTATATCAAGGAGTTTAGACTGCTGGTGGTGTAATGATGTGGAGAATATTTTCCTGGCACAATATGAGCCCCTTAGCACCATTGGAGACTAGCAAATGATTGTGGCTGACCATGTCCATCCCTTTGTGTCACACAGCTCAACTAACTTCCAGCTGGTTTCTTAAACTTAATGAGTTTACTGTACTCAAACCACCTCTACAGCCACCAGATCTCAGTCCAATAGAGCTCCTTTGGGATGTGGTGGTTCGATTGACTTTCATTCTAGTGTTGGCAGCAACTGTGTGATGCTGTCATGTTAATACGGAGCAAAAACTTTTTTAATCTCTTTTCTGTTGTAGATTTTCCTAAAACTCTTCATCCACCCGTCTTTAAAAAGCCACTGAAAGACTGCAGTGTGGTAAAGTAACTGACTTGGTGGTACGAGGAGTTCTCACAGGAAGTCAGCCCATCAAAGTTACATTGCTGCACCATGGTACGCAAGAGACTATTTACACTGATGTATCTTTGCTTAGGGGTAGACATTGGATTCAATATATCAACCTTTTGAATTCTTATAGGTTTATAAGGTTTTAAATTAACAGAAGGACTTACCCTTCAAATTTGACTTTGTATTAGCAGCTGTGTAATGTGATAAAACCCCTGAGAAATGTTTGATATCTTCTTGAATCTATACCACAAAAAATTAATATGTAATACTGTATGTACTGCCTTACCTATGACAGAAAGGGTAAGTGTGTGTTGGGCTGAGCTTTTGCGGTCTTTTATTACAACAGTGTAGCGGCCTGTGTGCTGTGGTTTAGCCTCTACTATGACCAGCGTACTGCTCTGTTCTGTATGTTCTGTCCGCACGTCTGGCCCATCGACTATCTGCACACAAAAAAGGAAAAAAAAAAAACATGGGGTTAGAGAAATGCTGTGGAAAAACCAACAGCTGGTCATTTACTCTGCTGTTACCTGTTCTTTGTTCCTGATCCAGCAGGATACCACAGGGGGGCTACCGGTAAAAAAACAGGTTAGATTGGCAGTTTGTCCCACTTTCACTTCAAAATGCTGGGGTGAATTCTGGAAGCTTAACACTGGGCCTGCAAAGACAAAGCAACAAGAGTGTTGAATTTTATGACACTGGAAGGAAACTATTAAACATGGTGTGTGACTTGGAGATAAAGGTTAAAAAATGTCTGACAGAGGAATTTGGGCTCTGTGCTGTGCTGTCTGAGAGAGAGTCTTTCAGTCACCCTGATACCATTATTATTGTGGCTTACAGAATACAAAGTGTTTTATGTAGAAACAGAGCAGAACAATGATGATATACTCGCTAACCCAGTTCTTTTTATTGCCAAGCATGTTAAATACAGATAAAACAGCTCAGTCTTTGAAAACAAGTCCATATAAGAGCTTAAGTTATCCTCTTCTCACATACTGTCTGTATGTAAATATTGTGGAATCAGGGTGTTAAATTTAAATGAGCTCAATCCGATAACCTTATATTAAACAGCTTTAGTGGTAACAGATAACTCACTGTGTTTTATTTCTAGCCGACCTTCATATCTAATTCACTAAGTAAAAACAAGGAAAAAGAAATATGACACAGTATGTTTACTCTACAACAGATGTCCAGGCATTATCATGAGCGGTTTTCATCCTTTTGTTCACGCAGCCAACACCCTAAGGCAATGTTTCTCAGTATAATGAAGCCCAATACCTTAGAGCCAAATATTTTTCTTTTCTCACAAAGACTTAAAAGGAATTTGCAACCCCAATTTAAACTGCAACAGCTATATCAAAGAAAAAGCAGTGACTGAAAAAAATATTTAATATAGAAAACAACATCTGGCACAAAGTTTAAAAATGTTGCTCAGGTGCATATCAAAGTTTGGCAAAAAAAAAAAAAAAAGTAATTTGCTTTTCTGACCTGTCGCTGAGTTGGTTCTCTTCTTCGGGATGACTTCTGTGGGGAGAGATGAAGAGCAGGTAGGTTTAAGCTGCTGGAATTGAAGGTGTGTCTCAATTTGAGCACTATGGCTATCAGTTTATAGACTCAGGAAGTTTCAGTGTTCCCACAGTGCCATGTCCACTACCCTACATGGCGTTTAGTTGGGACTGAAAACTTTCAGTGGGTGTATCAGGGAGCTACATTGTTGTGGAAGGCTTGTAAAATTGGTATATATGTTGCCTGACAGAGGGACTGGAAGTGTGTTTCCTTTCAGAAACTACACAGAAACATCCGGAGGTCAAGATATTTTCCTGATGCAGGAAAAAAAAAAAACAGATTTTCCTCCAGACTACAACATGATAAACAATGCCAGCCAAACAAAATAGACTTTCTCACTAATTTGTCTTTATTTTTATTCCTACCTCAAGCCTGTTCCATTTCAGGTGACCACCTCATGAAGCTCATTGAGAGAATGCTAAGAGTGTGCATAGCAAAGCAAAGGGGGGCATATTTTGAACAATCTAAAATATAAAAGATGTTTTGGGTAATTTTATTTTTTGTTTGCTACATAATTCTATATACTTTTTTGATGTCTTCAATGTGTATCTACAATGTAGAAAAGAATACAAATAAAAAAAAGCCATTGAATAACAAAGGTGTGTCCAAACGTTTGACTGGTAGTGTATATGGGTTCGAACATTCAAAATAAAATAATAAAAATGGCCACAAATTAAGATACTATTAAATGTGTGATGAATGTCCGTACCTTTTGGTGAGGAGACTGGGCTCTGTTTATTAGATTGTACAGGCGATGTCCAAATTGATTCTTTATTAAATTTATGCAGTTCATTTTTGGAAGGTTGCGAAGATTGTCCATTTTCCATCGGACTCTTGAATGCAGAAGTGGGTAACTTTGAGACACCGCAGATGGTTTCGAAGTCTGAATTGGTTAGAATTAAGAGGAAAGGAAAAGAGGGAACATCAAAAACAAAACGCCAACAAGCTCTTACTGTGTCTGGCAAAAGCATTGATAATAAAACCAAAGCAATGCATAAAAATGAATAGGAAGAAATGTGATATTATATCTATATAATATTATTTGACAAAATGTTTTTTTCATTGTGCATTTGTATTCATAGTTTGTTGTAAGAGCTGACGTTGCGTTTAATGTTGCAAGTCTTTTGGAAAACACCTTTTACCACCACATAGAGATGCACAATTACTGAGCTACATGCATGCTCAGTATGAGGGATTGCTGCAAAGTCAACGCCAGTGACTGTCCACTGTCTCTACATGTTCATCCGGGAGGAGTGAATGCTGCAAGTCACTGACTGGATGCAATCTGCTGGGTTTCCTTTCCTTAGATAGAAAAACTTTTTATCCAATTTGAATAAATAACAGAATCTGGCTGCACTGTTCAATGATTAAGATTAATTGGAATGTATGTACCTGACTTTTGTGAAGTGCCTTGAGACGACATGTGTTGTGAATTGGCGCTATATAAATAAACTGAATTGAATTGAAACAATTGTTTGTGCATGCTTCTCTGCAAAAGAGATTGGAACTTAGATTGGATCGAGAGCATCTGTGAACGGCTGTTTTTAAGTTTTGACTCAGACTTTCAATTGGATTTAGGACTGCATTTTGGTTGAACACATGAATATCACTCATCTAAACCATTCCATTGTAGCTCTGGCTCCATATGTAGTGTCATTACTCTGCTGGAAAAAGAACCTCCTTCCCAACTTCAAGTCTTCGGCAGCTTAACTGGTGTCCTTCCAGGATTGTCCTGTATTCAGCTCCATCCATATTCCCATGAACTCTGACCAGAGCACCTTCTTCTACATGTTCGCTATTTACCCTATGTGCCTTGTGGTCAATTTTAAAATTGGACCAATTGCAGTTTTATACCCCAGCAATTGTTGTCTTCTTGATACTCTTGATAAAGGCCAGATTTGTGGAGTACACCACTAACAGTTGCTGTGTCAGCAGATTCCCCCACCTGAGCGGTATATGTCTGAAGGTCCTCCAGGGTTACCATCAGCCTCTTGTGTTTCGCTGATTAATGGTCTCCTTGCCTAGCCTACCACTTTAGGTGAAAAAAAGCTTGCTATTGTAATGAAACATAATATGAGACAGTTAAATGAGTATTAATTTCCATTGCACAGCACTTTTTTTCTGAAAAAATAACAATATTATTAACTGTGTTGGAAAGTAGTTTGCTGGTTAATGAAGTCAAATAATGAAACTGAAAAAGCTGATTTTTATAAACTAGCACGAAAATGTGTCCCAACATGATCTGTCTTACCTCTAACAAACACAGCTGCACTGCAGGATGTCATCCCTACACTGTTTTCAGCCAAGCATGTGTAGGCCCCAGCATCTTCTGGTAAGCATTCCCTCACCACAAAACTCACATCCCTGCCATTTAAGGTAGAGTTTCCAAAACGCGCCAATTCACCTGCCAATTAAAAAAAACAATTGGAACATTCTTCTCCACAAGCATAATATTCAGGGGAAAGTTCGCTTTAACTAAAGTGGGGTTGTGTAGGGAACTGTAGATACCATCAGTCTGTGTCTTATCTATAGAAGTCAGAGGTATTCAGGTTTGGAGAAACAGGAAAAAATAATTGCATGGAGTCAAATCTCTGTTGTTGAAAACAACTTTCCGAAAAAAAATCCACACTTAACGCTTTCCTAGACGTTACTTACCTAACGCTGTACTAAATGTTGCACACTTTGTTACTTTTGGTTTAGACAGCTGGTTAAATGGCAGTGTGGTGGTAGAGTTGTTGACACTGTTGTCTCACAGCAAGAAGGTCCTGGGTTTTAATCCCAACAGAGCTAATTTCTGTACAGGGTCTCCCTGGTCACCTCACCTTCCCCCCACAGTCAAAAGACATACATGTTAAGGTAACTGGCCACTCTAAATTAGGTGTGAGAATGTGTGCAAAGTCATTTGTCAGTTGGTTGTTACTATGTTTTGCCCTGTTATGGACTAGAGAACTGTCCAAGGTGCACCTTGGACTGGATGTGGATAGAAAATATATGGATGAAAGGGTAGTTGTTTAAATGAGGTACGTTTTGACTATTAGACTATTTTCCCAGAACTTTCATTTACAATGGCTATTTTTTCTACTGTAAAGTCCAAAACTGGGCCATTACATCCACAGATGCTTAACAGATAGTTCCTACAGATTCATTAATGTTCAGTGTATTACAAAAAAAAAAGGGACGTTGTGCTCTTTTTTGAGAGAAAATTATAAGAAATCTGTAGGACACAAAATACACGAAGGAAAACATGTTGATTAGAATAAAGAGGAACTTCAGAGTTGGCAGTGGAAGCATTAGAGACAACAGGACCTGTTCTGACTAGGCGGGAGCGAGAATCTCAATAGCTATTAGCTTGATTCCGAGTAAATGTAACCTTGAGCTCCTCATGAGAGTTTCCTACTGATTCTCCAAACTTACATCCTTCTGACTCCTGTCCATTAACACAAAGACTATGTTGCTGCAAAGGCAAGTACTTGTTATACCAATAACAACTAAAATCGACACGCAATCACTGCGAAACTTTAAAATTATATAATGAAAAACATACTTTTCTGTAAATAGTTGGGTCATTTTTTGTGTGGGTCTAAACAGTTTAGAAATTCAGTCACACACATACACAATTTTTGTAACACAAATGGTGGTCGGTATTTTTAGCTTTCAAATTTTCCTTTTTAACCAAAAATATATTTTCCCAAAGCTCTTCTACAGATAAAAAGATTAACATAAAAATATCACCGTTCAAACCAAATCTTCAGTCAGTAGTAAGACTGATGTTTCGACAGAGTGGAGTACCGTTTTAACTTTGCTGGCAATGTATCACATCTGGCTGGTGATCTAATAAAATGCAATCCTGGGAGAAAACAGCTTATAGACAATAGGAGGATCCAAGTAAAGCGCTGTGTTTTTACCATACTATAGAATTTGATTTCACCCCTATAAAATCATGTTTCCGCACACCTGCTGTTACTGTGTATGTAACAATCTCTCTTGAAACTCAGAATTACCTCACTTTTTATCTTGTAATGTTAATTTGGTGTTAAAATATTTTCAGCTTTTTCTCTCTTTGACTAAGTAGTAAATATAGTTACTTAACAATCTATTTAGTTTTATATTTGCTCATACAGCAATCTTTTTCTGTTGTCACCCTCCATTTTCAAATTATGGCTTTTATTCCGTTTTCCATGTAAGTCCTTCTTGCCCCCTTCCGCCCACTCCCCTGTACAAAAAGTTAGATCACGTGAATTTACTCACCTTATGTGTCTCAGTATGAATGGTCACTGGGTGTCCTTGCTCCTATTGACATCTGTTCATTTCTAACTGTTTCCTGGGAGTTGTTACCCCTGCATCTATTGGGTCTTTTGTTTGTTGATTAAGGTCTCTGCAACCTTACCAGCCTGTCTCATTTGTCTCCATTCTGATCCTATATCCTTTCATAATGACAAGCATTTGAACTTTTATCTCCAGAGACTCTTTGGTCTCCCACCCACTTCTGTTGGCCAGCAGTATTTTATGATTTAGAAAAACTGAACTCGGGCGCAGCGGTGGTGCAGGAGTTAACCCATGTATGGAGGTCCATTGAGGTTTGTCGCATGTTTTCCCCCTCTCTCCACCCCATTTCACGTCAGCTCACTTTTGAAAAAAATTGAAAAATAAAGGCCACTAGTGCCTAACAAAATATTAAAAAATAAAAACTGAACTCTAAGTTCAGTCATTACAGGGGCTTTCTAAAAAATAATAAGCAAGACAAAACATTTTTATCTGACCTTCAAATTTTTTGGTACTGTGCTGCCAACACCACTGTTTTTGCATCTGAGGCCATTATTGATACTCTGCTCTTCTTCTTGGATGCCATAAGCAAAATCCAATTTAGGTAAGTAAGTAATATTTCCTTTGTTGTCAGCCCCTAGGCACAGTTAGACCAAAATAGACTTCTGGTTGGCTGTTTCAAACCTCATGATGATTGTTTTCCTGAAAGCTTGCAGCACACAGAAGCCATGCTGTATTGGAAGACACACAACCAAACTCACGAAAGACCATAAACCCAATCCATTCACGAAGGCTTGATCAACCCTTGTGAACTGTAGCTGGTTTGTTGTAAATTGTATGCCAAGCCAAGTTGTCTATTTTAAATGAAGCACTGCTAGACTCTATTCTTGTTTTCTTGAACATGTGCTTTAAACTTCAGTAAGTTTTTGAAACCTTCAAACCATTTCATAAAAATTCCTGACTGACTTTTTTGGTTTATATTGGACTTTTGTTTTTTTTATTTTAGTGAACTGTTGGATTTTCAATATTTATTCTTTTAATACTAATACTAATTAACTCCCTGGAAAGGTAAAATTCATGCTTCACATGGAATTAAGTTTACTGATAATTTATGAGACAAATATTATTTTTGACAACTAATCAGACTGGTTAAATTATGAACTTTGATATGTTTTAGAGTAGCTGATATCTGCTACATACGCAAAGATAAAAATAGATAAGTATGGCATGATCTGAAAATAATCCTTAATGTTTGCAGTAAAATTAAGTTATCAATATTTGATTTTTTCCCCAAATATTTACTGCCAACTTACACAAATTAGGTGAATGGAAGTACAATTTACATTTGAACTTGTGTTCAAATAAAACCTAGTAAAATATATAACAAGTCAGAGGCTTTGTTTATTTGAGTCAATGTCTTCCATTGAGCAAAGATACAACAGTGTAAATAGTGTCTTGCTTACCGTTGTGCAGCCATGTCACTTTAATGGGCTGACTTCCTGTGAGAACTCCTCGCAGCACCAAGTCAGTTCCTTCATCCACACAGCAATCTTCAAGCGGCTTTATAAAGACGGGTGGATCCAGAGTTTGGGGACAATCTACAATATGAGAAGAGGTTTAAAAAGATTTTGGTCCATATTGACATGTTAGCATCACATTGTAGTTGCAGATTTGTTGAATGCAAATCTTTAATGTATATCTCCTGTTCCAACAGGGTTCTGCAGGATTGAGATCTGATGACTAAACCAGTTTGAGATTAGTCGATATTTGCGACATGGTGCATTATCCCGATGGAAGTAGCCATCACATGAAGAGTGCACTATGGTCATAAAAAAAAAGGACATTCTCATGTAGGCTGTAGTGTTTAAATAATGCTCAATTGGTACTAACGGGCTGTGTGAACTATACCCCTTACCCTTTCACCACCACCACCATCCTGACCAGTTGATACAAAGCAGGATGGATACATGATTTTAGGTTTTTTACACCGAATTCTGGCTTTACCATTAAAATGTATTTTTCCAAATAGTAATTATCCAACTGAGGTGAGCCTGTGTGAATAATAGTCTCAGTGTCTTGTACTTAGTTGACATGACTGACACCTGGTGTGTTCTTCTGCTGCTGTTTCCTATCTGCTTCAAGTTTCAACATGTTGGACATTCACAGGTAATATTCTGCACACCTTGGTTGTAATAAGTGGTCATTTAAGGTGCCATTCTTACTCAAAGCAGTATTTAAATTCCCCTCTGACCTTTGACATCAGCAAGGCAATTTAGTCCAGAGAACTGCCGCTCCCTGGATACTTTCTCGAAAAATTGGCGCTAAAATTCCAGCAGATCAGCAGTTTCTGAAAAACTCTGACCAGCCTATCTGGCTCCAAAAACTATGGCACATAAATTCGTGTTCTGCCCTGGGTTGAAGCCTGGTTTGTACTTTGGCAAGTCTCCTTTACTAAATAGATGCCTAAATGCATGGAGTTGCTGCCCCATAAAGATTGGCTGACTGGATATTTATTAGGTCCAACAGGTGGACCTAATAAAGTGGCCAGGAAGTATATCTTCAGTTTACGTTAAAAAAATGTCTCCACCTGAGATTTTTCAGGAACATGATAAAAAACTGTGGTCTTTTACCTATATCAATATTGCAAACCATTGTGCCGAGTATAAAGTTTGCTCTGTCACTGTTTTCTAAGTAACATGTTTCAACACAGAAATTAAAATAGTATGCAAGGAAATATCGAATGGAGTGCAACTTATTTTCTTCTCAGTTACCAAAAATGGTTGGTCAACTGTATTTCTTTTTTAATCATTTTTCTGTTAAAAGATCTGACCATTGCACAGAAAAACTATATATGGACATTAGTGATGTACTTTGATTTTAAAACTGCATAATTTCGTCAAAGCTTATGCTGTTTTTTGGAGAGTGTGTGCAAATCTTTGATTAATAATGCACTAAAGGTAAATGTCTTGTTTGTTTGGCAGAAGCAGAGTTATTTTGTTAGATTTGGATCACAGCCATGTGGGGGTTGGTTGCCGTTTTCTCAAGAATTTCCCTTCCTCATTCCGGCTCGGTCTTGTTAAAGAAATTAAGTGCTATGTTGGGGATGCAGGTTCACTTGCACGGTTCTACTTCAGATGCATGCTAAGCAACAAAGCTGAGAAAACAAAACAGCCCAAAATGGACAAGATCTGATTTACCAGCTTTAACTCATGTAAACCAATCTGGAATATGCAAGTTATCATTTAACAAAGCAGGTTTTTTAACTGCAACCTTTAGCTAGCATTTACAGCTTTAAATTCACTGTAAAATGTGAAGTGTACGAACAGTTATGAAAATTGTCCTGTGAGAGGTTGATCTTTACAACCCTTTCTTTATATTTATTCATTATTTATTCAAGCTGAGCTAAGAAGATCGAGAGGTTGCACCAGAAACCATCTTTTTTCAATTAAAGCCTGATGAAAGCCCAATAATGGTCTCCTTTTCTCAGTTCCTAAAACTGTGACACGTCAAATTCATCAGACAAGCACGTCAACTGGCAAACGAAAGTGTGCAGTCATGCATGCCAGATGATTATTGTCTTTTCAAATACATCATGCAATACTCTGAATAAACAACAAAGACATGCATGATGAGTTTAAAGGAATAATAAAATTTAACACTTTTAAATGGCAAAAAACAATTAAAACAAGAAAGAGGGAAGAAGTTAATTTTCTTTATTTGCTAGCATAGAAAATTAGACCTTGTGAACTAAAAGGACAGCTAAAGATGTATATGAATTAAAGTGTACACATATAAAGATAATCTATCTGAATAACTTATGACTGTAAACTGTACTTTAAAAAATAAACCTCTTAAACTGCTATGCGATCTGTTTGCAGTCTGTTTACTCAGTGTACCAACCTGCCTTGTTCAGACATGTTGGTTGAACTATTGCCATCAGTAACATGGAAAATGCAACCAGCTAAATATATTGGAATAATAAGCTACTAATGAGCATAAGTTAGTCAAATATATTAGAATAATACAGACATCATCTGATTTTCTTCAGCTCTTACCTATTTCAGAGCATTTGCCAGAAGTCCTGGTGTCTTTCGTTCTTGTCCCATTTGTTTGACCATATGGGGGACGTGATGGCTGGAGGTACAGCTTGAAAGTTGACACATAACGCTTTTTGCTGCTGTCACCGTTCATGTCTGTTTTAGAGAGCCCTCCAGGGTCTAAATAGAACAAAAAAATAAGTTACAGAGTCATTTCTCTGGCTGGTTATCACACTTCCTTTCTGACACTGCGGTGTGAGCCTCCACAGCTTGCCTTCTCTTCTGTAAAAACAAAAACAACAAAAAAAATAATCAACAACCCACTTATATTCAAACTGTTAAACCAGCAACCACTCTGCCTTCTGCCCTCACATTTTTCTGCACATGTTAAAACCCTCTTCTCTCACCCTCCCTTGAACTGCACTGACTCCACCTACGTGACAAATCTTTTTGTTTTACCCAGACCCTTTCAGGTATAACAGGCAGCTGCTTATCTTCGTAGAATCTCTCCCTTTAGCCAGAACCCGCATCTACTATAAACCTCTGTTTTTATCATGGATAACAGACATGCACTTTGCATAAGGAAAGGCAGAAAAAGAAAAAGGAATGGCTTATCTCCACCACCCAGCCAAAGGTCATTTTGTGCACCGTTTGTTGAATGCACCGCTGTCCATTGATTTCTGTTTGACTTGTAACTTATCGATGTTCCAGCTGAACTTTGTAATGCCTGACATCAGCACATTCATTCCAAGTGTGAGGACCGTAAAGCTTTGATTGCTAACAAGAAGGTTTTAAATCCATCGTGAGTTTGAGTCTGATAGTATATCCCAGCACACACAGCGTGGTCTTTTCTAAGGCAACCGACTCATCTGCTGCCAGGGTAAATGGATAATGTCTCTAATGGGGACTGATGTTTTAGGATGGTTTGCTGTACAGGTAGACAACACACTAACCAACTATATTCCAGGAGATTGAATTGAACCGCACAATCAGAATCAGTTAGGTTGCAATTAAGATAAAAGTAAGACAAATAAGACAATCTGCACTAACTGCACAGAAACCTGAAATACAAGCCCTAATGAGGTGAATAATGTGTTAAAAAAATGTGACGGGACAAAGCTCCTAAAAAGGGGCACTGCAATGGTTTCCACTTCACTCCCAGCTTCCCAAATTCCACATCAGCGATCACACAGAATAGCGCTGCAGGCGGCTTGTTTTAGTTTCTGTGAGCAGACCTTCTAAATCAAACATTTACAAAAAAGGCTGAACTCACAGAGACAGCATTGTCAGGGTTTATTGAAAACAGGTTAGTAGCCTGAGATTGGTGTAGCACCAGTGATAGGTGCAAGCTAGATGGCATTGAACTGTAGGAGGTAAATGTTGTTTCCCTCTCAGAATGAAAAGCTGCAACAAACCTTGTCAAAACTGCAACTCAGACAGGATTGGTTGTAAGCACATTTGTGCTTATTGAGCCCTGGTCTTTCGAAAAAAACCTGATAATTAGAGGGAAATAGAGTATGAAAAACAAGACACCCCTTTTGTCCAGTGCTACACTTCATGATAGACACGGTTACTAATAAGACATGACACAAAGCTTTTAATTAGCCATGACAGATTCTTGAGAATAGAACACAGTCAGATGAAGTTGGGTGAAACTCTTATGCTCAGCCGCCTATTAAAAGAACGCTTTATGAACATACGGCATAACTATCAGTTTTGACATGGAGCAAATCAAAGGAATATTATTTAGGCTGAAGGTACACATAAAATGATTCTAGAGCATGCGTCTCCTACGTTTGTTTATTGATTTTTATACATGCATGTAGCTTGACAGCAGTTATCCTTCAAAGAAGAAAAAGAAAAAGAAAAAGACGGAAGTCTAAAGATTCAAGTGAACGTGATGCAATACGAGTGAACATGAAACCAATCTTTAAATAGAAAAACATACACTGCAGCTCAAAAATGTAAGAACATAAAAAGTCTCTGCAACAAAATGATTATCATATAAAGCGTTACTTTTTCGAATAAATTCTGGCTAGAATTATCAAGTATATGCTTATTTTTTTTTGCACAGACTTTACTGTCTTCAAAGTAATCTGCACTGGTTACGGCTCCTCCTTTTACTTTTTACTGAAGTTGTAACTCTCAGATTTCATCACTAAAACGTCTTCTTTTTTAACTTTTGTAAGGATTTTTTCTGCAATTGTCAGGAAAAATTCAATGTATGTCAAAAGGTTAATTGAGGAAACCTGTGCATTTCAATAAAAGCATAGACAAAGTTGCTTTTAAATGTTTGACTTATATTGTATTTTAGAATAAACCTATTTTCTTCAAAATTAAAGCAAAATCAAAAGGAAAACTGGCATCAAAAGTATTCCTGAATGTAAACAAGTCATAACAAATTCAACCCCCCACCTAAGTAGCGTTAAAGACCCAGTACATTCCTTTGTGATAAAGGTACTTTAAAGGAGCAGGCATCTTCTGTCCTGCAGGCTAATTAGATTGGTCAGGCAACAGACAGAACCTCAAGGAGTTGTTATTCACATTCCTTTCCAACGCATGGGTACAAAACCCTGATGTTTCTATGCACTCAAAGTTCAGAGCTGTGTTGGTGAAATGTGGTTGATCCTCATCATTTAGCAGCAACAACAAAAGTGACAACTTCTGTTGTTAACTGCACCATGACATGACACTACTGGGGCAGGAAATGGATGCATTTATTATAGCCCCACTTATTATGAATTGAGAAATTGCAGGAAACAAGAACAAAAACATCAGCAGGCCGCATTTAAACAACCCTATCAAGAATGGTAGACATGTCAGTCAGCAGGTATAATACTATAGCACATCATATTCTATTATGGGGTTTTTGAATTGACATTGAGGTCAGTTATTTAAAATGCGTGCATTTACTAGTGAGACATTTGTTTAGAAATACTAGAAATTGTGGCCGCCAGGGGTGGTCGTTGGGTCTATGCAGTGGGTCCGGGGGTGTTTGGGCACGTTGGGGTTGGCCCTGTGGGGAAATTGCGGGAATTTTTTTGCTGTTGCCTCATATCTTTGGAGGTTCGGGGTCTGGGCTGGGGTTGTTTGGGTTTGAGCGATGCCGGCCCAAGTCTGGACTGGTGGTTCGGGCGGTCTTCCTTTCTCCACACCGGATTGAAGGGGACCACCTTCTGGGTCTGGGAGCTGGTTGCCCCTCTGGGGTATTGGTACCTGGACCTGAGAGTATAGAGTGTGTATGGGGAGTGCGACTGAGTGTACGGCATCCATTCTTGTGTGTCTTTAGGTTGGGTGAGAGGTGTGAGTGTTTGAATGTGTACATGAGGGTGGGAAAGCGTGATTGTCATTGTGTGTGCCTGTTTTTCTGTCAGGTTGGATCTTGGGTGGTCCCCTCTCATGGATCATCTTAGGCCCTTGGGTCTCCTGGTCCATGGTTGGATCTGCTATGACGTAGCTGGCTGTCTGTAGGCTCATCGCTGCAGATCCCTGGGGCGTCTGCATTGTGGCTGCTGCGTGGTTCCCCAGAGGCTCATCTCTGGGGGGGTTGCGGTAGTATGGGTGGTGGTCTTCCTGGGCTCTGGGGGTCCTTTGGATGTCTATGGCTCCAAATCTCCTCTCCGCCTGCCTCAGGTCCTTGGAGGCAGGTCTGTAGCTTTTCACGCCCGATATTGAATATTCTTATGAAGAAACCTTATATACACAAGCGTGCTCACACATACACCCACAGGTGTTTGGATTCAGGTGTTTACAGATACACAGATTTATCTCCTCTCTTTCTCCCTTTCTGCAGGTGTAATAGCAGATCTCCAGGGTGCTATCTTGTATTTTCTTTATTCTTCGTTCTCTGCTCTATACTCATCTCCTCTCCCTTTTGACTTTTCCCCACCTCTCTCCTTTTAGTTTCCATCTCCATGTTCATTGCATTTGAAATAATCCCAAAGAAACTTCTGAAAAAAATTTTTTTTCATATGTAAGAAGCGGTGAAAGCCGTAACGCTCCATTTGTGAAAGTAAATTTTTTGGGCTTTTTCTTGGCACTTAGACAATTCTGAGCACTGCTCTGCCAGACAGGACAAAAAAAGGAAATTGTGGCAACATTTGTATGTATTTAAGTTGGGTTTTAAGAAGGGAAGGGGAAACACGCTTATTCAGTTAACGGGAAATGAGCTAGAACACTAAAAAACTAATCATAGAGTCATTTTAAGCCCTTGGGCCTGAAACAACATTATCAGCTACACTTTTTTACAGCTGGTAAAAGGAGTTGCTCTAACACCAAGAGGGAGAGAGTTGGCTCCACCTAGAGGTTAACTCTTTACATGCCAGCAGGCCCGTTACTTTTAGAAACTGTGATTCTTGTTAAATTTGGACATTTGCACCATTATGTGACAAGTAGTGGCGGAAAACTCCTAAATATGGTTAGAGTATGACCCCCCAAATTGTCAATAAAGTTTTTCCAACTAGCCATATCAAATATGTTTTCAGCAATGGGGATTCATTTTTTTTAATATGAAGATCCTTATCCATTGTATGCTTAGACAGTTTAAGGCCAAAGAGTCTCAACACAGTCTTCCCTGCAGCTCCCCCAACAATGATGTGTGTTTGAACTTTGACCTGTTGTATGAAAAGGTTCTGTTTGGTTTTTACTTCATTGGTTTCACACATTGACTGTGACTGTCTGGCCTACAGTACTTGGGGTGTTTCAGCCAACAAATTAACAGTTGTACACAAGGACGACCATAAGAAAGCCACAGGAGGCAAAACAAATCCACAAAATATTCTGATGTCTCTAATGGAAACTAATGTGCATAAGTTAGTCATCCAGAACTCCGTGCTATTTCACAAACTAATTGGACTACAACAATAGCTTTCTATATTTGGACATTACCTACTTGTAGTTTGACATTTTAATCTTAAGATGTAAACTAAGATAAAAATCGAGTCAACCTACAACCTGTGGTCCAACCTCGAGCTGGACCACTGGGTTTTACCTGTATACTGAGCTTTACAGAAGCAATTATACCCACTTAGACATTTTCACATTTTGTCATCTTACAACCACAAAATTCAATATATTTTTGGGGGATTTTATGTGACAGACCAGCACAATGTATAATTGTGGAAAGGCAGGAAAAGGATACATGGTTTTCAAAATTTAAATCAAAATTTAAAAAGTATGGCATTGATTTCCATTCAGTCCCTTTTACTACTTCACCCGTAAAATAAAATCCAGTGAAACAAATTGCCCTAAAAAGTATTCTAATTAGTAGATAGACTAATTTCATCTCGGTATTAATACAGCTGTTTCGTTAAAGGTCTCAGAGGAATAAAGCTGTGGAAAAATTTAAAGCAGGGTTGGGTAATAAAACAATATCTCAAGCTTTGAAAATGTCACACATCACTGTTCTACCATCACCCAAAAATAGAGTATGGTATATCTGCAAACCTACCAAGACGTGGCTGTCCATCTAATCTGACAGGCTGAGTAAGGGCAACATTAATCAGAGAAGCAACCAACAAGTAACTTTGGAGGAGCTGCAGAGATCCAGAGCTCAGTTGGGAGAAACTGTCCTAGTTGTCCTTACTCCACAAATCTGGGCTGTATGGAAGAAAGACAAGATTGCTGAAGTTTTGAAAGAATGAATTCCCCTCTGTGGCTTACCACAAGCCATGGTAGGTTTCACCTTTCAGCAGAACAATATGTACAGCCAGAGATACAATAGAATGATTTAGATCAAAGCATATTTGTATGTTACAATGCCGTACACCTATAGGACAATTTTTGGTAAGACTTTTAATTTAAGTTCACATATACTCGCGTAATCTGACTGAGCTTCAGCTACTTTGCATAAGAAGAATGGGCAGAAACGTACTAGAATCATACTACAAAAGACGTGCAACTGTAAATACTGTCAAGGTTGCATCAAAGAACAGCAGGGGTCTGAATACATATGCATAACACACTTTTCAGATTTTTATTAGTCATAAGAAATGGAAACCATGAATCATTTCTTTCTACCTCACAGTTATGCACTAATTTATGTTGATCCATTACACAAATCCCAAATGAAATAAATTGAGATTTGCAGTTGTAATGTGACAAAATGTAAACAATCTTAAGGGGAAGGATCAGACATACAGGCAGTACGCAGAGGAGCAGATGGTTAGTTAGCCAGATGGTCTTGAACTAAGTTATACAATCATCACTTCTTTTTAGAATATAAGATAGAATTACTATTTCAGTCAGGAACAAAATCCAATTTATATCTTTAATCATATAAATAATGCATTTCTTTTACGGTTTCTATCTCTCCGTTTTCCAAAGCGATAGAAAGAAGGTACAGAGACCATCTATTACTGAGGCCCAGCACCATTCTACTGCCTTACATGCATATAAAGCAGTAGAATGGAGGCAAAGACGAGGAGGACGGAAGAGGTGGATTAAACAAAAGCTACAGGCAGATTTTTTCCCTGGTCGATCTGTGTCTTACTTTAATCCCTTTAGTATGCTTTTCTTATTAAAGAACCAGAAATACTGTTTGCAAGCCAATGTATTAAGCTAAATGGTGACTAAAACTCAACTCAGGGACTAGATGATGTCACTGAACAAAAACAAGCAGTATTATATTAGCATTATATTGTTAATATATTCATAGAACTAAGCATAAACGGCTGGTGGACAGAGGCGGAGTTGATATCAGTTGTTGCTATGCTGGTAGATCTGCTGCTTTTTGATAATTGGACCAAATAAAGATTTTCCTTCCTTTTAGCCAATGCGCGTTCAAGTCGTCAACGCCAACTATCGAACCTCGGACTGGAACAGGCAGGTTGGGGGGTGGTGGGGAAGGGACTCCAAAGGTCCCGAGAATAAGTCGGTCTACTTCTGTAGAAAACGGCAAAACCCGTAAATGTACTATTATTTTAAAAATAAAACTTAATTCGGAAATGTTTTACTGGTGTTCGACGGTTATCACGACTTAGATAGGTTGACGTATGTCAGTTTAGAAACGTGAGGCTACGGGTTTTAACGTCAGAAAGCTAGCTAAAGCGGCGTCAGATTTTACTAGCTTAACGCACTTCTTGTTACATTTGGTAAAGTACCCATTTGATTTGCTTTTCTTGCAATACAGTTAGGTTAAAACTGTTGAAAATCTGTTTACCAGATAATTGTATTCACTATATAGGGGTATAAATGGCAATAACAATGAAATACTTGTGTTTTGCTAGCCCAGTAATAAAGAATCGCCCAGCGCTCAGAATGGCTTTTGACGGGCATCAGACCAGTTTGACAAATTCACTTTTCCAGACGTGCCAGCGTCAGGTAAGTTAACATTCTGACTGTTTTATATATTATATCGTGGTTTCTGTATCTAATACCTTCTAAAATGGGGCTTAAATGGTTGTTCTGTAAAAGTATTTGGACCGAAGCAAAAGACACTGATCATAACCTTCATCTTATTACAAAGTACCTGTAAATCCTTGGAATACATTTTTAGCCCACAACCGCGGTTATAAATCTACCAAATAAAATACCATTTTAGTATATATTGTCCTGGAAAGTTAAAAATGATGCAATTAATTTTTTTGGTTTTGATTCATCAACCTTGAGACAGTCAACAAATAACAGCAAACTGTATTTTATTTTATTCACTTAAAAAGTTGGAACAGCTCCAGTCAAGAATGCACCTCAGAAATTAGAGAATTATTGGAAAGTTAAATTATTTCAGTTATTCAATTCAAAAAGGGAAACCCATTACTTTGATTCATCACATATTCAATGATACATTTAAGGTGTATATGTTGATTTTGATTGTTATGGTTTACAGATAACAAAAATCCTGGATTACGATTCATAGACGACAAATAAAAAAAGATTGTATTTCTGAAAAGTATGTCCATGTACTTTACAATGAATGCACTCAACACATGGTTGGTTTCCCTTGCATAAATTACTACATCAGCGTGGCGTAGGATGAAGGCGATCAGCCTGTGGTACTTCTGAAGTATTAAAGTACTGTCAGGTTTCTTTAATTGAATCCTTCAGCCCGTCTGCATTACTGGGTCTGATGGCTTTCATTTACCTCTTGACAAAAGGCTATTGTTTCTCTATGTGGTTTAGGTATTTTCTTCCACACCTCTTCCTTCCACTGAACTTTCCATTAATATTGCTTGCATTCTATTAAGACAAGAGAAGAATAATTGTTTTTTAGTTGAAACATCTTGTACATTTGAACAGTGATAAATGGAGGAAAATTGTTTTGTGAAAACTAAAAAGGGAACAAACAATCCTGTTTGCAAGGTGGCCATTCTGATAACTTTACGATCCAGGATGTTATATGGATAGTCTGATTAAATAGGGGGTGTTGCCGATGCTTGCAGAGACTAAAGCAATCAAAGGAAAGATTCTCACTAAACACAGAATCACTGGGTTCAGTATAGGTCAGACACATGTTTAAATTAGGGGTAAAGGCTTTATAAACCTTCTGAATTGTAATACCTGTTCATGTGAGAGGAGGAAAGTAGCACAATGTTGAATGGAATCTTTTCTCTCTTTTAGACAGGTGTTAATGGGAGTGGTAAAAGTGATTGCATGCCAGCCCCCTTCATTCCCAACCCAGTTACATCAAGTTTGGAGCATTTGGACCCTTACTGGTCTCAGGAGTCTCAAGATGATCCGTATGAACTCAGTTACGCCCAGAGCTCCATCAAAAACAGGTATTATTATTATTAAAGTAATGTGATATACAATATAGTGTTGTCAGTGCGTAATTCATGTCATACTGTCATACTCAAATAGTTTAGACTTTGTCATTGTGTTTTAGAGAGTTAAAAAAGTGCTGTGTAGAAAATCTTCTGTTTAAATAAAAAAGGTGTTCAATGAACACAGAATATAGTTGTAATAGATCATTTTTTTCCCTCGAAGGAAACCCACTGATGGCAACTGTGATGGTGAGGCAGATCTGCAGGGTCTTGTTTCAGATATTTTGGATGAAGCAGATGCACGGGATAGCTTCTACAGTGAAAGGTATTTCAGTGATTAAAGTTTAATACCGAGTCTTTATAATTTGCTGTACGGATTATGACATCTGTCGGTGTGACAGTGTTAATTAAATTAACATATGTTCCAGAAACACTGACAGTAAAAAAAATTAATTATCTTCTTTTAGCCTACCTACATGCAACCCCATCTGGTCTCCGAAGACAGTGAAAGAAGAGTTGTTACAGTATTTTCAGCCAGAACCCAAAACATTCAACAACCCTTCCTTTATTTCGAACCACCTGCCCCATGAGACCTTGAGTAAGGCACAAAAGTCAGGAGATAAAGAAATTAATGAGCTGAGTCAGCTGTCCAGTGGTGTATCTGGCAACCAGCAGTGGTCTTTTAATTTACCAAAGGGAGGCAGTTATTTCATCCGTCCTCAAAAGCTGCCACCAGGTCTGCCGTTGTCCAACAAAGTACCTGCTGACCTATCACAAATGCAACAGTATAACCACATCGGCATGCCACCTTATAACAGCAGAGGGAATGATATGCCTTTGAAAAACGTCCCTGTTCTCAGCGACGTCTTCAGACCTCAAAATGATGCAAATGACTCGTGCCTTGATGATCTATGTGAAGACCACTACAATCAAAAGAGTGTTAATCTGTTCTTTAATGAGCGCTGTGTACCAGCAGACATGAACCAACTAGTCAGCAGTTTTCAGTCATTCATGCCACCGGATCATGACAGCAGCTGTTGTCGAGACTTTCCAAGCATGCATAACCCAGTTATGGACATGCTCAGAGAAGAAGAACTGGCTCAAGTTAGGAAAATCTATGATCCTGCAGTCTCAACACAGAATTTCCCTGCAACACAGACCCAAAAGCAGCTCTTTGGCCACTTGAAGCTGATTCAGAATGGGAGGATTGGAGAAGTGAGGAAACAAAAATTTAAACTTGATGACTTCCAAGATCCTTCTGAGTTCAACTCTGAGAGCATGGAGTACTTCCAGAAACCAAAGGCATTCTCAGCACATCTGAGCATCCCAAACCAACACCAAAACCAGATAATGCACAGAGAGAACCATCATCCAAGCATGAACCAGTATTCAAAACAATTTACCAGGCAGAGCCAGAAAAAGATCAAGTCACACATGGAGAAGGAAAACAAGAAGATGCAAGGGCCTGGATTTACACAAGAACTCTTCACTAGAAGGCAAACCAATACTGACATGGCAGAGGGAGACATACAACACTTCTCACAAAATCCATACTATGATTTCCAGGGTAACATGCAGGCCCACAGACGTGATGGAGAAAACATCATGATCAGTGCAGGGAATGTACAGCAGTTCTCACCTCTTCCACATTCTCAAAATGACCTCAGGAGATACTTTAACATGGCCGTAAACTCAAACCTCAGCTCTAGATCCATACTGCCCTGTGAAAACCGTGGTTATCACATAGATATGGGTGGTATTGGGTCCAATAATGATGCTGCAGCATTTAACTCCTTCATCAGCGACATGAAGAACCACAGAGGAGAGAGCACCTATCATGGCATGGCCTCAGCTGTGACATCTTCACTTATGATGAATCAAGGAGGACCCGCATTCCAGCTTCACTTCTACCTTGATGAGTGTTACGAGCAGTGGAAGAGTTTGGAGATGGAAAGACAAAAGGTATCACTTTAGAATCTATTTTTGTTTCTTTTAGGATGATATTAAAGCCATTTTTCCTGACATTTTTATTCAACTGTTCAAAACAAACTGCACACAATTCATTTTAATTTGCCATTAGAATCATCAGAAGTTTTTATGGCGTCACTGTCTCATGTGTTTTCTATTTTAGACAGAGGTCATCCTTAAAACAGCTTTCCCTGGGCAAAGGACTGCAATTATGACCCACACCAATTCCCCTAAAACTCCATCGATACCCAGAAGAGTTGACTACCTTATTGTTAATCAGATGAAGGAGCAAGCACAGGTAAGACTGTCTTCAGTACTGCCCCCTGGTGGTTAACTTGGTTGCAGCAGTTTTATTGCATCAAAGAAATGTTCGTTTCATTTGGCCATCTTGAATCCCATCAAAGGAAGAATACCCCAACTGCAGACTTAAGAGGGCTAATGGTTGTGCAGTAGCCGATTATGAAATATAATCAGCTACTTTAACCTTTATTTATGTTTCTTTTCATATCCAGTTAATATGTATATGCCATACAATGGTTGCTGTGACATGCAAATTACTCTGGCTCAGTTTAACATTTTTGTCCTTAAATGTAGTTGTAGGCTAGAAAGTAAATAACACACTTGATAAATAAATCAGTATGAGTTGTTGTGTTTCTTTACTTATACTTGTACAGATCAGTTTCTTGAAGAAAAGCGAATGAAGAAAATGTTATTAATATGTTGCAGGTGACAAGCCTTTTTGATAGAATGGAGTACCTCTGTGGCGTTCCCCTGCATAGCAACATCCACGCAGCGCTGAAAATGCACCACATGGCTGTTTGTATCACCCAGACTCGATGTAAGGAGGACATTGGAAACGTGACAAAGCAGCAGCAGGGAATTAATTTCACTGAGGACAGAGGTAATCATTCTCACACATACTTTTGCCTCTTTTTTTAAAGATGCTCATAGTCCTAACTGGCTTCTGTTTCAAAGATCACCTGTTGATGGTCATGGCACTGAAGGACCTGACTGCTACCACCAAGAGGCTCCGAACAGCTCTGTGGTGTGCCCTCCAAACGACCATGCCGAAACCTGTCAAGATTCAGGACCACGATGCATATGAGGAGGCCGCTTGCGCAGAGAGGTGCTCCTCTCCTTTCCCGGGTTACTTTTTTTGCTTATGAATTATCTAGATACAAATGGGAAATATCGAATAAGGTGATAGAAACAAACATTTCTGCAGTATTACTTACCTTCAAATGAGTATATAACCGTTTATGAGGAAAAGAATAATCACAACAAGCAGTTTGAACCTTGAAGATAACTGATTTTTCTGACAGCAGACATTTTTTTGCTCAGGAGTTACATGAAATGTAATTTACAATTTGCAGCGTCTTCATTTCATTTAATTAGTGTCCTCTCCAGATCAACACAATCTTGTACCATCAGTTTTTTTAAAGACCCTATTTATGCAGAAGAATTTAGGGAATTCTTCATTTTACTTATTTATTGGAGTATAATAGAACCTCAGTTTTATGTATTACCCAGAAATAACTGAATCACAAGCGCAGTTTAAACATAAATACTAAATTGGTTTCAGTAAAGTCCCAATCAAATCCTTCATATTTCTTTTGTAACCATAACATTCTGTAAAGAGAAATGTTTTTGTTTCATCTGTAGTTTGATTTAAAATGTTTAGACGGTATTAAGAGAAAAACTCAATTTAAATGCTTTAATCACACTACTTATTAGAAAATATGTGAAAAACATCAGTCAAATAAAGAGTTCTCAAAATTGTTATTTAAAGTTTAGTACAAAAGTTGAACCTTTTGAAAGTTTTTAAAATTAAACTTGAAATGTTCTAGTTTTTGAAATGTTACATCTTCAAAAATATTAATAGTTAAATGTTTAAGTGTAAATTTTGAGATCACAATGTCAGCAAAGCGCTACGTGTGAAGGGTGTCTGTTTAACTTATGTATTTAAATTTGTCGTAAATTTGTTGTTTTTTTCATGTTATCTGTTCTGTACAACTAAACAAAAGAAAAATAAACACACTTTTCTGGAAAATATGCTTTTATTAATACTTTTAAAAAGATTAACCTGAAAACGTTCGAGACGATGGAACATTATACATTTGAGGTTAATTTAGCAAATTTTGTTCTTATTCGCCGTCAAAATGCATAGAAAGTAAAACCAAAACCTAATGCGGCAAAAATGCAGATAACTTGCTATTGAGGGTTGTGCAGAAATATCCAGCATTTAGCAGATGTTGGCTCCAAGAACAACAGTGGAAACGGGTTTTGGTTGATGCTCATCATGAGTTTCAGTTATATGCTGTTATTACCAAAGGGATGATCTTGTCCAATCCTAACCCAGGTTTGTGACACATAGTTTTCAGCATTGCTATTGATCACCTAATCTGTCATACAAAGTGTGCAAGTTTACCCTGAGGTAACTTAGTGTAAATGTATTTATGAATAAACTTTAGTTCTGCACATCCAATTCAGTGTTTCTCACAAATAAGAGAATCTTTCCCAAGCATCTGACAAACATGAGATTTACATATTAAGAGATTTAGTTGTACAGAGAAGCACATTTGTAGATTTTACTTCTCATTCTTTAGTTTTCTTACAAAACAAACATTTTGACAAAAATTGTCCTTTCTACTGATTTTATCTTTTACGTTCACCTTTTTGTGTACGTTTCTTCTCTTTCTCTTTTCTGTCCTGCTTGGCTAGTTTGTCCTTCTCTCGCTGCATTTTGTCCGTTTCCTTCTTCTTCTGGGCATCTTCTCGGGCCTGGTCGCGTTTTTGCTTCTGTCTGTTGAGCACCTCTTCCACATTGGTGTTCCTGAACAGGGCTGATGCCAACAGTAAAGGACAACTACTTTTAAAATTCGCAACATTTATATTACCAACATGTAACCACTGTGGATGCATGAAAGCATAGTGCAAGGCTAATAATCCAACTAAGGAATTAAATATGAAACATTCATTTGATAAAGCTAAATAGGATGGGATTTAAGATTAAAAACAGTCAGAAAGGATACATCTATCACTTCCAGGAACTTCATTTCCAGCTGGTGGCTCCCCTTCTGCTTCAGTGCTTTTGTCAAGGAAAGGGTTAACATCTGAAATTCAACTGTTCTGGATGAAACAAAAACACATGCCTCCCTCTTTCCATGATTACATTCATACGCCTTAGGTTTGCACCGTCATAAATGTCAATATGCAAACTGACAAATACAGAACACTTCTAAAAGCGAGTCATGTTTATCGTCAAGGATATTCCTCTTCATCTGTTACAGTAGCGTATTGAGCAAGAAGAGCCTCTTTTCTTTTCTTCGACTCCTCAGACAGCTCTTTCTGTTTCACGACAATCTGAGCCTGTTTTTCTATCATGCTAGCAATAGCCTGGACCTCAGCTAAGAAAAGGGAAAGAAACAGAAATGGTCAGATTGAGCTAAAATACAGTACTTTGGTTCAGCACGTGTAATTTGCTGCTACAAAGTATGATTGGAACCTGTTGGGGTTCAGGGCCTAACATCAAGTATTTCAACTAATCATTTTAATGAAGCAAAGAGTGAGCTACCAGATTCCTGGAACATTACTCTGTGAAAACAACTCAGTGGCACAAACTTCTTTTCATCTGCTGAAACAAAAATGAACTTCTGTAATTTGCTCCACACCCAAGCACAGATTATCAAAAACTTAACATTTTGGTTAATTTCATACCACTTCATTGTGATATTATACCAATAAATCTTGGTATTTTATTGCATTTAGACGGCATTTTTGTGGAGTTGTACAATTCATTAAATCACAAAAAGCATCCCAATATCAGTATATAACATATCTAAATTGCAAAGAACTGCTTGGATGGTGGTATATTATATTTGATGTTCCCTGTATGCCAGTGAAATGTTTGGGCAGTTGCATTGTCTTTCCTGCTGTTGATGCTAAAGCTCAGAGTGGTGGGAAATCGTAAAGACTGAAGAAAATAAAGAGGAGTGAGGAAAATGTGGATTAATCATTATAGTCATCCTTACAATCAAGAAAAATATTGCATTTTCATATTTTCCTGATATGTGCAGATATACATTACGGGAAAGCTTCTCTGTCTTTTTAAATTAACATGTAGGTATGTAACAGGTGACAATATGATGTTATGTCTTGAAAGATTGGCTTTTCCAACCAGTGATTACCAAATAACTTTTTAAAATATGATTAAAGTAAAAATCAAATCCTTATAGATACCGTCATCGTTGTTTTGTCTGGCAGCCAATCGGTTGCAACACTCCTTCCAGTGATTGATGATCTGCTTGCAGACCTCGTCTATGGTGTCTTCATCCTTAACACGGGAGAGAGTAGTGGATAATAAAGCATTTTGATTATGAAACATGTAAATACACAGTTATCGCTAACTCAAGTGAACTTCACCCAGAGTAGAGGCAATTATCAAACGATAACTATTCTGGATTTAGAATAAAGAAAGTTAATTTTAAAGCAGAAATACAATATCCTGCAACTCTTGTCAAAATTAACCTAGCACAAATTACACTTCTGGTTAGCTAAAATAAATATAGGGTAAAGTTTAGCATGGCAGATTAGTAAACCTCCTTTCTGTCCGAGTTAAAACGGACAGCGGATAAGGACACATTGATAATTTAATCCTGACAAACTCGAGCAACACCAACAGATATTAGCAGCGCTATAGGACCCAACAGAGGAAAGACGGACAGAAGCAGATGTGAAAACAGCCTCGGTAAAGGAGTGAGACACGCCGCTTGAATACTCACCAGAAACGCAGAAAAAATTCCTTGAAGCGCATCTTCTTTTTCCTCGTCGCTCTCCTCTTCCTTTAGAATCCCTAAAATATATGCACCGTACACTTCACGATCAACTTCTAACGAGTCCAGTCGGTCGTTGAGCCAGCTTTCAAACTCCCCGGCATCTCCCACGGGCGCCGCCATCTTGGCGCTTTGAGGTCCTTCGTTTCAGACAGTTGCCTTAAGTCACTGCCTGTTTAAAAAAAAGCATAACTAATTAGATGACCAAACGAATGAATGCACATGATTATGGTTATAGTTTTGCTACCAACATTAAATTATACGATACTGGTGAATTAAGACGCGTTCCTTCATTTTTACAACTATAAATGTCGTTCTTTTTTTTTTTTACTTGGGGTTTGAATGTGGTTAAATCCGGTTTGACATCATCCCCATAAATTGGACTTCAGAGGTAACTGGAACACAGCAGAAGTAGCCACCAGCATTACAGCAGTGTTTGTATTTACCTCACAAAAAATACTTTAACGAAATTTTTTGGAATCACACTGAAGGCAGGCCAGTGGTACTTTTCCCACGATTTCAGAACTATTTACTGTATGCCACGTTTTTGCTAACAGTTTTTTGGGAATAAGCTTGTTGATGCAGTATTAGAATATTAGTATGATTATACTTTTTAATGTCAAAATATGAGACGGTTCGTGCCTTGTGCTTAGGAGCCTCTTTTAGGCCTGAATAATGTATAAGTCAGAATTAAGTGACTTAACACACAGGAGACTTGTGTGTACTATGGCGTAATCAGGATTAAAAGTAACCAGCCAGTATTTAAAATTAAAGTAAACAAATACCATCTTAAAAAAAATCTGAAATCATTACAGCCTTATTTAGTGGTGTAATTAAGGGGAGCTTAATTGTTTTTTTCCCCCTTTATTGACTTGAGCCTTGTGAGTTAAGGCTAAGTAGTTTACCCCCTGAAAAAAATATTTTATGTGCAGCAAATATAAAAAAAAGCCCCTATGTTATTTGTAACCAAATATACTACCACCTGTATTAAGTTAATTTTAATTGACTGAAAATGAATTGCTATATTAATTGTAAGTGCTGTAACTGCATGCAGTGCTATACCTCCAGCTTCGGCTGGGGATTTTGCCTCAAATGTCAAACCATTTACGGGGCTCATTTTTCATCCAAAACAATGGATTAAGAATGAATGTCTGAATGTCTCACAGTTCCCTGAAGTACCAGGGTACTCTTATAGTTTGAGGACTGGGCGTGTCAGCGGTACTCTACATTCCGATTTCAAAGTAATGAGCCATTTTCTTTAAAGCCACTGCATAGCTATAGCTGCTCCTAAAACAACATATTCGTAATAATTAATTTGAGCTCAATAAATTAAAAATATAGCACCTTTTATTTCTTTCATCTAAATGAATATTCATTTGTTGGACTGTGTTTCTGAAGGTTATGAATATTGTTGGAAATGAAAATTGTTTTTCACAATTGTGACTTAAGATTTTCCTCCACTCACTGTGATGTATTTAGTGAATTCAGTACTGCACAAACAGGACTGTCATTCTAATGTTGTCCACTAGGTGGAAGTAGAAGAATAATTTACTCTTTTTTTTGACAGAAAAGTTACCTTGAGATTCAACCCAATCGTTTTGACTTTAATAAATGTGTGATTCATTTGAGTTGCTCTGTGCATGCACTTTAGATTCTGTTTTGTGTTTTTGTTTTTTACAGTAGAACTGTTCACAAAGTCATGACAAAAAAATGCCCTGCCAGATGTTTGGGCATTCTCTTTCATTTGACAATGAAACAACAGACAACACCTCCCAGCTGATTAGTGGATATGAAGCACAGTATTCGTGTGAATAGGTGGATTCTGCTTTGCGCAGGGAATTTGTGCTGGGGTGCTTATTAGTTAATGCACATCTACAAATTACACCTCCATCGTGGGGTTTTTCACACACAAATACATGCAGATACAGCCTTTTCTGCTGCTCTTTCATAATAGAGCACACAGAAGTTTCTGTGATGCTAGAGGGAGCCTCCCAGGTGGAACTCTAATCTTTATTTTAGTGCACCATCTTCAGTTCCTTGCAGGCCACATACATAAGCTAAAATATTTGTTTCTATGAGCATTTTCTAAAGTTAAACTTACACTAGAGACCATTAATGAGCGCACGTTAACAACATAAATGCCAGCAATCTTAAGAGTTTATAAAAAGTGTTTTATTGCTATTTTCTTCTTAGTTCTGTTTTGCTATTTATAAAGTTTACTATGTTTGCAAAAGTTCAAAAGTAATTTTAACATCAAACAAAGATAACCTCAATCGATAAAAATGCACTTTTCAAATAAATATATATTTTTTGTGTTTTATGTAAAAAGTAACTACCCTCTATACCAAAACATTAGTATTGCCTCCTGCAAGAGGAGTGACTGCTGTCAAAGGTTTGCAGTGACCAGTGGAGTCAAGATTTTTTGTCCCCTCCTCTTTGCAGAACTGCTTTAATTCAGCCACATATAGGGGTTTTCAAGCATGAAAGGCCAGTTTAGGGTCACACCACAGCAACTGGATTTAAGTCTAGACTTTGCTGAGGCCAAACCAAAACATTCATTTACTTTTGTTTGGGCAATTTAGAAGTGTACTTGTTGGTGTGCTTTGTTGCATCAACCAAGTGCACTTCAGCTGAGGTTCCGCAGTTGGACATTTTGCTTTAGGATTTTCTGCTTGAGAGCAGAAAAGGTTCAATTACAGCGAATCGTCCGAGTCCTTACGAAGCAATGCAGGCCCAGACCATAACACTACCACTAATGTGTTAGGGAAATTATGTCTTTGTTGTACGCAAGGACATTTTTAGGGTCTTGAAACATTGGAACTTTGGCCCAGAACCCTCCTTCCTCCTCTTCTATCTTTAAAACGTGCCATTTACAGTCTGCATTTATGCAATTTCTCCACAATGCTGATCCCTAGCGTGCAGCACTGAAAACATTTAGTCCTTGTTCACCTACTGAGTGGCCCTTTTAGGAACCAGTGAGGCCCAGAGCTTAAAGGGCTGCATGCCAAATGCAACTGGACTTACACCTTCCAATAAGTCAAATTTTTGTTTGGTGAGTTCACAGAGTATTTCTTCAAATCTTAGGGGTCATATTGTTTTGTTAGACAGTCCTTTGTGTTCATGTTAGTCAGCATTGGTTGTGGCCTTTGAACTCTCCCATGGATGCCATTTTTGTCCACTTTCTTATGTTGAATCACAAATACTGACTTTAACTGAGGCAAGTGAGGTCTGCAGTGCTTTAGATGTTGCATCGGGTTCTTTTGTAAGCCGTTGGTTAAGTCGTCGATGTGCTGTTGGAGTAATTTTGGTTCATTGACCACTACTTGGAAGGTTTCATTCTTCTTCTTCATTATTTCTCTATTTGTGGAAAATGGCTCTCACTGTTGTTCTCTGGCACTCAAAGCATTAGAAAAGGCTTTCTTTCCCTTTCCAGACTGATGAATATCAATTACTTTGTTTCTCCTCTGTTCTTGAATATCATGATATGTTGATTTTGGAGATCTTTTGGCCTACTTAGTATTGTCAGACATGAATTGATTTATTTATTCTACATGTCTTACGGTAATCAGGGCTGGATGTGACTAGAGAAATTGAACCAAAAATGTGTTTAATCAGTTAATTCAGGATTTATCAAGTAGAGCAATCAGGCCAGATTGGTTTTGATTGTTTTTCTCCCTAATAAATGAAATGATCATTTGAAAACTACACTTTATATTTACTCAGGTTATCTTTTTCTGATCAGGAATTTTTTTTTCATAATCTGAGATATGTAAGTGGACCAGAAAAGCAAAAGCAGAAGAAATCTGTAAAGGGGGAAAAACTTTTTTGCACGACGGTAACTACCAGCAAAAAGAATTCCCTTTTAATAAAGTGGTGCACTAGTTAGAGGGAAACTGCCATTGAAACAAGCTGCCACTGCCATATTTCCAGCTCAGAGGTCTAGGGTCGATGAATAATGCCAATGCCTCTCATAGTAGTGTGCAGCTTTAGGACGTCTGTCCTATTTATACTGAGGAGCTCTGGATTGATGCGAAATGACGATTGCCGCGAGGCGGCTGAGTGGGTGGGGATCCACATGCTCTGTTCCACAGGCAACCCTCTACTTGTATACACGCATACATGCACACACAGATGCACGCTTGTCTCCGTGTCCCAGTGCCACCAGGCTTAGAAGAGCCCTACAGACTCGATGTGCAATGTCCTCTCTCTGTCAACATATCATCTATTGCAGTGCTAACATGACAGAATATAAGCAGAGCCTAGAACAACCAGGCAGTGCGTAGAAGTAAAAAATAGCATGTGTATTGGGCATGTTTCCCCCTCTTCTCAGGCTAGAGGATTTCTCATCACACTGTGGCAAAAACTGTATTAACAAATTAAATCTTTGTCATGCTAGTCAATTTGTTGAATAAGCTGTTTAATCAACTGCAGATGACTTCTTTTCAGATTTCTTAGTCCACATCTCAATTAAATATATGAGTGCAGAATATAATGATGGGTAAAATAAACCCAATAATACAGTGATTTTGTTTTAGTTTCTATATTATCATAGTGTACTTTGGCAATACACAAGCTCTTATATCTTTACATTTGTAATAAAAGGACAAGAGAAAGCTAGGGATGGTGTTTATTTTTTTGCATTGATCAGTTAATTTCAGGAGGAAACTGGTCTAAACTTGTCTGACACTTTTTACTCAAAGTTGTTGCATGCGAGTTGCCTTCTGCTGTTTAATGCATGGAGACAAAGCTAGACATTAGAGTTAATGCTCCTTTGAGCCAGCTGTGAGTATTATCAAAGTGTGTGGGGTCAGTTCTCTGATTTTACAATGCAGACACATGATCAAAGCATACAACACCATGACACTAAGCTTTAATTAGCTGTTTTATTTACCCGGTTATTACACAAAAATGCATCACCTCGGAATCATTAAAACCACCAACCACTTGTGTTTGGAAAATACTTGCAGCTATGCTAACGAGTTCACAAAATACACTTGCCTTTAAATTGTGTTTGCACAAAGATTTTATTATTTATTCAACCACTAACCAAATGGCAAATTGACATATTGTTTTTGCATCACTCTTTGTTTAAAACAAACATGACTGTTTGCATTTATTACAGATCTGTACAAGCATCACATTTATTTTCTTAGCTTTGCAAATAATGTGTTTTGTTTCAGCCTCTTTGTTTTAAGTTAGAAGGCAGTACAGTTTACATAGAAATTCCCTGGTTCTCCTAAAGAGATTTCAGCTAAATAAGTAAGTAACTGAGTAAACTGAAATGTAGTTTCCCACCACAATAGCTCAGATTTAACTAATCAATTAATCACCTGTTTCCACTATTTTCAGACTATTGTTAGTCTTCTGTAGTTTTTGCCACCAGAATTTATCTAATATTACTAATATTACTATTGAAAGTACAGAATCACAAAACAGGATTAATACTTAACTGTCTTATCTCTGGACAGTGTACAGTATGAACAATTGATGGCCAAATAGCAAACCAACCACTGCTTGAATACTTAGTAATTATATGATTTAAAATTTCTTGACTTAAAAGTCAAGTAAATGTTATACAACATTGTTCCTTAAGCCTGTTATAACAAATACTACTTTTCCAAGTTCTGCCACAGATTTTAAAATAGAAGTAAAAACAGAATTTGGACTTTTCTTTGGTTTCGTCATGAAAACAAATACAAAAAAGAAATGGAAAGTTCATATCAATCAGCACAGAATATTTGGTGGAAGGATACCGTTTAATTAGCCTATTTTGAGGTGCCCCTGAACTGAGAATTGAGAGTAGGAAGATGAATCTCACTCAGCGACCTGCAACAGGTTAACTTGGGTTCCATGTAATTTCCAGACCCAAGTTACAACTTCAGAGGTAAATAGAAATGAGAATAAAAAGCCAACAGCACTTGTTCCTGGTGCATTGCCTCAGATCATTGGAGTTCCTGAAATGTTTATCACAGCGGTTCTCTTTGGGTAACTTCTGTTTGAAGGAAATATCAACGTACTTCAACAACTCATCCTTTTGGCTGTTTGTGCATATTTACTTTACTTCCCAGTGAGTTCATTTGTCATCGGTACCAAGGTTTCTTCCACTAAAGACGGCTCAAATACCACCAGTGGTACTTGTACTAAAGTTTGAGAACCATGCTTATAGAGTAAGGTACAAGATGGAAAGGGTGAAAATTTGTGGCAGTGGGATATGCATATACACTCTATGGAAAAACACTCTAACATGATTTAATATAATGACTACAGCTTTAATCACATTAAACCAACCTTAGTTTATTACTAACAGTTTGTTAATGGGATTACTAATAGATTTTGTTGAAATTCCATTGAGAAAAGTTCATTCAGATTTTTACCTCTATTTTTTTTTAGCTCTAACAACTTGTATTAAGTTTTGCGTAAGTTAGAATAAATAAGACAAGTGAACTAATATCTCTTCCCAGACTGCTTATTAGACAACACAATTAATATAAGTAGTCTTAGTATTTCTATGCCTTCTTCATAAAATTAGTGTACTTGTTTTAGTAATTATTGTAATATAATAGTGGAATTATCTCCATTTTAAAGGACCGGTATTTTTGATTATCTTTGAGGATTTCTGGCCCTCTGAGCAAGGATTATAGCTCTGCCTGATTTAGATGTTCTATTCCCTCGGTTGAGACGGTCTTTATAACTTCTTTGGTAATATTCAATAATTGTCCTAAATTAGACGAACATTTTGAACGACTACATTATTATTAGAAAAGCAAAGTATCACAAAGTGATTTTATCTCTTGCAATTTTACAATGCATTATTAAATGCTGGTGCATAGTTTAAAATAGAAAAATATTAGCTTTTGCTTGTAACTGAGGGAATAATCAGGTAAATTGTAATGAAGGCTCCTATTAGTAGTTATGCCTCTAACAGATTGAATATGCTGGTGGTGGGCTTTCCACATGTCCCTCTCAGGAGGCATTGTGCTTTCACTCTGCTCATCTAGCTTTTTACTCTAAATAGGCAATTAAAATCCCACCATGTATGTGTGGGAAAAATGTAATGAATATGGAATACTTACTCTGAGAAATCCACAGAGACTGCTCCTTGAGTTCTAAGGGTTTCTTTTGGCAAATCACTGGGAAGCACAAAGACCATTTCACTGTTTTTTTCCTTCTTTTTCCCTCGCTTGGGCTGCATGCGACTCCCCAAATGATGGCCCAGAGGTTTTAAAAATGCAAAACCCATTCTATCCAGGTTTCTGAACTTGCATGACCTCTAGCAGCGAGTGAAAACTTTTTTGTCACAGATTTGGCACCCTGCCTGGTTGACCGTGCCAACTATCTCCACTTCTGAACAGAGCAGGAAAGTGATGGAAAGGGAGCTGAGAGGATGTGTCTAGACAGCCAAGTGGATGGGAACAAATATTTAGCCATGCCACTTTGGGAGGAGATCCAGGCTTCCTCTCCACACACTCTTAGCTGCAGAATCAGGCCATGTCTCCATCGTGCTCCTCCATCCTGGTTCACGCTCTGTATTCAGGGTCACGGATCTCATTTCTTAGATAATATTTCAAGCTGGTCACAGATGGGGAATTAAATTGAAAACCTAGCTTGGTATAGGGTAAAAACGATAGGTTTTCCATGGCTTTGCAGAGACTGTGGGAAAAGAAAATGGATACTGTAGATTTAGATGCACTTCGACAACTTTTAAGGGTCTCTGTGAATAAATGGAGGGAACGTTGACTGAGTTATGAGCTTATTGAAAACAGGGCAACCGTCGTAGTCATCCCTTATTATCCACTTTGACACACCCGTCATTTTATTTTTCAATGAGTTATTATTTTTCTGTTGACAGCTGAACGCAATTTTCCCCCTTCCCCCCCATCGATAGTATTTTGACAATACTATAGATGTTAACATGCAAGCTCCTCAATATTTTCCCCAAACACGCTGCCAATTCATGCAAGGTCCCATGGATTTTCCTCCCCGCATTTGAATAAGTCTGTAATCAGATGAATTGCTGTCAGATGACTGCCTAACAAGGCCATTCAAATCAGGGTTACCACAGACTTAAACGAATCCGTGTGTAACGGTTTAGGATATCACCACAATGGCGTGCTGACAGCACACATCCTCCCTGTCGATGCCCTGTTGCTGGATGCTGACAGAGGGGGAAGTAAAAGTAGGAGGGAGAGTGGTGTGGTGCTACCTTTTCGTTTACGCGTGCTGGTCACTGCTGCAGACTGGTGCTGCTGGTACACCTGCCGATGGACTATATTCGCCCTGCTCTACTGGTAGCTGTCACTCACCCACACATCAGACGGTGCTGTGCAGTCTCATGCCACCTGCGTTCCTACTTTGTGTACATCATGATCTGTCTTTGTGCTCCCCTGTCCCTGTGGTTACAGCTGGCAAAGAGTTTTATGTTTTCTGACTGCAGAGAGGTTAACACACACTGCAGAGTGCTCAACGGCTTTTTCTTTTTCCATTAATGATCAGTAGACATAGAAGTGAAGAAACAATTAGCAGAATTGTCAGACCTTAATCAATAATGGTTTGCTGTTGAACAGAAAATGGTATTTATTAGATTAGGCACTCTTATGGATAGATATGATTATTTGATTTGGTCGTTCATGTTTCAGAAAATTTCTTTTATGTTTTCACAAATGACTGTAGAAACAGTTTTATAGTTGCTTCATAGGCCATCCATCCATCCATCCATCCATCCATCCATCCATCCATCCATCCATCCATCCATCCATCCATCCATCCATCCATCCTTCCATCCATCCATCCATCCATCCATCCATCCATCCATTTTAACAGCCCCACAAAATCCAAAGACTTGAGGTACTCAGGGCGGATCTCATCCACCCCCGAAGCCTTGCCACCTTGGAGCTTTCTAACCACCTCGGTGACTTCCGCCTGGGTGATGAAAGAGTCCATCTCCCCAGTCTCTGCTTCCACCAGGGAAGGCGTACCCCCACTGTATATAGTGTTGGCGGAGCACTGCTCGCCTCTCCTGATGGTTTGCCAGAAGGCTTCGAGGCCGACTGGTAGTCTTTCTCCATGGCCTCACCAAACTCCTCCCAGGCCCTCTGGCCTCACGGTACCCGTCAGCAGCCTCAGGAGTCCCACAAGCCAACCACTGCCGATAGGACTTCTTCTTCAGCTTAACAGCATCCCTTACTGCCGGTGCCCACCACCGCCGCGACAGGCACCGCAGACCTTACAGCCACAGCTATGGGCAGAGGTATCGACAATAGAGGCGGAGAACATAGTCCACTCAGATGCTCCAACCTCCCCTGGAATCTGGTGAAAGTTCTCCTGGAGGTGGAAGTTGAATACATCTCTGGCCGAGTGCGCCAGACATTCTCAGCAGACCCTCACTATATGCTTGGGCCTGCCAAGTCTGTACGGCTTCCTCCTCCAGCGGATCCAACTCACCACCAGGTGGTGATCGGTGGACAGCTCAGCCCCTCTCTTCATCCGAGTGTCCAAGACATGCGACTGAAGGTCCGAAGTCACGACTACAAAGTCGATCATCGACCTCCTGCCTAGGGTGTCCTGGTGCCAAGTGCATTGATAAACACCCTTATGCCTGAACATGGTGTTCATTATGGACAATCCATGAGTGGCACAGAAGTCCAATAATGAAACAACATTTGGGACCATTCCTCCCAATCACACCCCTCCAAGTGTCACTGTCTTTTCCCACATGGGTGTTTAAGTCCCAAAGTAGAATGAAGGAGTCCCCGAAAGGGGAACTATTTAGCACCCCCAACAGGAACACCTAGAAGGCCGGGCGCAGGGATGCAAGGCGTAACACAGCCATCAAGTGCTCGCCGCAAGTTCCGACCCCAGGCCTGGCTCCAGGGTGGGACCCTGGCTCCGCCATACTGGGTGATGTCTTGTGCCTTGTTCTAGTGGTCCTCAAGAAGGCGTCTGAACCGCTCTTTGTCTGACCCGTTACCCAGAGCCTGTTTGCCATTGGAGACACTACCTGGGGCATTTAAACCCTGGACAGCATAGCCTCTAGGATCATTCAAGCACTCAAACCCTCCACCACGTTAAGGTGGCGGTTCAAGGAGGGGAACTAGTGGTGTGCCAATAAATAATTTAAAGTTGAATATTTTTGCTCGTAGTTACTAGGAGCTTCTCTTAAAGACAGAGATTGTTCCCTTTTAGATTATAATATTACAAATATGCCAAAAATACACAGCTTGACACAGACAGAATTACACTAAACCTATAAACTTGATGCTTCTTCCTTTGTCCTGTCCTCTGATTTGTCCACTTGCTTTAGTTAGTTGGCACACATTTGTACATGTTCTCAGTCAAATACAAGAACTGGACAGAAAATTATTTACATAGTTCCTACATATTTCTCATGTCTTTTTATATATATATATTTTTGCAGCACTAGAGGCCTTTTTATTTTTCAATTTTTCCGACAGTAGGCAGACAGTAAATAGGGGGAGCAAGACAGGGAAGACATTCGGCAAAGGTCTCTGAGTCTGGGACTTGAACCCGGGATGGCCACTTTGAGGACTGTAGCCTCTATACATGTGTCGTGTACTTAACCCCTACACCACCAGCGCTGCACCCATATATGTCTAAATACAATTCTTTTTCACACACCAGTTATTTGTTAGGTTTCTTTTCCTTCTTCTTCTTTAAGTTTTAGACAGTTTTAAAATGTTGAGTAACTTAAGAAACAATTAAACATTACCTGGTAAATGTTCAGGGACTGAAAAGTATTGAAAAAGCACCTAAGCACATGCAAAGAAAAAAACTATAAAACAGCTTTAGAGCCATAGAGAACTAATGATCAGCTCCTCTTTAAACAATATCATGAATGCCTGGCTACTTAGAAGCAAAATACAAGATATAAGTAATGAATCAGTATTGAATCAGTAATGCTTTCCCATTTATGCTTTTTTAATAAATCTTCTCTAAAAATCATGAAACCCTTTGCAGGGTTTAAAAGTTTAGTTTTATACCTGTGTTTGAGCACCACAGCACCCGTAATCAACATCAAGAACAAAGCATATTTCTAGCTCCCACCACTTTAAACTAATAGAAGCATTTATGTCACTCTAATATAAAAGCACATAGGGCTTAGTCATCTCTTCGCAGTTGAGTTGTTACAGCGTGTGTCATCAGAGTCTAAAACAGCAAATTACCACTTCTTAGTACAAGTACCAGCGGTGACAACATTTATCAAGGAAAACATCTCGTACCATCCCTAATTGTCCCCCTTAAGGTGCACAGTTATGTGGACCGGTATCGACGGCCAGGCACTCATTAGGACATCACACTCATGCTGACGAGCAGAGACTTAGGGGGCTTCGTCCTTTTTGATCGGTTAATATGATGTGAGTAGAATGACACCACGTCTGGAGCTGAGGAGATATTTATAGTCCCAGTTGAGGATATTCAGACGTCCACTGTTGGTTTGCATGCTGCTGTTTGTGTGGACTTCTGATAGAGCATGCCCTCGGGGCTGGTGGCCCAACTGAGCTAGGCGCCATTGTGAATAACTGGCAGGAAACATGGAGCAGGAGGTTGAAAGGACAGTAAAGTTTATGTCATGTTGCTTGAATACCAGCAAGTAGCTGATATTCAAGTGTATCTGTCAATCTCTCCTGGCCTGGCCTATGAGAATGTGTAACAAAGAGTACAGGTCAGCCCAGCCATCTGAGCTTTTTTCCTGTTTCTCCTCAACACAATGTGATCTTGTCTGATACAGATATGCTGCCTGTCTGTCACTTTTACTCTGTGATATTTTGTCTCTATTGTCTGCGGGGCCTATAGTGAGTGAGGCGGGCATGTTCACCTTCACATGAATGCCTGTTTTTGTTTCAGGTCTCAGATTGTGATCTCCAGTCAGGCTGAATTGTCACTGCTGCTGCCCCTCATTCATACTGATACCTTCCCCCTGCCACCTTCCACTTCACACTGCCAACACCCTCAGGGAATGACAGATAGAAATCAGAGTCTAAGCCCCACTCTTTGCAGCTCAGGACGCATTCTGGTTCTGCTCTAAGATTCTGTGATCTTTTAAAAGGGCTTTGAGATTAAACTCTGAGCTCTCAACCCCCTTTTCTCCAGTTCAATTTACAATCTTCTAGCATAATATTGCAATGTAAGGCATTTTGCCTCTTTTTTCCAGCAGCTTACCTGCCTTCATTTTTTACACTCCTGACCATGCAAGAAAATCATCCCCTTGCCAAATGTTCTTCTGATTGCACCTAATTTTTCATTCCTGCAAATTAAAAGCGGTTGATGTCAATGGGTTGGATTGGTGAGGCTAGAGAAGCATCTCTGTTCTGCTTCCTCCTAGATACCAAAGGCCAGATTTGTGTTGTCAGAAAGATAATCAAAACGTTTCACACAAACAGGATAAAAAAAAGTAAGAGAGGGATTTACTTCTATCCTGCCTGTCAGACAGCCTGCTGCGGTGAGGGAAATTATTTTGGCAGCAGCACTAATGTAGGGACGGTTGTTGTTTCCTAAACTGATTTCCTTAATCCTCCACTTGTTCCTCGCTTTGTAAACACGGGGGCTAGATTTTGTAATCTGGGAGGTCCCACTGATGCAGGAGAGCACAAGCACACACACATCAACAACTTGTCCCTCTAACCTCTTCTCGTCAGCTGCTGCCTTAATTAGTCAGAATTAAGACGAATGCCTGGGCCTCCCACGATCAATTGGTATCGAGCGGACCTTCGCTCGCCCCTGCCTGGGGGCCTCTCCTGGCCGGCAGATCATTTATATCAATCGCTTTTGTTTTTCTTTCCTCACACCCTTCCTATTCTTCCATCCACCAAGTGCAAGATTCAGTATATTGGATGGCGTACAGAATTGATGGCAGGCAAAATGGCCCGGTACGTTAAGTGCTAAGTTATACTGATGTGGCACACTTAAAGAAAGCTCAAGGACACATTTACTTATGATTATGAGTGCTATCATGTCTGCTTTTGTTCATTTGTAGTGAGCAAGTGTTTTGTTCTCTTCTTTACTTACACTCATTTGGGCAAAGATAATATTTAGTACAAATAAATAGATACCGGTCTCTTTCTTTATGTGTTCTCAGGCATTCTTATAGAAAAAGACTATATGCAGCTTAGGCAAACAGTGTGGTGGGGCTGGTTGTCTTGTAGTGTCAATGACAGATTTACTGTAAAAAAATGTAATTTACCTGAATTCATCAGTGATAGAAATAAGAAATAACCTATTAATAATTATAATCATATCTTTTAATGAATAATTAATAGGGCCGCGACTTATTAAAAAATTCTTTAATGGCTACTTTTACTCTTTTACCTTTCTTTTTTTTCACACACACTCAAAATGCACTTTTTAAAAACAAAATCCAAAAAGAAAAATTATCTGACAATTGAACCCTTCATTGAGCTTTTATGCACATACAATGTTAGGATAATGAAAGATGCAGCGCACATCTTAACTATCCATCAGAATTGTATCTCCTTGAATGTTTAAACACTGTTTAGACCCTGTTTACTGTTATGCACAATTTATTGGATTCTATTGTAATTTGTTTCTTTTTTTTCCCCCTCTAGTTATGCCTTTCAGTGCCCAGGATCTGCTAATGCATACCTTACTGACAATAGCAGAAATGTTTCTGTGTTACGTTTATTTCCCTCAGGTGCCACTGCACTAGGGGGAAATATATTTTAGGACAGTTTAAATAGAGAAAAGAAAATAGTACAAAAGCACACTTTTGTTAATCACACATTTAGTTTCGGTTTGTCCTCTGTGTACCTTTCCACTGGTCACTGAGTAGGTACTTTGGTGTACTGCATGCTTGGTAGTACCTGAGAGTTTTAGATACCGATTCTACCCTGGAGGCTTGTGCAAACCTTTTAGGTCAGCTGTCTTTTCATGTTGCATATTTACTGTGCATGTGAATTTGTTATGTTGCTGACACTACCAATAGCCTCCCTGTATGTATGAGGTGCCAAGCTTGGATAGCACTCCTCAACACTTCACCATTTTGTGAGCTGGCAACTGAGTCTTTGATTTGTGTCCTCTATTCTGTGCACCAGAATCTATTGCCTTTGGTGCAATTCCCTCTGAGGTCATGCCAGGGAAGTAATCCTTGGCTCACTGAGTTATCCTATGTAGCTAGGCTAAGATAACCCTCAGGCTGCAGTTTAAGTGCATCAGCAAAAAGTTTGGTAGTGCCAAATGAGTTCTCTGTACCTGAGTGAGTGTTTCTTGTTGATTAAATGTTTTGTGCATTTGGTCCAAGGAAATTTTATCATTTGGACACTCAGAACCCCCATCTTCCTGACTTTTGCCCGAAGATCCAGATGTCCTGGAATACAAAGGCTTTTTCTTACATACTCTGTTGTTTCCTCTGTTTCTTTGCCACCTTTTCTTTGTGCGTCAACCCTCTTATTTCCCTCATATCATGCTGGAGAACCCCTGTATGTGCAATCAAAAGCCCTGCTTTGAACTCAGTTTCACAGGGGATATAAGAGAGAGAAAAAAACCGACAGATAAAGGATGTGGCTCTATAGCATTTTCTTGGATTAATGGAGGGTGGGATGAAACCATTAATTCTCTCACACCATGTGCTGCAGAGTAAATATTAACCTGTGTATCCTTTCACAGTTTTACCTCAATGTTTTCATTTTCTGCTTATCAAATCTGTAATGAGTCACAGAAGGAAAGTGCACAATTTCATCTTGTATCTGTGGATATGGTTGATTGGGTCGGCTGGTAGGCAGCCTATTGTATTTATGCCTAATTGACCATTGTGGATACTATTGAGTTAAGTGGCCTGGGTTTGCTTTGTTCCATAGCTCCTTGCTGTGCTAACATTACTGTATTGCTTAAGCAAAGAAAAAGACAGAGAGAGCTGAGAACTTAAAGAAACAGAGACTGCAGGGACACGGTTTAAAGCAAAGTACATAGCTGTACCTTGGTGCTGACAAAGAAGGATCTGGTGAAGGGGGACTAATGTCTAGGCTCTTAAGTGTTGCGCCAACCATAGACATGGCTCCCATGGGGCTAGCTTTGGTGGACAGTCGACTGTGGCTACCATGAACTCCTACCAGAGATCTGTGGCGGAGCCGCCGAAGCACAGCATGGACAGGAACAGAGTGTGAGGGCGGCTCAGCTTGGGACCCCTCCGAAACAGAACCAGGAACAGGATCGGGGTGTGGAGGAAGTTCATCCATGAAGCCCTCCGGAACAGAACCAGGAACAGGATCGGGGTGTGGAGGCGGTTCATCCATGACCCCTCTGGAACTGGACCAGGAACAGGATTGGGAGTCGGAAGCAGCAGCGATGGCTGATCAGGAGCTAAACCATGAGCTGGAAAACCGTGTCGAGCTTTAGTGGAGAGGCAGGTGGAGGAGGGACCAGGAGATCTCTTCATAGAAGCGACGATTTCTCCCAGGGCCCTTTTTCGCTCTGCCTCAATGGCGTGGTGAATTCGAGGATCATTGAAAAAATCCCTCCTAGCCTCGAGCCAGTCTTGGAGGCTGCCAGCTATCTCCAGCCTCCTCCATGGGGAGCTGGGAGAGGTAGCAAGGTGGGAAAATAATTTGACCAGAATCTCACCCCTCTTGAATTCTCTCACCATTCCTTCCGCTTGGTCCCGTTGGCTGGTTCCTTCTGTCGGTTTTTTGATGGACCAATATGCGGGGAAGAACTCCATACACATAACATAAGGAACCAGCGGGAAACAACGGAAACAAACGGGCTTAAATACAAAACTGAACAGCAGGGGGAACCAATGACAAACGTGACAAGACAATCAGGGGAAAACACAGAACAGGTGTGGGCTTGGGGTGCAGGGAGACAGAAAACAAAAGACTTGACCAGGTAATATAACAAAAACACAAGCAGGTATGACAATAACATGGTAGAATGCTCATAATGACTCATTTAGAAAGAAACACACACACTTTAAACTATTACCAGCATTTGATACATCAACGAAGTGAAGCGCACAAGCTTAAGAATATGCTAAATGGATAAATGAAAGAAAAAACTAGCTCCAGAATGAAAACAAATTTACAAACGACTTCTTGACAATTTGATGTGAGCACTTTTAGGGAAACTCCCTACAATGAACAACTGATGAAATGCTAGTGATTGTTTTGAAATGTATCCTTCCTCACAAAAGGGGTGTTTAAATACATTGTAATGCTTCTGAGATGAAAACTTTCTGAGGGATTATATGTCCATCCATCCATTTTCTACACCCGCTTCTTCTGCACAGGGTCACAGGGGAGATGATTCTATCTCCAGCAGGTCGCCAGTCCATCGCAGGGCAACACAATGACATGCAGGACAAACAGCCATGCACACACACCCATTCACACCTAAGGGCAATTGAGAGAGATCAGTTAACCTAACAGTGATGTTTTTGGACTGCAGGAGCCGGAGTACCCAGAGAGAACCCACACATGCATGGAGAGAACATGCAAACTTCACACAGAGAGAGTTGAACCCAGGACCTTCTTGCTACAAAGCAACAGTGCTGCCAGCATATATATAAAATATATATATATATATATATATATATATATATACAACATAAATATATATATATATATATATATATATATATATATATATATATATAATATATATAATATATATATATAGTTGGTTTAAATTTGTCTCTCAAAATTGCCCTTAGGTGTATGAATGAGTGTGTGCATGGTTGTACCCATGGGTGTACCCCGCCTCTCGCCCATAAACTGCTGGAGATAGGCACCAGCTCCCCCGCGACCTACTATGGAATAAGTGGTAGAAAATGACTGACTATATACAGGGGTTGGACAATGAAACTGAAACACCTGTCATTTTAGTGTGGGAGGTTTCATGGCTAAATTGGACCAGCCTGGTAGCCAGTCTTCATTGATTGCACATTGCACCAGTAAGAGCAGAGTGTGAAGGTTCAATTAGCAGGGTAACAGCACAGTTTTGCTTTAAAATATTTAAATGCACACAACATATGGGTGGGCATACCAGAGTTCAAAAGAGGACAAATTGTTGGTGCACGTCTTGCTGGTGCATCTGTGACCAAGACAGCAAGTCTTTGTGATGTATCAAGAGACACAGTATCCAGGGTAATGTCAGCATACCACCAAGAAGGACGGACCACATCCAACAGGATTAACTGTGGACGCAAGAGGAAGCTGTCTGAAAGGGATGTTTGGGTGCTAACCCGGATTGTATCCAGAAAACATAAAACCACGGCTGCCCAAATCACGGCAGAATTAAATGTGCACCTCAACTCTCCTGTTTCCACCAGAACTGTCCGTCGGGAGCTGCACAGGGTCAATATACACGTCCGGGCTGCTATAGCCAAACCTTTGGTCACTCATGCCAATGCCAAATGTCGGTTTCAATGGTGCAAAGAGCGCAAATCTTGGGCTGTGGACAATGTGAAACATGTATTGTTCTCTGATGAGTCCACCTTTACTGTTTTCCCCACATGCGGGAGAGTTACGGTGTGGAGAAGCCTCAAAGAAGCGTACCACCCAGACTGTTGCATGCCCAGAGTGAAGCATGGGGTTGGATCAGTGATGGTTTGGGCTGCCATATCATGGCATTCCCTTGGCCAATACTTGAGCTAGATGGGCGCCGTCACTGCCAAGGACTACCGAACCATTCTTGAGGACCATGTGCATCCAATGGTTCAAACATTGTATCCTGAAGGCGGTGCCGTGTATCAGGATGACAATGCACCAATACACACAGCTAGACTGGTGAAAGATTGGTTTGATGAACATGAAAGAGAAGTTGAACATCTCCCATGGCCTCCACAGTCACCAGATCTAAATATTATTGAGCCACTTTAGGGTGTTTTGGAGGAGCGAGTCAGGAAACGTTTTCCTCCACCAGTATCACGTAGTGACCTGGCCACTATCCTGCAAGATGAATGGCTTAAAATCCCTCTGACCACTGTGCAGGACTTGTATATGTCATTCCAAAGACGAATTGACGCTGTATTGGCCGCAAAAGGAGTGCCCTACACCATACTAATAAATTATTGTGGTCTAAAACCAGGTGTTTCAGTTTCATTGTCCAACCCCTGTATATATATATAGTGTTTTTCTGGTTCTCTGGTTTGGACTCTGTGTATTTTTGTAGTTTGTAAGTTTTTGTTATCTTCAGTTTTCAGTACGGGGTTTATTTTACCTGCCTGTCTCCTCTCTGCACTTTGGTCCTCCACAAACACTGAATTATGACACTTATGGTGGAGAGATTAGTCCATAAACAAAATTTGCATTTGGTGCGTAACCTGCTAACATGCTTAAAGGATAGCTTTTTTCCTAAATGTACTGTATAATTGGTCCCACACTCTTTTAGTTGTCATGATTTAATAGATGTAACTTTGTTAGCAATGGGCATCCTTGATGCTGCCTTATTATCAGAGGTTTTGCTCGTAATCATCAATAGTGTTCATGCATTTCTTTTTAAAATAGTTAAACAATTTACAATATTTCTGTTAATTTTTCAGGACCGAGCAATATTTGATTAAATTATAATTTCTACTATCAGACATGGATCGAGAAAAAGCAGAGAAACTGAGTTTTGCTGCTCTGAACTTGTGTTAAATACCAGCCAAGAATTATTTCCTCTAAACTTCTGATAAATTCTTAAAAGCTATCTACTATTACAAATTATGACAAAACACAGAACAAAATAAGATATACTGGACATTCTGTGCAACAAGGACCCACTGCTATAGTTCAGAGTTTAAACAAAGTCAAACTCTCGACTCTTTCATCTAAAGCGGCTTCTCCTGAATCTGCAATAGAATCTGCAGCAAGTCCAGTGAGAAAGGAAAAACAAGACAGCCTGTTTCCCCTTGCTTCGTGATGTATTCACAACTAGAACATGTTGTTTGGAGATCAACATGGCAGATTCTTGTTAGTCTCGATCCTGAATAATCAGTTATAGCTGCCGCTCCCAGCAGCTGCCGCCAGGACCACAGAGACGTGCCAGGGGGGACCTTAGGGGCCGCAACATTGGGGGTGAGGGTGCTGTTTGACTGCTACGTCTGTCTATCAGGAGATTTGTGTGAATGCTGAGGGTAGGGTGTGGAGACAGTGTCAGGGCGATACCCTTGACGGTGATGTGATTGAGTAGACAGCTGCGACCCGCTCCTTTCTTTACCCGCCAACCATCTCTTTTCCCCTGTGCCCCAACCCGCTCCTACTTACACGACAGCTTCCCAGGAGTGAGCAATCACTTAAAACCGGTTATTATACCTAAGAACATCCTAGTAATTTATGCATGATTGCCTAGCAATCCAAGGCAATTCATCATCCTCTTTCCTATCTTTCTTTTTTTAATCTGTTGGTGTCTTGTTCCTCTGGACTTTAATCTATAGGGCTATTAAGAATGCCTGTGTAATAATGGCTCAGCTCAGGTGACAGGATGACATTGGCAGCGTCATTGCCATGCAGGTTTGTGGTCCTGGAGGACCTTAAGCAGAAGAAGAGGACAGATTTTTCTATTGTATTAAGAAACCAATAAGGTATCCATTCTTTGACCCTCTCTTTAGGTTGAAAAAATATTGTATTTTATCTTGGAATAGACCAGCTGTATGCCTGGTTGCAAACTATCATTTGTAACAAAACAAAAAGGGTGCACATATTTATCTTGTGTTGATTTTGCTGTCCCTTAATCCTTGCAAACATTTTTGTAAGTAAAGATTAAGACATAGAACATCCTCCATATTTAATGGCACCCTTGGTAAAGTGTTAAAAGCCTTAAAATAATTTACACAATTTTTAATAATGACTCTTTCATTTTAAAACATTTGTTCACTAGGGGAAAAAGCTTTTAACTTTAATTTTTTTTTTCGGTTGTACTTCAACAATACTTTTGAAATAGAGGTAACTAAAGCATTTTTATTCATTTTTACATTCCTCTTTTAAGTTAATCAGTGTCCTGGAAATTTTAATTTGTAATCCATGATTTTGTTTCCTGGTGGAAAAACATAATCTTGCGCGAAGCCCATTTCTTTTAGCCTAAACTTCCCCAAATGTATGTCCCAAATGTAAAACAATTGGAATTGTGACGAGGCTGGACAAGGACCCAGGTTTATCCTGTGAGCAGTTCATTGTAGGATAACTGCAACAAGTTATTCTTTTTTTTTTCAGATGATGCTACTGCAATAAAATATGGATTAATGTAACTCCTCTGTACATGTCTTTACCAGGAGTGTCAATAAATGTCTGATGTAATGTGTAATTTGTATTTGTCACTATTTTAAGTGGAGATTTTTTTTTCTTTATAAACATCCTCCCAAAAATGATTACATGATCCTCAGTAGGTGAGACAGCATTGGAAGAAACTGTAGAATCGGATCTGTGTTTGGATTGTTTTGATCCAGTTGAGATCTCTGAGTTATCAAAAATTTTACCTTCATCTAAACCTTCAACTTGTATGTTAGACCCAATCCCAACCAAATTAGTGTTCCCTTTGATTACCGCCCCCATTTTAGATATCATTAATCTATCCTTAGGAAATGGAAATGTACCACTGCCTTTTAAGGTAGCTGTAATTAAACCTTTACTTAATAAACCTTCTCTTGATCAAAATGGCTTAATAAATTACAGGCCTATATCCAATCTTCCATTTTTATCTATCTAGTTTCTTGATAAAATAGTTGCTAATCAAATGTGTGAGCATTTACACTACAATGATCTGTTTGAAGAGTTTCAGTCAGGTTTCAGAGCTAATTATAGCACTGAAACAGCACTAGTGAAAGTCACTAATGATACTTAATTTCCTCGGATAATGGACTTGTGTCTGTACTTGCTCTGTTAGATCTCAGTGCTGCATTTGATACAGTCAATCACAATATTCTCTTAGAACGGCTGGAACGTGCTGTAGAGATCTGGGGATCAGCACTAGGCTGGTTTAATTTTTTATTTGTCTGACAGATTCCAGTTTGTTCATGTAATTGACAAATCATCTTCAAACTCCAGGGTTACCACAGGGTTCAGTGCTTGGACCAGTTCCTTTTACTATATATATGCTTCCAATCGGTAAAAATATCAGGCAGCATGGGATACATTTCCACTGTTAGGCTGATGATACTCAACTTTATTTATCCATATATTCTGATGAATCCAACCAGTTAGATAGACTACAGGCATGTCTTGAAGACACTTGGATGACTTGACTTTAAATTTTCTGTTTTAAAATTCTGACAAAACAGAAGTTGTTATCGGTGGACAGGAGTCTTTGAAAAAGTAACTGCCTAGTTAATTAATTAATGTGGATGGCATTAAATTAGCCTCTAGCATTAAAGTAAAAACCTTGGTGTTATTTTTAACCAGGACATATCCCATATTAAACAGGTTTTTAGGATTTCATTATTTCACCACTGGAACATTGCCAAAATGAGAAATATCCTGCCCAAGAGTGACACTGAAAAACTAGTCCATGCATTTGTTACTTCAAGGCTGGATTATTGTAATTCTTTACTTTCAGGATGTCCACAAAATGCTGTTAAAATGCTGCAGCAAGGGTTCTGGTGAAAATTAAAAAAAGAGATCATATGTCTCCTTTTTTAGCTTTCCTTATTTGGCTCCCTGTTAAATCCAGAATAGAATTTAAAATTCTCCTTCTCACATATAAAGCCCTTAATGATCTAGCTCCACCATACATCAGAGATCTGATTGTTCCATATATTCCTAACAGAGCACTTAGCTCTCAGACGGCAGTTTTACTGGTGGTTCCTAAGTAGAAGGGGAGGCAGATCCTTTAGTTATCAGGCTCCTCTCCTGTGGAACTAGTTTTAGTCCGTGAGGCAGACAGCTTGTCTACTTTTAGGCTTAAAACTTGCCTTCTTAATGAAGCTTAAAGCAGGAGTGGCTTAGTTTATTCTGAGTTATCTCTGTAGTTATACTGCTATAGGTTTAGGCTGCTGGAAGACATAATGACCACTTTCCTTCTCTCTGCTAAATTCTCCCACAACTCTCCAAATTTGCAGTATTTGCTGTTATTTTGGCTTTTAACTCATGTTCTATCTCTGTTATTTCTCTTCCTAACCATGTCTCTCTCCTAGACATAGCTACTGGCTGAGCTTTTACTGTGACTAACTGTATGCGCTCTCTTTCATACTCTGGACTTGAAAACTGCCTCAGAGTTTCTCTGCTCAGCTGTTTTTCTCTCTTAGATAAAGCCACTGAAGGAGCTACTACTGCCTTTAATGTTTTACGTTTTTTCACATAGAAAGTACTTTTGGTTCAGTGCTGATGTGTCCTTTTGTGTGTATGCTCTGCTCTCTCAAACCCCCAGTCGGTCATGGCAGATGGCCTCTCACACTGAGCCTGGTTCTGCTAGAGGTTTCTTCATGTTAAAGGGGAGTTTTCCTTTTCCACAATGCCAGCGATTGTCCACTGTCACTACATGCTCATCCAGGAGGAGTGAATGCTGCAAGTCAGTGATTTAATGCAATCTGCTGGGTTTCCTTAGATAGAAAACTATTTAATCAATTTGAATAATAAACTGAATTTGACTGCATTGATAACTAGGATCAACTGGAATGTATGTATTTGACCAGGAATCTGTATGATTCGATTGAATTTACTTTAAAGTGCCTTGAGACGACCAGTTTCATGCATTTCTAATTATTGAAAAAAAAAATTAGATTCTCTGACGGATAAGGACTATCATGGTAAACAGACTACGTTTACTGTGGAAACCAGATACACACACTATATAAAAAAAAATAAAAAAACTGTCTGACATTAAATCAGACAAAATTTTGGCTGTTTTAGATTAACCAGGATTACAAAAAATTGTTATATTTTCAAAATGCCAGAATAATGAGAGATATAGGGTAATTCACAACATTTGAGTTAAATAAGGCAAACATGTGGATGTATTTTAAGGCAACACCTCTGTAAGGATTACAAATCTGACAATGTTATTTAATATTTAATATTAATATTTTAATATTTGATCAAATAATATTTCGGTCTATTAAGGGTGTCCTGTGAATACCAGCCCAGTAAGGCGATGGTATTAGGAGAAAATCGAAAAGGTGTGAGCCAAGCTCTGACATTATTGAACAGCACAACTCTGCACACACATGGACTGAATTCACACAATTTCTTAAAATACAAGAATTTATTAACAAAAATAAGTCAACTCAAAGTCAAACATATTTCAATCAACAAACTCTTTACTATGCTAAAACAAGCCAACTAAACTACTAAGCAGAATTAAAGAATAACGAAGACTAATGGGCTATGTACAATATAAACAAGTTGATTAAACATGATTGAAAACCATGACCAAAAGAGTGATGCAACATTACCATGCAATGTTTATGTTTGAGAACCAAGGATTATCTTGAAGAATCTGGAAGTGAAGTTAAGTTAGTCTTGGAACTAACTTAGGCAATAATCAGCAAACGTTTAGACAACCATTCACAATGCAAGATCAGATAAAATATTATTTTAATAAAATAATGTTTTAAAGAATGATCTGCTGAATAAAACCAACCTTCTGGATGTCCATTTCTCAACGGTGTCTAATTAGCTGCCTTTATTTATTAAAATAATATTTAAAGAAATATTATTAAGGGAATATTTTGGAAAAGAGCCAAATCTTTCTGGAGAAATGGGGCTTAATGGTGTTTACTTAGTTATCAAATTCAGTAAAATGATGTTAGGGGCATATTATTTACTGGATTAAAAACTAAACCTTTTTGGGTAAATATTCTTTAGCAGCAAGCACGTGTTCTTACCGGTTAGCAGTTGAGCTAACAAAAGAAGCCGATAGCTTAGCACCAGGCAGGAACTCCCCTCCAACCTGAAGAGGACAAGCCACCCTTTTACTCGACCGTAAAGGGTGGCTTGTCCTCTTCAGGTTGGAGGGGAGTTCCTGCCTCAAGTGGAGGAGTTCAAGTATCTCGGGGTCTTGTTCACGAGTGAGGGAAGAATGGAGTGGGAGATCGACAGATGGATCGGTGCGGCTGCCACAGTAATGGGGGCGCTGTGCCGGTCCGTTGTGGTGAAGAGAGAGCTGAGCCGAAAAGCGAAGCTCTCGATTTACCGGTCGTTCTACGTTCCTACCCTCACCTATGGCCATGAACTTTGGGTCATGACCGAAAGAACGAGATCCCGGATACAAGCGGCTGAAATGCTTCCTCCGTAGGGTGGCCGGGCACTCCCTTAGAGATAGGGTGAGGAGCGCGGCCATTCGGGAGGGGCTCGGAGTAGAGCCACTGCTCTTCCACATCGAGAGGAGCCAGCTGAGGTGGCTCGGGCATCTATACCGGATGCCTCCTGGACGCCTTCCTCGGGAGGTGTTCCAGGCACGTCCCACCGGGAGGAGGCCCAGGGGACGGCCCATGACACGCTGGAGGAACTATGTCTCTCGGGTGTCCTGGGAACGCCTTGGGCTCCCCCCGGAGGAGCTGGAGGAGGTGTCTAGGGAGAGGGACGTCTGGGTGTCTCTGCTGAGTCTGCTGCCCCCGCGACCCGGTTCCGGATAAGCGGAAGACGACGAGTACGAGTACGAGTACGAGTACGAGCTTAGCACCAGAATCAAACGCACACCTTTAAAAATACTGTCAATAAAAGAGTTAAAATCCATAAGCGCGGACGGTGCGTTATGATCAATCTTCTGTGTTAAAATCACCCCTTTAAATAAAGTTTGTCTTAACTTTAAAAACACGCAAATACAGAACACGAACCTGAGGATGTGTGCTGCAGAAAGCCTGCTAGCACTAAGATAGCAGAGTTCTACACAAACAAAACCAAACTTCATAAAATGAAAACGTTCAGATAATTTCATCCTAAATATCTCTCTATTACTCTGCCCAAACCCTAACCTCGAATGAACCGTGGTGAGGAAACATTGTCCGGGGCGACGAGGAAGTTTGAAGAAAGCTCTGTGAACAAAGGGTTAGCTTCCAGCTAACCTCCGGAGCAGTGACTGGACGGCCGCTCTGTCGGGCCGACCAAACAGCACGTTACCACGGTGATGCGGTCTCTGCTGTCTTCCTTCCAGACTGGGAGACCGCGTCTCTGCAGGGAATTCTCTGGAACACCGTTTGCTTCTGCAGGCCTCAGAGAGAGAGAGTAAGCAATGCTTATACCTTAATTTCCCTTTTTATGAATGAATACCGGATACACAAACAGTAATTCATCCGTACTTAACTTGTGCATATGGTTGCGTGATCTTATGACACTCTCGGATCTAGTTGAAGAGTTTATGTCTGTTTGCCAGCAAAGAGACATTAGCGCACTGTGCCTCCCCTATCCCGATGATCACCGGTGTGGAAGAGATCGGCTTGTTGGAGAGGGGGTGCTCGTATACAGACAGTGGCATCATGGGAACTCCGCTGTTACACTTTGCTTGGCTGTGCCGGAAGTAGGTTAAATGCACTTTATTTTGAAAGTTCCAGAAAAGTTTGTACCGGAGTTTAATGTTGAAATCCTTGGCTGGGTCCCAACATACTTTCACCTGTTTATAGCACTTGTTATTACTTTTCTGTACTTTTCTGTACTTTCCTTTATCATGCCACTGCTATGTACTCTTTTATGTTTTTTGTCACTGCAATGTACTTTTTTCAGCATGTAAAGCACTTTGAATTGTTTATTGCTGAAATGTGCTATATAAATAAACTTGCCTTGCATTGCCTTAAATGGACAAATGGACAGAATTTTTATTGTGCTTTTGAGACTATACTGACCACTCAAAGAACTTTCTACTAGAGCCATATTCACCTAGACACACTCCCAAATGCAACTTGGGGTGAAGTGCCTTGACCAGGAGCTAATCAATATATAGCAGGGGAGAAAGCTGGAATAAAATTCACCACATTGCAACACTCTGAGCCTCCGTTGCATAAAGGTTACTGATATCACAAAGCACTTTTTAATAAAAATTCACATTTACAAATACCAATGTGCAGATAGGGGTTAATGTGTGGTTTAGTGTTTCAGTTCAACATTTTGATGGTAGGGGGCCGGAATCAAACGGGCAACATCTGAGTTGAAAGGCTACTGCTCTTCATCCCTGAGCCACAGCTGCCAAACATCATAATTTACGTTTTTTATCAGCTAAACCAATTAAAGTCTAATGTGGTTCTGTGTTTGTTCCATGCGTCAGCTTCTTAAGCATGTGTGTTGTGTGCTGACACACAAGGAAATCTCCATTGTGGGACAGGAATGTTACTTGCTGGCACTTCTGTTGTGGAGTTATCCGTCTGTGACTTCCAGGCATGGCTAATGGATGCCGACCTTGCTCCATGTTCTCTATTGGTTCCATTCAGTATCTATCAGTGCAGGGATGTGTCTTTATTTAGCCCTGTCCTTCTGCCACTTCATGCTTGTAGAGTTGACCACCAAAGTGCACCTTGCACTGTTGCAGATCTTTTTAATCAGTTTGACCATGGTAGAGGCTAAATTAAGAACTGAACAGTGTGAGGAAGGACTGAGGCAGCAGAAGGCAGCAGCTCAGCTCAGACAATCAGACAAGAGAACGAGCCCGAGTTGAAGACCCTGGTTTATCTTTTTCATAATATTTACTTACCCAGTTGGTCAGCTTTCAAGTAATTTTTCGCTCAATATGGGAAGCATTTTTATCTTGAATTGCAGAAAATTCTGCCCTTATTCCTTATTAATGTGGAGCTTCTGTTTGAGGAAAATGAATTATTCGGTATGTAATTCAAGTCTAGTCTTAAATATATGTGAATATTGTAAATAGTGGTAATTTTGCTATTCACACATGACTAGATTTGTGCTAAGTTAGAATAACCCACTGGGCCACATTAGCCTATTTATAGGAACTATGCAAGTTTAAAATAATGAGAATTTCTTTTAGGTATGTTATTTAACTTTTTGAAATTTGGAGTTCTGCTTTGGCGGCAAATAACATTTTGGACCAGTGTATTGATGCTGTAAATCTTTTCTACAACTAATATGGGAATACTTTGACATTTGGGGAAATGTGCATATTTAGAGGATCAATAATACTCTCACCAGCAGTTCAACTTGTGACCCTTGCAAATGAACATATCGTACTTTTTAAATGGTAACTGGTCAAAACTTTTTCACCTTTTTTATTGTTAACTTTTTCTAGATTTTAGAAATCTATTTACTGATACACCAACACAGCAGTAGTGCCTTACTCAAGAACACTTTGGCAGATGGAGGGGGTCTAAAAAATCTGAAACTAAGAAATAATTTCTGTTTCAGTTCTCTGTTCAAAAATATTTAAATACAGTTTGTAGCCTTTTTTTTGAAAATAATTATATTTTACTCAGCAAATAGCCACATATTTTATAAAGTACGTGTATACTGACACAGATGGTTGAGGTTATGTTATAATCTTGCAGATGGTGCTCAGAAATATGAGTCATATTTCATGTAATGTGCTACAGTCCTGAGATGCATCTTTCATTTATGTGAAAGCAAAAAAAGCCTTGCAAAGTCAAATGAGTCAGGTAATGGATTTACTGGAAACTTTTCTGTTGACTTTTGTTCTTTGAGCTCATTTGCTTGTGTGATTTTCAATATTGAAAATAAACACTCAGTGAAGATTAACTCATGAATCTTAAGTAATCGATCAAAAAGACACTCTGTTGTTTTGTTACTTGTTTAATTGCAGTTGTGTATCCATGCGTGTTTATTTGTTTAGTGGTATCTGTAGTGCATACTGTCATCTTAATGTGTTTTGTCAGTCTTGAAATCAAGCTGGTCTGGTTATTTTTTCAGGTTGCAGCTTTTCATTAAAGCTCACAGCAGCTGCAGCTCATTGATTCCCCATCAGTCAATGCTGGTTGAGTTTTCTTAAGGAATTACTAATGGAAATACATATTGTTTCCTCTTTTTTTTACCACTGCATTGTTCATGTTATTTTCTTTTATTTGGTAAGAAAATAAAAATTATTTAAGAAATGTTGCAAATATTGACATATTCCCCTATTCCATGGGCTCTACTTTGGCCGGCTCCACTCCACTCACCCGTTTTGCAACCGTTTCCATTACGGGCTTTGTGGCCTGGTACTGGCATTTTTGGTACCTGCTCAGCAGCAGATCCTGTTGGGGCAGAGCAGCGCCAAAATGTGACGTGAACAGTCTGCATTTCAATGACTGGCCATTTACGTGGTCAGCCATTTGTGTCCATGACCAGTAAAACAACCGCCATTTTCCAAACTCATCGGACTACAGCCAAGGTTTGGAATCCTCACAGGTGACCAGCAAGTCTATCCACTGTGAGACGATTTGGTGCAGGCTTTTCTGTGCATCACAGGAGACTGCAATTTTCAGCAGCAGCTCGATGGTGTCTTGAAAAAATAATGACACGCATTTTGGTCGCAAAAGGTTATGAAGCACAGCACACTAGGCTGAATGCTGGAGGTAGGGATTCAAGCCCCACCTCCAGCCATCAGCTAGTCAATGGTAACATTCTGAGTAGAGCAAGGTTGCGTGGAGTGGAGGCGTGAGGTGCTGGAACTGTGAATGGAAAAGAGGCTAAAGATGCCTCTGGCTAGTAGTACTGTTAGTGCTGGCTGTTATATAATCATTCCACCCTGGAAAAAGAAAAACTTTCATTAATTATTAACATAAAAAGTATCGCATTAAAAAAATAACACATCTAATTGCACTGTGGATTTTAAACACAAACGCTGGGTGCAGGGATAGGACGCTGTTAATAAATTTTGACTGTTTTATAAGTAAAATACATGTTGAATAAAACACTCCAGTAACCGATCAGAAAAGCACATGACAAAAAAAAGGCCAGCGCACACACGAGTCGCAGGTACTTAGATCTTATTCAAAATAAAAGCACTTCCTGCTAGTGTCAAGGAATGCATTTTAATAAAGTTCAATGTTAATGTTTCTAACATACCACTCCAAATGTCTAACCTTAATCCTGTTTAAATCTTGTTTCCACTGTAATTATATAAACCTATAATTAACATATTTCCTATGAAACCTTTGTTATTGTTTTTTAACCTAAACATTTTACAACAGAGTGCACCCCTTTCCATGGTGCGTTTGACCGGTGGCACGGAACACCATGAAACACCAATAAACGGCACTGGATAATGCGAATGTACACGTTATATATACATCCTTATACAGAGCACCAACATTTAAACCTTGAGGCATTCAGCCAAGACTAGAAAGCAAACAGGTGAAAATGTGATCACACCCTTTCAGTGTCACCATGCCAGCATGTTTTCAAACCTTAATATTTTTTAGTATTATTTATTCATTTAGGTCTTCTAGGTATTTATATAGCATCCAGACTAGGTGGAGAAGCATGCTAGGAAAATACATTTCATGCAATATAAATGATGAACTTGTTAAGTCACATTTCCATTGAAATGCAGTGACTGTAATGACTGTGCCATGTTAAATTGCTTTTATGGAAATCTTTGTATCACAAGATGCTTTTGATGATTTAGAAGAAATACTTATCTACTTGTAGTAAGACCTTTTTTAGTAAAATGGCATCAGAATTTGTAATGTTGGATGAACCACAGCATGAAAGCAAAGCCACAACATTCCAGTTTTACTAAAGGTTAGGGGTTAATATGGATTGTAAACATATATTTATTCAGTCAGCCATGAAACAAAATTTGTTTCAATTGAAAACTGATCATTTTGTCAAATACTGCTGTCATAAAAATTTGATTAATCACAATTAATTAATTGAAAGCCTCTAACTATTTTGACTTTCTTCTATCGTGTCCCTCCACAAATGTAAGTACTGTCCATAAATTCAATTTACTTAATGATAAATCTAAAACACCATGACAGAATGAGTTTTTACATATTACATTCAGGGAATAGAAAATAATTCACACAGATTTAAAACAACACTTACAGTTTTTTCAAGCTTCCAAATATGAGTAGCTATTATTTTAAATCTTATATTCATATGATGCTTCTACATTTGGAGTCAATGGCATAAGTATAACATAAGTCATAGTATGCTTAATATAAACACATTTTAATTTTGACTACAAATGGTGTGAATTGCAGGAAGCCAGAGGGCAGTGTAGTTGCTAAGCTCTGTTGGCTTCCCGGCTGGTTTGGTGGCCCTCAGAGCATGGCTGCTACACTGAGGCCATTTTTTGTGTGCAAATTCATCCTCTCACATGAAGCACCAAGCCTAGTGGACATGCACGCATGTTTAGTTTCATGATGACCCAGAGTGCCCTTTTTCTTTTATCTGTGTCAGACAGTTCTTCTCATTCATGGTGTTTTATCAAACTTTCCTCTTTCTCTGTTTGTTGCCCCGAGAGCTCTCTGCCGTAGCCCCAGGACATACTGTTTAATTTAAACTGTGAAAGAGAGAGGAAAGCAGAGGTAGCTCTGGTGTTGAGAGGTTGTTTGGGTTTTCATGTGTCATGTGTTTTCCCCTTTATGGAAATCTGCATCTGACCTGATCTTTAAGATTGCGTAAGCATTTTGGGTGTTTGACATAACCTTTTTGTTGTAGGTTTAGGCGTTGGGGACAAACTGACAAATTCATAGACTCTCTGTCATTGTCTTTTGAATCCCACCTTACTTTTTTTTTCATTTACTCAACAAGACTTCCCAGACATTTAAAGAGGATCAGAGACAATTGCAGGCTATCTAGAAGTTTTCCAAAGTTTTTCCAAAGACTGTAGCTGTTTTTTTTTACTTGTTTTTACTTGTTGTATCAGGTCTTTCTAGCATAATGGAGAACATGACACCATATTAAACAGTGGGTAACAAAAGAATAATCTCATCCTTGAGTATTTATTCGTTATGTAAAATGAGACTTTGCTTTTGAATATTATTTCAGTTGAATACTAATTTAATTTTTGGGGCAGGCCGTTTTGCAACTTTGGTGCAACTCTGACTTAAAGGAACAGTTGTCTTGAAATCCAAAGGTTGCAAGTTTTGATTCCAGTTTCCTGCCATGTGTTGATTTGCCCCTGGGCAAGGCACTTAACCCTAAGTTGATACTAATATGTGCATTGGTTTATGAATATGTACACATTGTTAATGTGACTAGTGCAAAGAGCTTTGAGTGGTTGGTTTGACTAGAAAATGACTATATGAGTTCAGTCCAGTGTAAAATTAGCACTCACTGCCAACAAGCAAACTCTGTACATCACAGTAAGATGTCTGTATTTGCCAACAGCAACCTGTTGGCAAATACAGACACTCTTCCTGGGCAAATTGCCCAAGGTGGGTTAGATTTTGAGGTTTGAGTCTGCATTGTGCTCTGCCAGGTACACATTTCCATTGTCAAATGCACCAAAACAGACCAAAACAGGAACGGGCATACCCTTCCTGTTTCACAGTAGGTATGGTGCTATTTTCTTGGAAAGCTTTGTTTCTCCTTCTTTTGACATTGTGCTAATGGGATTGACTAAAAGGCTCTAGTTTTGTTTTATTAGTCCAAATGATTTTCTCCACATACTATCAGGGATTTTCAACATGCATGTTGGTAAATTTTGGTCTTTTTTTGTTCTGTCAATAGGGGAGCCCCAAGGGTATTTTTCCATGGAACCAATTATGATTCACAATGCAACATATGGTGCGGTCAGAAAGTGAGAGACCTTGAACTTTGAGTTCACCTTCAATGATTTTAGATGGTTTCATATGCTCTTTCCATCTACATTATATATCTGATCAACCTAGAGCTGCATTCCTCTTGTGTCCATAGTCACAGAAACCCAAATTTTTATTATTGATGGGATTACTTGTAGAGTTTCACATATCTATAATCTTATTCCTCAGCACCAAAGACAGCTCTAACTTTTTCTTTCTCTGGTCCATGTTCAGTGCAGTTTATGCTATACAAAACTGCTCAGAAGCATTTTTAGCTATTAAAATAGACAAACTGAATAGGCTAAATGGGCTAAATCAATCACTTGAAGGAACCTGTGAAACTAAACAATTGACTATATTGAAATAATCAATAGTCTCTTTAGGATTGTCGCTCCTTTGCCTCAGTTGCCTGATTGTTTGTTATAATTTTGGTAATGAAGCCCTCCTAGAAAACAATTGCTTTGGTAAAACTTCCCGGGGTTTATATCCATGTGTCTCTGTGTACCTTAGGAACCTGGTACTCTTCTGTAGTTGACCTCCAAGAAACCACAGAATTGTGGCTACTTCTTGGATTACCTGTTTCCATAAGAGGAGTCATTGTGTCTACTTACTTGGAGTACTTGCCTACACCTGCTGCCCCGCTCATTACTCCATCTGAAAAGCTGCCTTTTTTATAAATGAGAAATAACATAAACCAATAGCGGTCAATACCTGCCTGTGCAACTTCAATCTTAACACCCTCTGTCAATCCAGATCTTTCACTCCATCAGTCTGGATGCTTTGCCACAGCAAAAGGAAAGATAGCAATACTCACCCACTGCTCCCTACTTCAGCCACTCCTGATTTCCTGCCACCCTAAGACCAACAAATCAATTCATACTCATTTCTAAATCTCTCCTTAGCATTGGTAACCATATCCTGTCTCTTCCAGACAAACTTGACCACCTCAAATTGAAGAGTCTTAAGATTAATTTATTTCAACTTGTTTAACCTGTTTAAACCATGATTTTGCTCTCTTCATTTCATGTATTTGAGTTACAAAAATACTTAACCATGACAGATATGCAACTGAAAACTAGTTTTGATTTGTTGAATTGCTGTTCAGGAAAAATACAGGATTGTCTCATTGTACTTTAAAAGGTACCAACAAAATTGTCCTTGTGTGTAGTTGGTGGCCTAACAAACAAAATAAGAAAAAAAAAAACTGTAAATATCCAAAGCAAAATTTCTGAAAGCTTGAAGAAATAAAGGTCAATACATTTTAAAAGCATTCAACAACGTCTGACTCCCTGGAAGCATCATACAAAGAAATGAGGGATGATTAAAAACTTTTGCACAGTGTATACTTTTTTCATTAATCATGGCATTTGATAGGCTCTTTGAGGAATCGAGCATTAATGCAGTTAAACAAGAAGGACCTACAGCATCAGATAAGGAGCCACCTCAATGTCATGGAAGAATCAGTCTCTTTCGTCTTTTAAATGTACTTAATCTTCTGGTGGCATTCATCGTCCAACTCATCCTCCCACTCTTCCTCTTTGACGTGTTCTCATCTTAATCATTACAAGAAGTTAGAGTTTCAAAGTGGCAGCCGGCACATAATGAGTCACGCAGTTCAGACTGAGGTATCTCCAAGCTCTAAACAAACTCCTCTTAAATAAAGGCTGTATATAGACTTCGTAATTCTACAAAAATTCTCACTTCACCACTGCAGTGGTTTCGGCTAATCAGCTATTTTGACAGTGTTTCACTGATGATCAACAAAATAAGGTGCAGGTAGATTCACCCTTATAGGGACAGAAAGACACAATCAGTGGACAGTCTGTCAGGATTTTCTTGGCAGTGTCTGAACAAAAGCACTAAACTGACTGACTGACTAACAGGCCAGCACTGACATCCATAAACCAAAGTCTGTGGTATAATGTAAAGTATAGAGACCTTTTAGTTTAATACTTTATACTGCCCATTATTATAAGGAAAGTGTTTCAGCTTATACCCAGGTCATGAAAGATTTACAGCAGCCAACTAAGTAACTGTCGTGCACAGGGAGTAATGCATTTTACATTACCTGAAGCAGCAGCTATAGTTTTTTTTTACCTTCACTACCTCACAGAACTCATCAGTGCAACAATTCAAACGATGACACTACGTGCAATTATTCATTGAGAAACTAAACCAAAACACATGTGATTTGCCGGGAAAAAAATAATAATTGGACAAACTGCTTAACCACATTGCCCTGAGGATGTAATAGGATTGTTAAAAGATCCAGATTACAACTTTTACGTATTGATCTGTTTACAAAACTGCGATTGCAGTGTTCCTGCATGTTTGTAACAGGAAACAAGGTCCCCTGTCTTTGCTTTTCAGTCACAGGGAGAAGAAGAAATAAGAGGAAATTTGATTTTAGGCAGGTGTTTTACCCAGGAACCTCAGAGGGGCCCCTCCTGACAGTGCTACTTCAAAACAGTTTGCAGAGAGTGAGATGGGCTGTCACCAGCAAGTCCCAGCTGATGTTTCACAGAACTTCAGATTATCAAGGTTTTATTTATTTCACCATATCTGTCTGCACATTTCGTATAGCTTGTTTTTTGGCAATAAATATTCACCCTAAATCAGTGAATGTAAATTAGTTACAAGGTCCTTAATATGATTTCATTACTTTGAATCTCTATATTAAACCATATAATGTGCATACATCTATCCATCCATTCGTTTTCTATACCTGTCTGGTGCCTATGGACTGGTGCACTGGTGCCTGTCTACAGCAGTCATCATTGGGCAAGAGAGGGGTTAACCCTGGACAGGACACCAGTCTGTCAAAGGACAAACAGTCATGCACACGCACATTCAAACCTGTGGTGAACTTTTAAAAAATATAGACAAGAAAAGCTGTATAAAAATAACATTTGATCTGTATCAGTGTTTTAAAATGTAGATATTGATAAATTATGCAATAAATGTAGCATTTAATTGTTTAATCAACGACTAAACCTATTTATACAAATATGCTATCTTGTGTCAATGCAATGGTGTCCTTGTTCATCTGTGTATTAATAATTGAAACACATATTTTCTATAATAAACAGTTTTTGATACAAGAATGTAATAAGTGATAAATAGCAATGAAGACTCTAAGTTGGTGGAGACATTTCTACACACTTGAGATGCAATTTTTTATTAATTGTGAAAAGTAACCTATTTTAAGTATGCCAGGTATACAACTGAAAAGAGAATGTAGGTAATTTTGTTATTTACAATAAATCTAATTTGGTTTAACTGTCAAATCAGTGTTTTAAAATGTAGGTATTGACAAATGTGTGCAACAATTGTGGCTTTTAATTATTTAATCAATTCGAGTCACCACATATAAAAAAGCCACAACACTTTTCTTAGATTTACCAGGCACATTAAGTGTATTTGCACAAAGTATTGGATCGGTATCAACGATACCAGCCAGAACTTTACTCGGTATCGGATCGGAAAAGAAATCTGTGGTATCGAACATCACTACTTTTTGACCGTAGCACTTGCTGAGGTGATAAAAGTGCAGATATTTTGAAGATTGCAGGGTCCTTGTGTCTAATATCTGGAAGGATATTTTGAAGGGTCAATGAGGACACATTATATGTATATTAAAAGTAATATCTGTCTGTGCATGTGCACAGTCAAAGTTATAGCTGGATGTTACAGATATTTTAGCCTGTAAAATCTATTGACACATCATCTGACTTAAAGTTGGTCCCTGTCCTTTTGATCACTTGATCCTTCTTGGGTTTTCATGATTGCATTTTGATTTGTTAGCCTGATAAACTGGCTGCTGGTGCCAGCCAACCTCATTTTAACATTCACAGACTGACTGTGCGCAGTAATTAATCCCCAACACTGTACTTACGAGATTATTAATACCTCTGTCATAGACAGTTAATTCTTACATCAGAGACAAGATATCACACGGATTTCTTGTGTATTGCAGTGACTCATTTCTCCTGCTGTAATATATTGGCTGTCTTTATATTTCCTCACTTAAAATTACACCTGGTGCTTACAATATTCCCAACACGGATAGATCTTAATTATTTTAGTCTTTCCTCTTGAAACACCGTTATCTCTCAGCAGACCAGTTCGACTTCAGTCAACAGATTAGTTTCCTCCTCCCTGTTTTTTTTTACTCTTCTCTCATGTCTTTTTTTTCTAAATCTTTCTCTCTTTTGGTCTTCCTTACCATTTTCACGCATCAAAAGAGCTTGATGGTTTGACAGGATGGGCCCTGGAAACTTGCTGCCTCCCTCCAGACCCTTCCAGTCTCTGCTCCCTCATTGAACTGTTATCTGCCCCATTTCTGGGCTTTTTCCATGGCAACTATATGCCAGACTGAGAGTGAGTGGAAAGACTGAAATCTCCAGTGGAAGCAGCATCTTGTCTCCGACAGCTGTCTACTAGAAAGACAAAGAAAGAGGAGAAAAAAACAGGAAAAGGAAAGTTTTGGAAAGTTGTACCATGCGTTTGGTAATAAAAAACAAGTTAAGTGGATGCATTTCACAGCAATTTCTGCAGTCACATTCTTTTAAACCTTTGGAAGATGTTCAGCCCTTTAGTCATTGTAATATTTCTGATATTAAATGTTAGCTGTTGCTGATGAACATATAGTGTCCTCAAATGGATACATTTCTAAGCATCGTCCTCAGACGACAGAAGCTGCAGCTGCTGACTGACACGCCTCAAAGTCTCAACCATGGGACCCCCTCAGTGGAAGTAACCTACATTTCACTCTATTTTGAGCTTAATGTCAGATATAAGGTCTCACAAAAAAACACATATGGGTCTCCTCTCAACATGAATTAGATGCAGAGTGGTTCCCAGGAAAGACAACATGTACAATTGATTTCTCCCCTCACTCGCCGAGCTTCTCTTCACCAGGTTCCTCACTTGAATGTAGAGCGACAGGGCGACTTTAAAGTCAGGTTACGCCTGCATCTTCTGTAGGATTACAGAAGAATCCCAGTGGTTTTAAACAGTCACACTCTGCCACTCAAAGCCAGACATTTTCGGTTGGAGCGTTTATTAAAGGAGCTTGGGAGTCTGCGGTGTCAAGTGAAGCGTTTTGTAAGAATGGAATAAGAAAAAGGGAGCGGAACTGAACTCGGCAACAAGGGTTTTCCTTTTTAAAACTTTCACTCCCAAGACTTTCATTTTGTGTGTCACTCAGTTTGAAGATACAGTCACTAACATAACTCTGAGGGACACAGTGGCCATAAAAGACAGAAAGAGCTAATTGTTTGTGAGTGAAAATAGCAATTATTGTAATGAGCCTCCCCATTTCATTTCTGAATGTAAAGTGTATTTTTTCCGCATGAAACATAAACAGCAATTCTAACTGTTCTTTCTCTCAGATTTTGTTTATTCAGAAATGTAGCTTTCGCCCGACAGTAGTATTACAACTAAACTGTTAAACATACCGAGTGACCTTATTTAAACACTTCAGTTTATCAGGCACCAGTTTTTCACCAACAGACAGGATAGAATTTAAAGGGGTGGCCAATCACATCCAAACATAACAAAAATGTAACACACAGGTCATACATATCATTTACAATACTTCTTGCCATCGGCGAGATTGCTTTGTAAATGTTAAAGTCAATTTGGAAACAATAAAACTGGTAAACATGGTAAACTTTTAAGTGAGCACTGTGGAAATAAAGTGCTCAGAAAGACCAAAACAGCATTTAAAATAAATTAGAACATAATTAAACAAGAGGAGATTTTAAAGAAATAATCTTATTATTGGATGCTGTTCATTATGAGTGATACTGACTGGTTGTGCGAATATTGTGAAAAATATGTAATGTTTACGTCCTGGAGACGTTGCAATTTCATTCATCTGACAATCCAAATAATTTTCCGTGAATAATGAAATCTATCTGCGTATGATGATGATTTTATAACAAGAACAATAAGGTAAATTCTCATAGAGAACTTAATAGTGGGTAAAAGACCCTTTTCTGTTACAATAAACACATGGTTGGGGTCGATCTCGTTGACCAATGTGTAGCAAAGTATTCCCACTGGCGGGGGTACAGCAGAGTGTTTTATCATTTTTGGATGTGGCCGTTGTAAATGCCTGGCCGCACTACCTGATGTTCTGATTGGACCGGATGAATCTCCTCCTCTTTAAAGCTTCTGTAGCACATGCACTAATGAATGCTGTCTTCCGCCAGCAAAGCAGAAAAGGAAAACCCAGTGCAAATCCCACCTCCAGTGAAGTGCCGAGGCCCAATTTGTCACAGTAGATGACTGGCCAAACCTTACAGATGTGAAAAATGCAAACAATTCAGTTTCAATTCAGTTTATTTATATAGCGCCAATTTACAACACATGTCGTCTCAAGGCACTTCACAAAAGTCAGGTACATACATTCCAATTAATCTTAATCATTGAACAGTGCAGTCAGATTCAGTTATTTATTCAAATTGGATAAAAAGTTTTTCTATCTAAGGAAAGGAAACCCAGCAAATTGCATCCAGTCAGTGACTTGCAGCATTCCCTCCTCCCGGATGAGCATGTAGAGACAGTGGACAGTCACTGGCGTTGACTTTGCAGCAATCCCTCATACTGAGCATGCATGTAGCAACAGTGGAGAGGAAAAACTCCCTTTTAACAGGAAGAAACCTCCAGCAGAACCAGGCTCAGTGTGAGCGGCCATCTGCCACGACCGACTGGGGGTTAGAGAGAACAGAGCAGAGACACAAAGAGAACAAAGAAGCACTGATCCAGGAGTCCTTTCTATGGGAAGGAAAAGGTAAATGTTAATGGATGTTGCTCTTTTAGTCGTTTCACCTAGAAAGAAGGAACAGATAAACTCTGAGCCAGTTTTCAAGTTTAGAGTCTGAAGAGAGCACATAGTTAGTTACAGTAAAAACTCTGTCAGTAGCTATCTCTAGGAGAGAGAAAGGGTTAAACACTGAAAGACAGGGCCATGTGGACTATCGGTAGAGGGTGAGCATTAAATTGTTGCCAGCAGAAGCTTGGAGGATTCCCCTCTCCAGAAAGGTGTCAGAAAGAAACAGATGTCATAATGCTGCTTGCACTAGAAAGACCAAAAACCTTTTAGCGATGCACATACTAATATATCTGTTCTTTTTGCTGCATCCATAAAGACATATGAAGACTAATAAGAAGAAAAAGACAAAAGAAAAATGTTTTGACTCAGGTTTTTATAATTTGTGCATCAGAGGGTTAAAACGTGTTTGATAATCTAAAGCATTTAAGTGTGACAGAAAATGATGTAAGGGGGCAAACACTTTTTTATTTTTTACTGAATTATAGTTTTGGGGCATAAAGATTCAGCGTATGGAAACGGGAGAGTCATGGCTTAATTTTAATTTAATCTTCTCAATAAATTGGTCCACTGATATCAATTTGATGTATTTATGTTGTGGATTGTTTTTAAGGTATTGAATGAAAAGAAATATTGTCTACTATGAAAGAGCCGTGGCAGCAGAAAGGGAAAAGAGACCAAAACAAGCGAGTCCCAAGGCAGACAGCTGAACAATAGGCCAGGACTCGCTCTACAGCTACAAAATGCTGCGAGGAAAAGATTCAGGTTGATCATCAAGAGAAAACTCTTTCAAGATCTTGAGTTGTTTTTACACAGAGATTTTATACATTGTTCCTGTGAAAAATATTGATCACAGTCTCTATAAAGCAGTAAAGCAAGTACCTAGTATGTAAGTATGTGCAGCTATTAAAGGTTAAAACACAGCATGCACTTGGTATTAAAAGTATTGTATTTATACCTGATGACAACAGTTATGCAAAATGATTTTAACTCTGAGTGTAATCAGAAAAAGTTTTTTGCATTCATAAGTTTAATTTTCATAGCTTTACAACAACAGGTGGATAATAAAATCCTGACTAGCAGCATTTAGCACCTTGGAAGAAAGAGCAGATTCACAACAACATCTTCTTCTTCTGTCTATATTTCTAAAACTCCTGCAAACTGCCTCCTTTGTCAGCTTTATTGTGTTTTCTATTCTCTCTGTCAGTCCCATCAGCGAAATGACTGGTGTGAGTATGGATCCACTTCATTACAATCCATCACTTATGACAAGTATACACAGTAATCTATTTTAAACAGCAGGGAAGGATGCCGATGATGCATGGCAGGAGAGGCTGCAAAGGATAATGGGCGTGCATACTGATAATCAATGTTTTTTTTTTTATTTTAACAAGAAGAAGAATCTTTCTTTGAGATTATCTGTGTTGAGGTCTTTAGAAAAAATGCAAAAGTGATGAAATGCGTTGGCTCTATTTAGAGTAATGTTAAACAGCGTAAATTGAAGCCTCATAGCAGAGACATTGTAGTTAGTTTCCGCTGGCATTAATCCTGTTAGTTAAAGCTGAAAGGATTGCATTTTTTACTGAAACAAGCAAAAGTCCTCTTGTTTATAGATCTGTCAAATCTAAGCAAAATCCAGATAGTGATAGAAGAGGCTGCAGGGGTAAAAACAAAATGACATGAAGATACATAAGCATATATCTGTGATGAAGAATAAGAAGATTGGAGAGGCACGGTGAAAGGATGAACTTATCCTGTTGTTGTCGTGTTTCAATTTATAATCAATCAAAGTGACAATATTTTTCTCCTTGTAGACTTCCTCGGTTTGCTGCTTGTTTGAATTTTCCTTGAATCAATTATAAGTCGTAAATATTACCATGATAACTTGGCAGAAGTCCCACTACACTGTGTGAGGGTTTTTTGAGCCTACTGTATGTATGGTATGTGTACTATGCAACACTTTGACAGAAGAAAAAAAGAAGTCATTCATCTTCTATACCGCTTATTCCATAGCGGGTCACGGGGGAGCTGGTGCCTATCTCCAGCAGTCTACGGGCGAAATGCAGGGTACAACCTGGACAGGTCGCCAATCCATTGCAGGGCAACACAGAGACATACAGACATACCATGCACACACCCATTCTCACCTAAGGGCAATTAACCTGCGGCACCATGCAGCCCTTGAATGAAAGGTTTGTCATTTGTACTTATTTGTATTTAATGAATAAAGCAGTCAACATCTAAAATAATTCATTGCTCAGTCCTCTCAGCTGCTGCTGCTGCTGCGGTCTAACCTGTTTTTACACCTTCACAACCAGTCATTATCCGATCATCTCACTCATCTCTGTGCTCTCTGGGGCAGTGAGCCTCTGAATTCCAGACCATTCTTTAGACATATCTTCCTGCTCCCAGCATAATTTCAAGCCGCCTGCAGGTTTAAAGGGACTGCCAGGTGCTTCTTGCTCAACCATATGTGCCACTCTGTCTTGGGTAGAGCAATGAGGGGTTGGGGGCGTAAAAGATGAGGCTATCTGGAGCTACCTCTGAGAGAAAGTCTCCCAAAGACAATGTTGGCTGATGTGTGGCGAGAAACACAGCTCACAAAAACTAAACCCCTTTTTCCTGATTCTTTTTTGCAGAAGCCCTGAGAGGCGTTCAGAAATGGGGATGGGAGATAGTTCCTCATGGAGTCCCTACGGGCTCAGAAAAACAGAACTTGTCTCAGCGAGCCAGTTGGCTTGGTGTGGCGCAGTGACCACGTCGCCTCAGAGCCTGTCAGTCAGTCACAGTCTGCTGGGCTGCAGCTCCAGTGGTCAGGCAGGAGTTCACTCCATTCTGGTAACTTTCTCTCTGTTTTTCTGACAACCAAAATTAGTCTTTTAAAACTCAAAATCCAGTCTCTGCTTCTTTCTCTGTTTCCGATCCTGGAGCGCCAATCTGTACGAAACTTGTAATACTTGTAGTTTATTTTTGTGCCTTCAGGTAAAGCCTGAAAGCTAGGTGATAGCTGTTCTTGCACTAACATCTAGACCAGGAGTCAGCAACCTCCTCGGCCCCACAAAATAAAATGGTCCAGAGCCACAAACACTACAGTCTACAGACTACAGACTTTTCAATTTGCATAAAAATACACAATAGATTTGTTTTGTTTTCTGATAAAATGAATGAATCACAACTTTCATTTAGTAAAACAGTTAGCATTTTCTTAAATTTTGTGTTTCTAGAAAATGCAGGGGAAAGGCATGAAGTTGTCAATGTCAGGACAAATAAAAGAAAAGAGTGAACTTAAAAACTATTTTGTGCACCACTGCTGTCACCCTGTTTTGGAAATTCTAAGCAAATATTCTGTAAAACACATCAAAAAAGAGGAAAGAATTTTTCATTTTTATTACCTTTATATTTAAAAACATCGGATCAGTTCTTTAACATTGTTGGTCAACGTTTTGCTGAAAGGCCTAAAGAACCAAATGTGACTCCAGAGCCCTGGGTCTAAGTCAGGTTGCAGACCCCTGACTTTAAGAGTTATAAACAGTAAGGAAATCTTGTGATTTACATCTTGAAAGTCTGCAAAACAAAACCCAAAGAACTGCAAAGTCCTTTAATATAATTTCACCACACCAGATGCACTATTCCCCCACAGGTTAGTGCAGCCTAGAGGTGTCTTGTAGTCACCAAGACTGCAGAACAAATTGTGACAGACGTTAAATGTGAAGAAGAGCAGCTCTCATCACCCATCACCTCTTTGAGATGAAAGGCCCTGAAAGCAGCCAGCCACCCTGCTGGACACAGCTCAGCTGTTGGAAGAAGTGTTTGACAGGAGTGGCAGGTACTTGACCTTCTCTCTCTCTGTTTGTAACTCTCACTTTCTCACTTTTTTCTCTCTCTTGTCTCACACTCTCTAGTTTAGTGTCACTGCTTCGCCACTGGCGGACCACTCGCGCCCCGTAACCTCTCGGGTGTTGTGAGAGAGCTAACCGTCCCCGTCCACTTCACGGTGCTTGCTTGTGCAACAATTCCAGCATGTGCCGCTGAAGAAGTCTTGATCTCGCCCGATCTGCTGTTTTTTGGCTGAGGGAAAACTCCAAGTTTCATGGAAATGTGTTGGTTAGTTGTCAAAGATCATGGGTGATAGGAATACTTATGAGCAGATGGGTAAAATTAAGTCTTGGAAGTTCAACTTTTATATGCACAGATCTTGTTTCTGATGTGGAATTACATGAAGATGATGGGATTACAATAACACCCACTGACAAAATCAGGGGAGGCTTGAATTGGTAAATATGGCAGCTTACCTACTGTATTCTTAGCCTAGATTTGCATGTCTGGCTGGGGAATAGAGTTGAATTTTTAACAGCCTTGATGCACATTTTCATTTCTCTAAGCAGACAGTGTGCCATGTATTTGTCTCTCCCAACAATGGCAAAATGTCAGTGTACTTTCAGGCAGCGCTAAATTAAACATTCATTTCCTCTGAGTATCCTGCTATAGAGCCGCTCTTGCTATCTCCACCCACTCTATTTTTCTATTTTCACTTTAGATAATTTGTTCAAGTATGGAACAGATGATCAAGTTATGATATGTAAGAGGTTTACTTCAAACAACAATCAGCTACCAGTCTTTCATGGTCCTATCATGGTCACCTTCCAAAGATCCCATGTGAAATGGCCAAGAAAGTTAAAGACAAGACTTAAGATGGGGAATGGGATATTTTATTAATAGGGCCTATTAATATTCCATCGCAGTGGGACATTGGGGTGTTTCTTTCTGCAGAAGAATAATGAATAACTGAGCGCCTCCATGGTACCTGATTCGTCAGCATGAATATTCCGCCGCTGCTGGCGTATGATGGGAGTGTTGAGAGCCTCCTCTTCTCTCAGCTATGGATCACACCCAAGCATTTTGTCTCACTCCTCCTTTTATTCCCTTTTATTCGTCTTCATTTCTTGCAACTAAGATCAGCTGTAGCACCTTGGGACTGATGTCTATAGATCTGAAGCTAGGCTCTCAATAACACCTCTCCACAGAGGCTGGATTGATTGATTACTCCACTGCGGTTGTGTGTGGGTTTTTTAATTGATCGATTAATTGCAAGGTTGGGGCTGGGATGTGATTGATTATAAGTAGTCAGCAGTGGGTCGTAGTTGGGCTATCGAAAGCCCACAGGGTGAGAGGTGAGCTCCTGCTGTTCCTGTAGTATGTTTGTTAACTAATCTGCGTTATGCTTTATTTGAGGCTTGGTATAGCCACACTTTGTCCTTGCCTTAGCCACATCTCTGTGTCGTTTCCCCGCCTTGTTTCTCTAAACTAGGATCTGCGTGACATGTGCCGTTGCTTGGAGCTCTGTATGTCCTGTTCTTGCCAGAGAAAGTGTTCAATAATGTCAAATCTGTTGCATATAGCAGATAAAATTAAGATTTCCTTGCAAACCATGAAAGACCTATCTCGACAGAAGCCTAAAAAAGGAAACGTCCCAAACATAAAGTCACAAAATAAAGAGAGAGGAGGAATGGGAAAAGCATATGACAGTGAGATGAAAAAAACATGAAAGAGTCAGCCATCTTCTGATGTTAATTCAGATAAAAAAGTGAACAGAGGATAGAAAAGAACTAAAAGATGATAGAATCAATCTGATTACATAGTTGAGAAAGGCCAGAGTGTTAAAACATTTAGCAAAACAAAATATGTGTTAAACACATCATTCTCAATTGAAAGCAGTATCCCAGATTGAGAAAAAAAAAATACTATAAAATGAATGCCAACACAAATAATAAAAAAAAATTATTTAAAATTACAATTTAAGATAGCTAAGATTAAGACATTTTTCTAACAATATTTTTGTGACATTTCCCTAAACGTAAAAGTATTCACTGTTGGAAAAGAGGAATTATCAATATAAACAAAATGAGGAAAATAAGTGTCAAAAGAAGCCTTCAAGAACAATTAAAAAAACATATGGCTACAAGACAGTTGTTTATGATAAAAATAAAGTGGATCCGCATAAGTTAAACATGTGTAAAATATGTCAGACACACATTCTTTGCCTTAAAAAATAAATAGAAACAAGTAACTCATCTACAGTTTTCTGAAACAACAGAACAATGGTGAAACACTTTAAGAAAGTGAGAAAGTATTTGCCCCATTGATAAATCGTTGGTCATTGATGATTAACCACAATTTTTGTTCAGTTTTACTTGTCAAACCAAGGGCTGATTACTGCCAAGCCCACAAAATTAATAAATGACTTAAAGATATCATGTCTGACATGATCTGGGTTAAAATATTTAAAAAGAAACACATCATGTCCAGATCTAAAAAAATCAAGATGAGAAATTATCATTTGAACATTTTTTTTTGTATTTTTACAAAACTTAAAACTGATAACTTTAGTTATCAGGCTCCTCTCCTGTGGAACCAGCTCCCAGTTTTAGTCCGTGAGGCGGACACCCTGTCTACTTTTAAGGCTAGGCTTAAAACTTTCCTTTTTGATAAAGCTTATAGTTAGAGTGGCTTAGGTTATCCTGAGCTATCTTCCTTATTTTAGCTCCGTCTTCTTCTCCCCTTGTTGGATGGAGTAAGGGGGAGTCAGGTTTAGCCTAAACCGGCTCAGTTACGGTTGAGGTGCAAACACACCCTCCTTTTCTGCTTCCTGTATGAGCCCCTCTCTTTTCCAATGGTTATGGTCAATCTGACAGAGAGAGATATCCCAATCGTTGTGGTTTTTAGTATAACAATGGCCATCAGTGGGCTCTAGATGGACAAACTGTCTACTTTTAAGGCTAGGTTTAAAACTTTCCTTTTTGATAAAGCTTATAGTTAGAGTGGCTTAGGTTATCCTGAGCTATCTCTGTAGTTATGCTGCTATAGGCTTAGGCTGCTGGAGGACATAATGACCACTTTCACCCTCTTCGCTACTTTCTCACGCTACTCTTCAATTTTGTATTATTTGCTGTTGTCTCAGCTTTTAACTTTGTTCTCTCTCTTTTCTCTTCCTAGAAGCTACACCTGGCCTGACTCTGTGTCTACCTGTAAAACCTTTCTGGAGAGGGGAATCCTCCAAGCTTCTGCTGGCAACAACTTAATGCTCACCCTCTACCGATGATCCACATGGCCCTGTCTTTCAGTGTTTAACCCTTTCTCTCTCCTAGACATAGCTACTGACTGAGCTTTTACTTTGACTAACTCTCTGTGCTCTCTTCAGACTCTAAACTTGAAAACTGGCTCAGAGTTTATCTGTTCCTTCTTTCTAGGTGAAACGACTAAAGGAGCTACATCCATTAACATTTACCTTTCCTTCCCATAGAAAGTACTCCTGGATCAGTGCTTCTTTGTTCTCTTTGTGTCTCTGCTCTGTTCTCTCTAACCCCCAGTCGGTCGTGGCAGATGGCCGCTCATACTGAGCCTGGTTCTGGTTCTGCTGGAGGTTTCTTCCTGTTAAAAGGGAGTTTTTCCTCTCCACTGTCGCTACATGCATGCTCAGTATGAGGGATTGCTGCAAAGTCAACGCCAGTGACTGTCCACTGTCTCTACATGTTCATCCGGGAGGAGTGAATGCTGCAAGTCGCTGACTGGATGCAATCTGCTGGGTTTCCTTTCATTAGAAAGAAAAACTTTTTATCCAGTTTGAATAAATAACAGAATCTGGCTGCACTGTTCAATGATTAAGATTAATTGGAATGTATGTACCTGACTTTTGTGAACTGCCCTAAGACGACATGTGTTGTGAATTGGCGCTATATAAATAAACTGAATTGAATTGAATTGAATTATTTACTCTGGCTAACTCTGTCTCATATTTGTTTGATGATCTGAAACAAGTTAGTGTGACAAAAAGGCAAACGCTGAAGAAACCTTTAAGGGGAAAATACCTTTTCACAGTACCAAAAATTTTTTATACATGTTTCTTTGGTGCTTATGGCTATGACTTACTATTTGCTTTAGACAGCCCTATGCTATCAGTAAATATCTTTGTTACAGTTTTTTCTTTGCTGAACTTTGGAAATGGGGTGGCAGTCATACATATTCTTGAAGTCAGCAGATGTACTTCCAGAACATCAACTCAGAACTTCCTAAAGTCCTTTGATTCTGAAACCTGTTTTACATGGAACTCAAAATAGCACTAAAATCACCCGAAATCACACAAACTGCCTAAAAAAAATTATCCTATCACGAATAATGATTAATGAAAAAAAAAGATTTTCTTATGTGTTTGAATATTTGCCATTAAAACTTTGAGTTGCCCATGAGGTATCCAGATCCGATTCCTTAACCACCTCAACTAGCTTCTTTCGATGTGGAGCAGTAGCAGTTTTGCTCCGAGCTTCCCAGGATGATAGAACTTACCCTCTGAGGCTAAGCTCCGGTCACGAAGGCAGCACATTTCAGCTGCTTCTATCAGGAATCTTGTTTTTTTCTGTCATGATTCATTTCTCATGACTATCTGTGCCTAATGACAGGTAAACCAAGAGCGCTGCTTTTCATCTTAGCTCATTCTTGACTAAAATATTGGATAAAACGCAATGGGCAAAGAATTGATTGAGAATGCTCGACATCTAAGTCTGGCAAAGTATGAGATTTTAAACTTAAAAATATGTAGGAGCCCTGAATGTATGAATTCCATCTTCCTCCTCTCTGTTTATTTGACAGATTATTTGACAGAGACTTAGCAATAAGCTTTAATCCCTGAAATGTAACATAAGACAGTGTTAGCATACCTTTAAACTTTGATCCGCTGGACTACTTTTAACTTGACAAGTAAAACATTGAGTTATTGCTGCTGAGAGAAACAGCCAGATAATAAGAAGACAAACTTTCAAGCAGCTGATAAAATAATGCATCTTTCACATGTTCCCTGGACTAAAATGTTCTCTGAGAGGTTGTAAAGGCCTACAGTCCCTCCTCTCACATTTCCCAGTATTGCAGATTTCTTCTTTCCTGACAGCCCAGGGAGAGATGTATGAGTGGGCTGCATATCACAGCTATTTGGATGCCATGCAGTGCCAAATGTGCATTGTGATATTAAAGGGGGCACCACAATATGTCAAATATTTTGCAGAAGACACAGTCAAACATCATGTAAGATAATAAACATGTTCTTTAGATGGTATCCTTTGAGTCTTACTTTCCTCAAACAGAACAGTAATAAAATGCCCTCCATCTGTGATACTTACTAAGTGTGGATTTCTGCTGATCCAGCAGATGCCACAGACTGATGCTGCAGAACAGCATGGAGTGAAGATGCATGGTTAAATATTCCTCTGTTAGTAATGAAGTTAAATTTGCTGATCATATGACTGTGAATCTCAAATATTTTTCAATTAGATTAAGGCCCCTATTGTATTGTCAAAAGCAGAACTAATGCAAAATAGGAAGATTATTGCTTGCTTTTCAGATAAAAATGACCTCAACCCATCAAATGTTTTCGTTATTCAAAACAGCATATTCATGTCATGAGGAGATTTGTAAAGGACCCAAGTACAGACTGACCGTTGCAAAACATATTTCTTTAACAATGAATGAAAAGCAGAACTTACAGGGGGGAATTCCAGGAAGAACAGGTCATGGAGCACAGGCAGTGGGACGGTCAAGAAAACGGACAGTCTGATGGAGTAACGGAGGAATCCAGCAACAAACAGTGAAAAGTAAGAAGCTTAAACACTGAGTCCGAAGTGGAAAATGACCAGTCAGTCAGTCATTTTCTACCGCTTATTCCATAGTGGGTCGCGGGGGAGCTGGTGCCAATGAACCTAAATAGCTAATCAGTGGAGATTTGGAACAGCTGTGGCAGAATGAAAGCAGGGCAGTTGAGGGAGGGAGACTAATCAACACAACGGGAGCTGAGGTAAGACACAAATAAACTACCAACCAAGGGGAAAGAACTAACACTGATTTAGGGGAAACAAACTAGAATACACAGAGAACAGAACACATGAAATAAACAAAAAAAAAAAACTAAATACAAAGGAATTAACTAATATGGAAACACCTTACTAACAGTAATGAACTGAGAGAAAGGAACTGAAAATGGAAAGATGTCTATAACAGAAATAAACAACAAGGAAATGATCAAAACATAAACACAAATGAAAACCAAAACCTAAACAGCCAAGGATCATAACAATTCAAGCCTTTTTCAATAAAATGATATGACCAGTCAAATTTAATACAGACAACAACCTATCTTTGCCTTACCTTTCCGGGGAAACAGAATACATCGATATGGTAATTCGCAGGGAAAAGAGACACAGTTGATGAGAGATGTAACATTCATTAAAGACATTTAACTAATTTATTTGTTTGTTTTAGGAGGTGGGTTGACTGAAAAAGCAACAGAGAGCCATGTGAAAATGTGTGGACTGTAACTTTCTCATATTGTACTTTAATATTCACAGTCAGTGGCTGTGTAAGAAAATAGTCTGTTCTCACCTTTAAACTCTCACAGCTGGCTACTTTCCATACACTGGAGCCAAGTGAGAGAACTAATTGCCTGATCACATAGCTGATGACAGCCCTGAACCACCCTTGGACCTTCCCGGATGCAATTTGCACTTGTCACAAAGTACACTGTGAGTTTCATTGACAACTTGTGGACTTTCTTCAAACCTGCATACAGTCTGTCAGGAGCTGCGACTCAAAAATATCATAGGTACTCAGCTTTAGTTTATATATAGGGCATGCTTTGATGGTTCTTTAGAGATTCAGGGTCTAAATGTGTAATTATCTTGCATTGGTCCTGCAGATATAATTTTTCCAGACAGTGGGAGGCCGGCCATTGATAAGACATGATTCTGGTAACTTTAGCCTCTTTAATTTAGTTCAACCTCTACTGTCACATAAACAGAGTTGTGTGACAAAGTATTTCCCCCCTTATAGATGTCTTCTGTTTTTTCTGTCATACTTAAAAATCTGAGACCATCAAACAAGTTTTCCTATCAGAGAAAGATAATTGGAGTAAATATAATATTGAGACTGGTAAAAACCCTGAATCCCAGAATGCACAATATTAAACCCGTTCCAGCTTACATGAAGGAGAAATTTCACAGCTGGAATCCCTGGCATAGAGCTACAAAAGCTCTCTTTCTCTTGCCCTCAGCTTTCCAGAGGCTGCACTGGGGAGGACACACAGCCTCCTGAACCTGTCTGTCTGAGCTCCTGCAGAAAGAATCTGAGAATAGATTCCCCAAGAAGAGATGGTGTTTCTGATTACATCGTTGAACCAGTTTTTCTCCGCTGCCTGAAGAAGACGACATTGAAACCGCCCTAAACGAGCGTACCAGCTGGTAGACTGAGAGTGGGTGCTACGTAGCTCACTGGCCCATCGGACATGCTGAGCCCTCCACTGTTAATCAGAACGGTCACAGGTTGTGTTGTCTGAGCAGAGGAAAATAATTTGTGATAAAACTATTTAAAATTTGCTTATTTCATTGTGTTTTGCTTTGTTTGTGGTGCTTAACTGGTCGAGTGCTACATGCCAGGGGTCTAATGCTACAAATTTGCTTTGTGAAGTTGATAACTGGTGAAGGGATCACCTAAATCCTGCAACATGAGCTTATTCCATTTTATCAGTGACTTTATTATTTATTTATTACACACTCTGGTTGTTTTTCTCTGATATCCTCTGTTTGAGACAAGTATGACCGAAGTAGGACCAAATCCTTTTTCCCAGAACTGTATGGCATTTGTGCTGCTCTTTTTTAAAGCAGTTGAATGATTTTCAATATTGTGTTGTTCTATAGAATTGATTGTAACTTTACTTGTGAATTAAATCTGAGGTGAAAATGTTAATAATAGCCATATGCCATGATCTGTGTTTCTGTTAATTGGACTTATCTGTTTTTCATGTAGTTCTTTTCACCTGTATTTAAGTTCCTTTTTCAAGTTTTTCGTTGCTGTCTCGCTGGTTCCTGTTTTACCTTCGTGTCTGTAAATTCATCATCCTTTTCATTAAAGGATATCCATCCACCATGCACCTGCCAATGTCCAATTGCCGATTTGGTCCTCCACGAACCCAAAGCTAATGAGATATTATGTTTATTAAGTATGATTTACTGCTATTTTAGAGATAAACACATTGGATGGCGTAAATAATGGAGATTTTTTTTCAGACTAATAAAGGAAGTTTTTAACTCTGCAAATGATTCATGCTTCACTTGCAAAAAAAACCCCTTCACATCAACAAATGCTAATTTAAGCAATGTCCAACTACTCATTTGAATTTATTAAGTTACATTGACTCTAGCTTTTAAATCTTTAGCAGGACGTTCTCCTTCTGCAAAGTTTAATTGTTTGAGGGGCTGTTTTCATTAACCTATTCTGAGCAGGATTAAAACTGAGAGATTATGCGTAATTTAACACAGCAGCAGCTTTTACATCTTTGTTGTTTTGCTACCTTTTCTCTCATTCTATTATAAGATTGTATTGTTTTTAACTTGATTGCCCCAAACTGTCCAGTGCTTCTCAGTTTTTTTCACTCAGCAAGTCATGATCTCAACATAAACTGCCATTCCCCTTCAGTTATACCTAGATTAGATTTTACATCTGTTTATATTTAATTAATGTCAGTTATTTTAAGTTTTTAGCAATGGATGGAGTGGTGCTCGAGTCCTGTTTGTTACAGATGTCCATTAAAAGTCCTCATCTATTTTAGAGCATTGTAAAATGTGTACTTCTACTGTGACAAAAACTGTGACAAAACAAGAAAAGCACCTCTTTACTGATATTCCAATATATCTGATCCTGATGCAACAGAGCTAAAGCTGTATTTTACTGCTTTTGCTTGACAAGGTGGAGCTTGTGTATGACACACAAATGGACAATTTACAATTTATACAATTTATTCAGCCTGGGTGTCTGATTGTTCCCTTACCATACCAACAAAAATTAAATCTGTCACTCACGGAGTCCACCTGTTTAGAGAGACTGCTTCATTTTAAAGAATTACTTTCTATAACTCTTTAATCCCAAACCTTTTCTGAATGACTTTGGTCAAATGTGACCAAAGTCTGCCTTTTTCATCTGTTTGTACTACAGAGCAGGTAGATTGCTCTACACTTGGTTGTGGACACCCTGTAGGTTTACTATGAGACCCAGCCAATGTCATAATGAATGAATTTTATCTCTTACTTCCATTAGAGACCGAAACTAGCGGATTACTGCCAGGGGCAAGGCTAATGACTGTCATGGTCACAGAAAGCCGATTTACAGAAACCCTGGCAGGGAGGCGTGACACCAAAATCTCCCACTAAGTCCCAGTTGTGGAAGGCCTTAATAAAGGAAACACTCTGCCCTGTCTATTGTCTACAGTTAAAAGTTCTGGAAATCAAAGTTAGGATATGTAATATATGCTTCCCTCATGGTTTCTAAACAGAGAGCCAAAAAATAAAAGCACACAAGAGAGAATTTGGAATAGAAAGAAAATAACTGATTGTATTTCCCAACAGATCAATAAACTTGATTCACAACTTTCCTCTGTAGTCACAAACGTACAATTTCTGCCCATGTTTAAAGTGGGAGCACGCAGAGAGCTAAATGCTCCCACCATCATTATTCACCCTCAAGTCATATATCACTAAATATTTTGGGATAACAGTTCAGTGAGATGAAACAAATGATGCATTTTTTCCACGGTAAGAATACAGCTGTGAGATGCATAAAGCAGATGTGATGCGTCACAAAAAAAACCTCAACATGTAACTCCTGCAAATAAAAACACTTTTCTAAATGAGGGCATACTCATATGAAATAAAGATGGAATGTTAATCTACATATACATGTTCTAATTTTTAAAGAGCAATATAAAGTGTGAAACTTACCACCAAGACGGCTGCAACACTGTGTGGAGACATTTCAACTTGGTGACATTTAAGGATATCTGATCTAATGAATTTCGTATCATATACTTCTGTCCATTTTTCTCCTCCCTCGATCTATGCTCTGTGTTGTGCTCCTCCAGCTCTCCTCTGTCGAAATAGCATGAAGGTGCACAAAGACACACATGCCTGGAAATTGATTTGACTGGTTCACAACGTACAGGGGGCAAAGATGAGCACTCATGGAGAAGTTTGTACAATTGATTTCTGGAAGGCTTGAGTTGCAGGACCCACTCTTTTCTCTCACTCAGGTTCACCAAACTCCCATCCCCCCCCCCCCCCCCCCCCCCCCACACACACACACACACACACACACTCTCTCTTTTAGTCTCTTTCCTTCTGCCTGCATGTTTCCTGGGGCTTTAGATAAGTACTTTCATGATAACAGCAGAGACAATGTTGTACTGAGTCTGTTTGTTTCAGCTGTGAAGTTTTAGGGGGGAAAAGCAACAAGAAATCATGTTATTTCTGTGGAAGATATTACAGTTGACTTAACAGCAAGACTTAACACAATGTGTGTGTTGATTTGCAGATCATTGATTTTGCCTGGGTTCCCTCTATCAGGAAATCTAAGAGTTTTCTAAATTAATATGTCTCTGTTTACCTCTGCCAGTAAATCATACTTTCAAGTTTCATCATTCTTGCATCAAAAGTAGATTAAAAAATGTTTATGTCAGTAATTAGTCATGCATGTATTGACTTGTGCTCACAGAGAATGCAAATGGCTGTTGCTTTAGGCCATCTCATTTACTGTTACGTTTTTTTATAAATGGTGTCACTTTTGCATTAGACAGAAAAAATGGAAAGTGGACTGTGTGCAACGTGGACATTTTTCTGTAGGTGACTGTAAATAATTATTCAAAACTTCCTCACAAAATAAATTCCTTAGAAAGCGAATTGCTATGGTGCATTTCCATTTTGAACAATTGTAAAATTCTAACAAGAAATAAATGAAACATATGGATTTCACAATGCAGGGTTTCACAAAATGTTTTTATTCCTGTTAAGCATATTAAAAAAGGCATTTCTTTCTGCATAGTGAACATCCAGGTTGCTTGATTTAACAGGGGACAGGGAGTACTTGAATTATACGCATTAGAATCGACACAAAGAAGCCAGTTTCAAGGGGATTTGTTGACTATTTGTAAACATTTTTTTCATTTTCTTCATTTCCATAGTGGGTCGCGGGGGAGCTGGTGCCTATATCCAGCAGTCTATGGGCAGGAGGCGGGGTACACCCTGGACAGGTCGCCAGTCCATCGCAGGGCAACACACAAACAACCATGCACACACTCATTCATACACCTAAGGGCAATTTAGAGTGACCAATTAACCTAACAGGCATGTTTTTGGACTTTGTATTTGTAAACACTATGTTGAATAAGTCACTTTTGACAGATTCCAACATGGATTGTGAAGCATTTCTATCTAATGTGAAGGATTTTTTTCCTGGGAACTACAACTCAAGTGGAGTACACTATAATAGAGATCAGACAGATGGAGCAAAGGTTTCCAAAGGGTTAATTCTAATTTTATGAGCCTAAATAGTATTAATGAACAAAGGTAATGATCACCTTTAGAACTGAAACTCGTGCCAATCTTCGGTGTCTTTTTTTTTGGCAGAATAACCAGGAAACCTATGCAGTATTTTGCCAAATAATCCTTAACAAGAATTAGTTCTAAATTCAGTTAAGCCAAGTTAAAATGAATGAATCTGAATGAATGAACTTTCTAAACTAGGTTCACAGCTTCAACCTGAACTAGTAACGTGCCCAAAATAAGAGTTTTGGGTACGTTTGTAATGAAGATAACTATAGATTATATAAAAAAAATATTTTATGCATATTATATAACTATAACTATATAACTATACATCCAAAATAAATCTAGGTGGCATTATATCTATGCAGCTCAGGTCTTTCTGCAGTAGAGAGTACAAGTAAAATCCTCTGAAGAATAAACATGAATGAAAACACAGAGAAAAAGCACATTAACTTTACTTTGCTTGTTAAGTAATGCCTCCTATCAGGGAATACGGAAGTAAGTTTGTCGTTAGGGTATATTTTAGTTAAAACAATAATTAACAATTAAATAGCAAAACAAATTGACTAGTATTTTGTATTATGGCAGGGGTAAACATATTTTACATGTCTGTCCTGAGTTTAACTTTAAATACAAAAAAAACCAAATATATGGTTTGCATCATGACTTTTATTTTACTAACATAGCCCATTTTTATTTTCATGACTTACGAACTGTATATAAAAAGCTGGAATGTGTTTCTGGCCATCTGATGTCTGACTGCACTTCCTCTAAAATCCTTGTATATTTCTGAAGGAGGAAAGTCTGGCAAAGGATTAGGGAAGAACAGCAAACTGCCAAATTCTGCACAGCCTGTCAAGAATTTGGAAAAGAAAGAGACAGGAGAGGGAAAAAAATGTCAAGAAGGAGACTGCAAATGAGGCTTCTTTCAATAAGGGGGATCGATGAGATGCAAGAAAAGATGTTGTGTGCATTGATGAAAAGTGTCCATGGGCAAACATGGGATGTGTATGTAGGAGAGATGTTAGGCTGTGAAGAAAGTGAAAAATGAGAATAGAGTGTGGCATAGAGAAGGCTGCAGAACACCAGATCTTTTTTTTCGTTTCATTTAAGGTGTTTTCTAACATGGAGTGAGGCCATTGCTGCAAATTGTGGATAGAACAGACTGCATTAGACCAGCTTAAAAAATAGAAAGGTAGATCACATAAATATAATTACATTTATAGGATTTTTCTTCAGCTGTAACCTTTTGCAATCAGTTTACTTTTTTTCCAGGTGTAGCCTTAATGATTATCCAAAATCGCCTCGGTGTTTAGTGGTGATTCTCTACAGCTTAGTAATTATTTTTAGGCTGCTGCCCTTTGTATAATTTACTTCCCTGGCCTGGGCCTTTTAAAGAAAGATGTGATCATTGAGGATGGGCCTTCAGCAGTTGTCTACGTCACTGGGCCTTGAGAGCTGTGCACGTTTCGATGAGCCCCAACAAATGCATAAGCTCTAGACACAATAACCTTCCTCTAAGATGTATATTAATATTTTCATTTACATGTGTATCCAGTTTATTTATGTGCAGCCTTGTGTTAAAAAACAAAATATTTTTGTTCATTCAGCCTTGATGTCAGCTGCTCTTCTAATATCCTTTCTCAGTGCTGGCAGGACATATGTTAAGAACACAATGACCCTGAGGTTGTGTATGATCTAGTGAGAGGTTTTCCCTCGTGTAGTTGTGATGTCATTAGTCACTGATCTGTCTCTAAAACTGATCTAACAATGGCTGGGTGTAGAAAGCTTGAAAACTAAAGCTTCATAGTGCCTTTTCTGCACCATTTATTTTGATCATGGAATGAATACAGTCAGGTGAATTCCCAAGAGCAATGCACTGTTAGCCTCATGCATGTTATTTTCTTTAATTCCACATATCCATATATGCAGTGTTTACTTGCTGGCCAAAGATACCCTTAAAGACTATGATTTTAGCCTTAAATATCCCATTTGGGTGCAATTGGTGTTCAAAGATATTTTAATAAATTAACTATTCAATGGCGCTGCGCGGTTCACGTAGCAATGCTTTTGACAACCTCCATTTCTACCATGTGTATCAAAGTATATTTCTGACTGCAGAACAACAGGCCTATATCATGACCATCAGTTTAACTGAAACAAGTTGGGAAATTACAGTTGCAGAATCAAATCTGCTTAAAGTTCCTTACAGCTTGCCAGTTTTTATTTTAAAGTAGTCCCTCAAACAGTGATGATGAACCAGTGTGGCATCTTATTTTTGGTACCAGCTGTGTGCAAAGAACAACAGGAACCTTTCTTTCTAGCTATCAGTCAGAGGTCTTAAAAAATGATTGTCCACCTGGCTAAAGTTTGGCATGTAACAGCATTTAAACAGCACATACACTACCGGTCAAAAGTTTTAGGACCACTTTCTCATTTATTGGTTTTCTTTGTGTTTATGAGTATTTACATTGAACATACAGGGGTTGGACAATGAAACTGAAACACCTGTCATTTTAGTGTGGGAGGTTTCATGGCTAAATTGGGACCAGCCCTTGGTAGCCAGGTCTTCACTGATTGCACATTGCACCAGTAAAAGCAGAGTGTGAAGGTTCAAATTACCAGGGTAAGAGCACAGTTTTTTTGCTCAAAATATTTAAAATTGAACACAACATTATGGATGAATACCAGAGTTCAAAGAGGGCAAAATTTTTGGGGCACGTCTTGCTGGCGCATCTGTGACCAAGCAAGCAAGTCTTTGTGATGTATCAAGAGCCACGGTATCCAGGGTAATGTCAGCATACCACCAGGAAAGGTGAACCACATCCAACAGGATTTTACTGTGGACGCAAGGGGAAGCTGTCTGAAAGGGATGTTTTGGGTGCTAAAAACCCGGATTGTATCCAAAAAAAACATAAAACCCAAACTGCCCAAATCACGGGCAGAATTAAATGTGCACCTCAACTCCCCTGTTTCCACCAAACTGTCCGTCGGGAGCTCCGCAGGGTCAATATACACGGCCCCGGGCTGCTATAGCCAAAACCTTTTGGTCACTCATCCCAAGCCAAACGTCGCTTTCAATGGTGCAAGGAGCGCAAATTTTGGGCTGTGGACAATGTGAAACTGTATTGTTCTCTGATGAGTCCACCTTTTTTTTTTCCCCACATCTGGGAGAGTTACGGTGTGGAGAAGCCCCAAAAGAAGCGTACCACCCAGACTGTTGCGTGCCCAGAGTGAAGCATGGGGTTGGATCAGTGATGGTTTGGGCTGCCAGATCATGGTTTTTCCCTTGGCCCAATACTTGAGCTAGATGGGCGCGTCACTGCCAAGGACTACCGAACCTTTTTCTTGAGGACCATGTGCATCCAATGGTTAAAAAATTGTGTCCTGAAGGGCGGTGCCGTGTATCAGGATGGACAATGCACCAATACACACGGCAAGACTGGTGAAAGTTGGGTTTGAAACATGAAAGTGAAGTTGAACATCTCTCATGGGCCACAGTCACCAGATCTAAATATTATTGACCCCTTTTGGGTGTTTTTTTGGGGGGGGGAGGGGAAAAAAAACAAAAAAAAAAGGGGGGGGGGGCCCCCCCCCACCATTTCACGTAGTGACCTGGCCACTATCCTGCAAGAAGAATGGCTTAAAAATCCCTCTGACCACTGTGCAGGACTTGTATATGTCATTCCCAGACGAATTGACGCTGTATTGGCCCAAAAGGAGGCCCTACACCATACTAATAAATTATTGTGGTCTAAAACCAGGTATTTCCGTTTCATTGTCCAACCCCTGTAGATTCTCACTGAAGGCATCAAAACTGTGAATGAACACATATGCAATTATACAGCAAACAAAAAATTGTAAAAGAACTTTAAATATGTTTTTTATTTTAGATTCCTTAAAGTAGCCGCCCTTTGCTGTGATGACTGAAATATTAACCTTTGCCCGTCTTTCAATAAACCTCTGGGAAGTTCTTTCAAGACTCTTTTCAGGTGACCACCTCATGAAGCTCATGGAGAGAACGCCAAGAGAGCAAAGCACTAATCAGAGCAAAGAGTGGCTAGTTTGAGGAATCTAAAACATAAAAATGTTTAGATTTATTTGGTTACATTGTTATTTTATCTTATATAATTCCATTTGTGTTCATTCACAGTTTTGTTCCTTTGGTGAACATCTGCAATGAATTTAGTCATGAAAATAAAGAGACCCAATAAGTGAGAATGTGTATCTAAAACTTTTGACCTGGAGTGTGTGTCTTTTCTAACTATGCCAAAATATTTTTTTAATTAAAAAAATTAGCTTTTTCATTTCAGATGTTTACATTCTGATTTTTCTGGGTTGAAAAGGACCATTCAGTTTAGGTGGATGGCCAGGTCTTGGTAGGTTTTGCTGTCATTAGCATATTCTTTTAAACCTCATTATTGCTCTAAATTTCTCCATTTGTTCATACGTTATCTCATAAACCCCTGATGCCTTCAAAGAAACAGCTGTGTATATACTGAAATTAAACTACACTCAAGTGTAGGTGACTTCTGGAGATAGTTGCCTTGGATTTTATCTAGGGGATGTTAGAGTAAATTTGGCCGAATACAAATGCATGCCAACATTTTCAGATTATTATTTGTAAATAATTTTGAAAACCATGTGTCCTTTTTCTTTCTCTTCAGTTATGCTCTACCTTTTGTTTGTGTTTTGCATAAAATCCCAAGAATACATTGAGGCTTGTGAAATGTGAATGTTGTATGAATGCATCATGGTCCTGGTAATAATAAACAGTTACAGTATATCTATAATGCTCAACCTTGAAAATGTTTTGATAGTATGAGGGATTGCTGCAAAGTCAACGCCAGTGACTGTCCACTGTCTCTACATGCTCATCCGGGAGGAGTGACTGCTAAAAAATCTCTGCTCATGCAACTGTTGGGTTTTTCCTTAGATAGAAAAACTTTTTATCCAATTTGAATAAATGAATCTGACTGCACTGTTCAATGGTTAGGATTAATTGGAATGTATGTACCTGACTTTTGTGAAGTGCCTTGAGACGACATGTGTTGTGAATTGGCGCTATATAAATAAACTGAATTGAAAACTGAATTGAATTATATACCTTCTCCTCTTGGCTGTTTCTCATTATCTAGAATTAAAGGATTCATTGCCAAATATAGCACTATCTATAGGGGGAAACAACACCATCCTTTAAGGTAAAGAGTATTAAATGAAGATGGAAAAAGCACAAAGAAGTCCCAAACCCAAAGGTCCTCTCCTCTCCATCTACTGTCTGCAGTAGGGGCTCTAGAGCATGTTGTTCACCCAGAGGCACATCCATCTTCTTTTTATTCCAAATTACTTGCCGTCTGTGATTCTCACTCCCCGTATAAATGAAGTGGGTGTAAGAGGGTGGGAAAGTGGTGGGCTGATGGATGTTATTAAAGGTGTTGCATGGCTAATCAGTGGAAAGGAGACAAGACTGTGAGGGGTGAGAGAGGAGGCGAGAGAGAGAAAGAGGGTAGCAGGAATCAGAGATGGCTCTGTTGGCAAAGACACAGGGTCTTTGAGGGAGCAGAGACAGAAAAGGCAAAAAGGGGTAGAGGAGAGGACAAGAGAAAGAGAATGTTGATCTGTCTCAGATGTTGTTGTGATGTCAGTTTGGTTTATCTCCATCAGTGCATCTGACTGACCAGAGAGCTCATACCACCCCTGTGAGCTGAGTGAAACTCCATGTTTATGAAAAGGTAAATGCTGGTAGCCCTCCCTCGCCCTCTTCTTTTCTCCATTTCTGTCCCTGGCTGCCTTCTCACTCTCCATTTAGTGAGTGAGAAAGTGCAGATCTTTATTTATAAATCATTGTACTCCTAAATCTTCCACTTGGCCTATTTGGTTTAAGTAACTACACCATTCATTTGTTTTATCTCTGTATGCAGCACAGCTTGTTTTATATCTTTGTCAAAAGAGATGTTTTTCTTAATAATTATACATATTTCTACACAGCTTAAACATTATTTATCGCTGTTGTTTTACATTTCATTTGGGAAAATAACAGACACAGAGGATCATAGGCAATAATAAAGCACTTACTCTGATGTTCGTCCACTCACTGCACATTCTTGTAAATGCTTCTTGTCAGACAAAATTTCAGTCTGAAAAACCTGAATAAACAGGGATAATTAACTCCTGACTGCAGACATTTTACAGGTTCAAATGTTGACAAAACTCCAGACATTTGAAAACAATGATCAGAGTATGACTAACCAAAACATCAACTAAATTAAACTAAACTAAAGCAGATATAGAAATGCAATTGCCTCATTAGTGCCCAAGCAGTTAGATCATGAAAATATTGTCTGCCTACCATTTAGACATGTCACTCAATGAACATTTTCATCTATGTATTCTTCAAAATCAAGATCTATACATCCTCCACCAGAGTAAATTGTTCACTCAGCCAGGGCTGCAAGAAAAAGATGTCATTCTTTTTGTAATTCTGGTTTGGGAGTTCTTGCAGCGTGTTCTTGACACAAATTCTGGGCGGGACTTTGTCTTGGCTGGTGTCCAACAATTGGTCAGGATTTCAAAGTGGGTGTGGTTACTTTCCTGGCAAAGGGGAAGGACCAATGAGGACCTTCCAGGAGTTCTGCGCTTCAGTTCTTGTAAGGTATAAACTGTCCCAGCCAGAAAGCACCAACTCAAGTAAAAATAATAAAATTCCCTGTACCTGCTGTTCTGGCTCCTGAGGCAATACATTCACTTGAATACAGGAGTTGAAGATATATTTTTTAAACATAACACTGAAAATAAATTAATAAAACAAGGACTTTGGATTAATGAATTAATAATGGATTAATAAAACAAGGACTTTGAAAGCAAACAAGAAGGTCTGTTTTTTCACCCGTAATATCTTGCTTTTAAAAGGTGAAGAAAACCAGCAAAAGTCACTGCACTTTATTATACTCTCACAAAATATGTTTTTTTTATTATATCCCACAAGCACCTACATGTTTTAGAGTTACAGCCTTTTCTGGCACTACATTTACGTAGAAATATGAGGTCATGATACGCTATAATTGCTGATTACACACGAATGAAACATTTAGTCTATGTACTATTTTCTAGCTGTGGTATTTTTCTTTCTTTTTTCCTTTTTTCATTAATTTCCTCCAGGGGATTAGAGAACGGCAGCAGTCATAAGGGAGTTGTTAGTTGGATTTAACTTGCCTCAGTGGCTATTTTTACGTAATAATTCACAGGTTAATTATAATACCCTGGAGATAAAAACAAAGGATTACCGACTGTATTTGCTTTGTTTCTGCAATAAAACTATGAAGTCTGAAAAGCCAGTAGTTTTGTTTAATTGTTATGTTTATCAGAGTCAGTCCAAGGCTCTATTGAGCCCTAAACAGAATTTCATATGTGGGTTGTCCAACTACCATCCAGCACGACTACTGGTAATTTTGTCTTCATAACATCCGCACTGTAAACTATTTATTTTTTGTGTTTGTTTTAACAGTAAAATTACTGCATTAACAACAGTTCTTTAATATTGAAGGAATGTTCAATGCGACACTGTAGAGTAAATTCAATTGAATTAAATTCATTTCCCTGATTGTTGAGTTTTCTGCAGTAAAACTACTATATTCTCAGCAGTTCTGTATAATTTATTTACATCATAGATTTACAATAACTGTTGGTAAAAATCTGCATTTAAAATGAATCAGCCTACTGTTCTTTAGTTAAGTGTATGATTTTTAATTAATCTCACATTGTTATTCTAGCTGAAAACAGATTTTTCTATATAAGTGCACTAGTTTATACAACAGAACTGAAACATGAATGCAAACAATGCTTTCAAGAAGTTTATGCCGTATTTTATTTGATAGTAAGTTTAATATTGATTTTACTCTAATAACACTACACAAGTGACTGGATAATAATTTAGAGCAAGTCCTTGTTATTTTAATAATAGAAAATTTTATGTATATTTAAAGTATAGTCATTTAACATCTAACATCACAATTAGTATAGGTTACAAATGGAAAGTAATGTCAGCCACACATTAAAGTACATTCATTAACAAATTCTCTTCATGTGATTCATGTACTGACAGCAAATAAAACAAAGGGTGAACATTTTTAAATCATTAAAGTATTTTCTGATTTTTATACAAATTCAGTTTTAGCCTCCTGAGTTCAGAAGTAATATTTGGTTTAAGTAGAGAATTAAAATAATTCAACACACATCACCTTGATCTAAATTTTTGTTAAAAGAAATTCATTCAGATAATTTTGTGTAAAATTACCAATTTGTCTTGAAGTTGACAAAGCTTTAGTAGGTCCTTACCAAGACAGTTTATGTGTCTTCTAAAAATAACTAGGCAACGGCAACTTCTAAAAAGTGAACCTGTTCAATCACAGTATGTTTTATTAAGTAATATATCTTTAACATTTTAAATCTTGAGGATCACAGGTCTTGTTACATTGTACATTTGACTTTTGCAATGATTCTAGGGCTCTTGACAGCCCTTTGTTGGTTTGGTGGTCACAAGCAACCACTTAATTTGCTTATGCCTTGGGCCATATTAATTACTTTCACTGACTCGGTGCTACATGTTATATCAGTTTTCGACTTTGACGCTTTAAATGGACATCTGTTTTGTTTTTCCACGTCCCACCTGAATTACTGTAACAGAAATTTTTTAAGAGTCATCTATAGACAAAAATAGGTGTTCTAAATCTCAGTGTGACACATCATTATTATTCTTCTTTTAACCAAAGAAAAAAACTTTTTGGGGGTGTATTTTTGTCTTGTTTCACATCAGGGACGTAGGTAAGCTTTATATCTGCTTTATATCTGGTTGATTGAGCTGAGTAATAGAAAGGTAGACTTTCAGTCTATGTTTGGTGCAAATAATCTAACTACAGGATGATAGAGTACGTAAGTTTAGCACTTTAATATCTGTAAAGTTGATTAATAAACATTGTGACCTTTCCGTCAGGTTGATAATCAAGAGCATTCTTAGACGATGGTGAGTGGAAATGTTGTCTGATTGAACCTGCTTATTTAATCTTACTGACACCCTGTTGCCTCCGAGTTGCCTATTAAGTTAAGCACGAGAGCAGACGTCCTCAGCTCTACGGACTGTGACTGTGAGTTGTGTTTTCAGAGAAGACTAACAGCGCCTGGTGGATCAGCGGAGCCTGAGGTTTCTGTATGGAAGCCAGAAGGGCGCAAATCCTGCAACACCCTTCTCTTCAAATGTCAGTCCCATCCAATTAGATAGGCCCACAAGTGGGTAGACACCAATAAAGTTCTATGTTTGTCACTGGGCTATTGTTTTCCCTTCCAGCATTTCCATGTTTTTTTAAAATAAAACTTCATAGACAGAAGTGCTTATCGTGGGCGCCTGCACAATGCATTCAGGGACAGAGGAGACCTGTGAGTGGTTACAGTGTCTGTTGCAAGCTGGAAAATCCTCATTCTGTTTTTCTGATTTTCTTGGGTCATGTCTGTGCTTGGTATTCATTTGCCAGCACTTTGGACCACCTACACATTGGCTATATTTACAACAACGTCTGCACTCTGCAGTGGACTTTTCTTTGATTATTGGTTGGTCTACTCACTGTCAAGCACCCACAATATCTGCTTTTGTTGCCACAATTAAATTTGTGCAAACTCTTCAATAGCATGCGGTGATCTTCAGAAATTTATAATGGATCAGTGAACAATGAACTCGCTGCAGTGTTTCTTGACATTACTTTCTATACTGTGATCATTGTTGCCTCAGGCAGTAGGCAGCAAAAACACTGAACCTTTGTTGCCTTGGAAATAGGTCTGAAAATGAACTTAACATTTGCCAAAAAAAAAGCCTTTGTGGCATATACATATGCATGAGTAGATTTAGCTTTAGCCTTTTAGTAGATTTCATACAGTAAGGTTTTACGTCACAGTGTTGCTTATCATTTTGTGGAACTCAGGGGGATGTATATTTTGGTTGTAATTAGCTACCAAAATTGCAGCTTTGTTTAAGCAAATTGAACAAAACCAGACAATTGTATAAATAGTATTCCTGTCACAGTTACCTCATTTACCCCTCCCCCCCCTTTTTTTTTTTCTTTTAATGTGTCCTGTCTGGCAGAGTGTTGTTGTCTGAGTGTCATGAAGAAGCCCAACGAATGTACTTTCACAAGTGGAGCATTATGGCTAACACTACAAAGCTCTGCTTTATTAGAAATTGCTTTGGGATTATTTCAATTGCAATAGACACGGAAACCGAAATGAAATAGAAAAAAACAAAAAAAGAAGAAAGAGAGAGAGAAGTGGGGCAAAAAGGGTAAAATGGAGAGAAAGAGAAAAGAACAGAGGAGAGAAAGAAGCAGGAAGAGAATACAAGATACTAGAAGACTGCTCCTATGCCTGCAGAAACAGAAATAACAACAGCAATGTTACCAAAAAGTGCACGGTACAAATGAATCCAAGATGTATTTGGTGGTAACTGGGGCTCAATATAGAACATCTGTGAATCTGTTAACACCTGAATCCACACACCTGTGGGTGTAAGTGTGAGCGCGCTTGTGTATATAAGGTTACTGCATAAAAATATGTAAAAGCTAGTGTGAGGAACCACAGACCTGCCCGCCTGGACCCGAGACAGACACGGAGAAGATCTGAGCCACAGACATCGAAAGGACCCAATGAGGCCGAAGCTGATCCAGGAGAAGAAGCTAACAACTTGAGCAAGAATTTCTCTAAACATGGTCTGGACTGAAGGCGAGGGAGAAGCAAAGAACGCTTTAGTGCCCCTTTGCAGGGGCTTAGAGGGGCATCAAGAACACAGTGTGCTCCCCATTATTTGTGATGAAGCTTGAGGATTTCCTGACTGTCTTGAACACTTCTGTAGGGAGGTTGTGGTGTTTTTTTATTATGACAGCAAACAAACCTCCTAGTATAATGTTGGGGAATCTGGTGGCAGCAATGGCAACTTATTCATAACATGTGACTTGTGAACACGTGTGGACTGATCATCAGAAAATGTAAAACAGACCTGGCTACAATGGCCTCATTGACAGGTCACAAAATCATCACAGCAAGACTTTTCATTCACAGTTCAAGTAAATTATTGTAACAATTTTGTCCTGCATCAAACAATCCACATTCTCCACACAATGAGCCATGACCACATCACTTACACACAGAGATTGGTATGCACTATCCCTCCCAGGAATCAGGGCTTGCAGGTAAAGGTGACCACACTTCCGAATGGTGCTTCAGTTTAGGTTTTCTGTTTGCTGGGAGAACAAAGGAAGCTGAGTTTTTCAGGCTACAGTTTAAACGTCAGCTTGACATTAGTCTTAGAATATAGAAATGTAGATGTTTACACACTATATAAGAAGACAACCATTTTTTCTCATTGTATAACAATAAATCAGACTGAACATTTTCTGTTTTAGGTCAGTTAGGATTACCAAAATTATTTCTACATGCTAAAAGCCAGATTAATGGGGGGGAGGCAATTGGTGGGATTTTGTATTTACTTTCTTTAAAATTAGAAATTTACTTACACATATATTACTATGCCTTTAAAGAGTTTGAGAAAGCCCAGATGAAGATGTCATGGCTGTATATCCTTCTGATAGTTAGAGTTAAATGGAGGCACACCTGTGGCTGTATTTTAACACAACACCTCAAATAAACTGCTTCCTTGTGTGACACCATGGAAACAAGAAATCAGCAAATATATCGGTTAGAAAACTTTGGATCTCTACAAGTCTGTTTTATCCATGGGTACAATTTCCAGAAGCCCAAAGGTGCCAAAGGTGCATGTTTTGGTGCAGAGTGTGCACATCAACCCGAGATCAAAAGCAAAAGACCTTGTGAATATGCTGTTTAACACTCTTAAGAGACCATCGTTATCCATAGTGAAATGAGTTCTGTACTGGCATGGGTTAATTGGCCAATAACAGAAGAAGAAGCCATTGCTACAAGGGCAATATAAAAAGGCAGAATATGGTCTGCAAATGCCCTCATGGACATAACTTAAATTTTTGGAGACATGTTCTGTGGTCTTCTGAAACTAAAATTGAAATATTTGGCCAAAATGACCACTGTTACATCTGGGGAAACAAAGAGGGAAGCTTTGGAGACAGAGAACAGCATCCAAGTGTGTAGCATGGAGGTGGCAGCATTATGTTTTGTGGGTGTTTTTCTACAGGAGAGTCTGGAGCTCTTTAAAAAATAGATGCATCACAAAGATAAAAAATATGTGGATTAGACAATTTCTGTCAGAAGGAATGGACCAAATTCCAGCAAACTACTGTGAGAAGCTTGTGGATGTCAGGGAATGCTAGATTTTTGTCGGACCCATTTGCAGAACAGAGCCGAAGAGTCTCACGGTGAGTTTAAAAGTTTATTTGATATGAAGCTTGAAATTAACAAAGATGATGGTGATCGAACACAGGCAGGTAACAGAAGCTTGGGCAGAAAACACATCAGGGAATGGATGGGTAGCAAACTGGAGAAAACAGTGGAGAACAATCAAAAGAGCAATCAGAGAGTACAAATGCTGAGGAAGGGTGGAGAATGGACCAATGAACACAGCGAGATAATCAGATGAAAATGAGCAGCAGCTGGTGGAAGAGACAATGCAGGTAACTGAAGGAGGGAGGCTAATTGATACAAATGAGCAGGGAATACAGAGGGGCTACCAACACATCTAAGTAAACAGAAATAAGTAGACAATGAACATATACAGGGAGGAACAGATCTGAAAGGAAATGCAAACTAAAACATCTAACACAGGAATCCAAGAACATAATCGAAACACAAGAATGAATGATGATTCTAATAAACATGAATGAACTGGAATAATAGCAACAAACAGTAGACAGTAGACAAACAAAACTAGGAACTCAAACCCAAAACCTAACACGGGCAGATAATGACAGTGGAAGAATGCCCAAACTCAGTTGACCCACTTCTACCCAATACTAGAGAAAAGTAAATCAACTTCTAACTCTAGAAAAATTGTACTAACTTGTCTGTTTTTGTTTAGTTCAACAATTACATAAAGATATTTGATGCAGCAGGCTGCATTATGATCTTAGCTGATATTGGTAACACATTAGCATGTATGCTTGAGCTGCAACTCTCCCACACTAATCATGAAATTTGTGCAATTTACAGTTTTTACGCCTTCCTGCAGTAAACAAACATTTAAAATAGGCAAATGACACTTCAAGAGCAACACCAAAGTAATGTTACATGTTAAACTGGCATGGGAATCATAGTAATCTCACTGTCATTATAACCTATATATAGTGTTTCTATTAGTGTACACATAATCTACATCAATATATTCAACATTTTTGAGCATCCAAGAATGCCAACTTCTTATCTTTAAATTTTCACAAGGAAAACTATACCCACAAAGCCTGTGAACTGTGGTTTATTTCTTCTTGGCGGGCTGTCAGAGCAGAGAGGAGTTGTTGCCCAGGAAGGAACGTGTGCTCATGCAAATCCATACTTATCCACCACAACATTTCCATGCTTTAATTAAGCACACTTACAAACCTGCTCCTAGCATTAATTGTGCCAATTTGCCTCCCTATGAACAAGACGTTAAGGCATGGAAGAAATATGCAGACATTTGCTGGCTTTTAACAGAAAAGATTTTAATTGGTGAATTTCATAAATAGCACAAGGTGCTACTTGGGAGTCTAGACAGGTTGTACAGATGCTAGACTGAGTCCTGACCTTCTCTGTTTGATGCATGTTTTGCACCCGTTTAAAACTTATTTCTCCAAACTCTTAACTCCTAACCATGGAAGAAAATCCACAGCAAAAGGGTTTGACTTCTGTGCCTTAGAGTTCCCCTAACTGGGCCTGGGTTACATTTATTCCCAGTGAAGCCTTTACTCAGAAAGATAGTGATTAAAAAAGGGCGAGCTTTACAGGACTGCTGGAGATTTTTTGCTCCTTAAAAGGAATTTGATGTCCATTCCCCCATGTTAACAGTCCAACTCTCCAAAAGCAGTGAAATGTTTTGTGAGAGGGACTTTTCTATGGGTCAGTGCTTAAAAGCAAGAACCAAAAATTGAGAGTTGGACTTTTATTCAAGATTTGAAGCTTTTAAGGAAAACACTTTAGCACATTTACAACATTAAACACATCACAGTGATTTGGATAAACATCTCGATCTGCTACATGTGTATGCAGCCAAAAGATATTATACAGTTTATTTAAAAATGTATTTATAACTTGGTTATTTAGAAATGAAGTCTAATGGCCTCTTTTTAAATAAATGCTCTTAAATTAATTTGATGTTGCCAAGAAAAGTATCTAAAACATGTTTCACAGTAGTGAAGCTGAATTTAAATGTTTATTAGAACATGCCAAACGCCACTATTTTTTCTGAGTTCTTGCCTACAGATACAAGCAATTTTATAGGAGTTATATTTTTTAACACTATATTTTTTAATCATTTATTAATTGATTAATAATTAAGAATTCTTAGCCACTCTGATTCATTTAAAAAGGAAACAAATATCAGTTTTTGTATAAATTGTTAGGGGCAACCATAGGTGTGGCACTGCTAATAAAAAAGAAAAAAAGCTAATTAGACACATGCACACAAACAGAAATCCTCATTAAATAAATATACATAAATTAAAGGTTGAATTTTTCCTACTTTTTTACGATGAGGAAACATTTAAATTAACTTGAATTAAATTAATCTTTTAAGCACATTATTTAAAGGAGAAGGATTTATTTAGCAATTTATAACTTCAAACTTAAAACTTCAGAAGACATCATAACAAGCTCACTGTTTCACAACATGTTAAAATAAGCTTTTCATCATTTATGCATGTATGACTCACAGAAAAGAAACTATACTAGCCCTGACTTTGGGACTAAAAAGCAGTGACTTATACTACAAGCTGAAGTAGACAAATGCAGAGAGTTCCTGAGGGGTTACAATGTGTCCATCATCTGTCGGTTTGCGCCTCTCCCATCCTCCATCAACTCGCCTCCCTTCAAAGTGTCAAGTCAGTAAAAAGTTTCTTTAGATAGTGGAGAGTCTACTGAGTGCAGCTGTAGCCTAAGGAAGCTATATTAAACTGTAATCTTCATTTCTCTAAAGATTGAATGAGACACAGCAATGAAAACACAACTGAAGTTGTGTCTTAAGTAAAGACTGAAAACTGATTAATCTAATCTTGTGATGACATTTGGATGCATGCATATGTATATATAATATATATATATATATATATATATATATAAAGGCTTTCTCTCCAATCAAATCAGTTGGGGCCAGTCGTTTGTTAAAATCAGTTCTTGGAATCAGCAATAATTCCAACATCAAAAATGCAGCATTAACTCCAAACCAACGTTTTGCAGTGGGCTGAGCAAAAAAAAACAAAAAAAAAAACAAAACAAAACATATCAGGAGCTAAGGATGTTTATGGAAACCACCAATTCAATTTCAATAATGTCCATCAACCAGTGAATGAAGGTCAATGCACCATAAAGGGTAGTAATGACTGTTATCTGATTTGACTGCAGCATGGCACTCAGTTTAGAAACCTTCGTAGGGTTTTTGATAAGATCATAATCTGACATTTAAATATGCCACTTGAGCTAGACCATCAACTTTGGGTAGGTTAGAAATGATAGTTGGCATTGTAAAGAGTGTCAAACATCAGCTGATTTTAAAAATAGTGTTTCTAAACTTGACTGATAATATTAAGGACATGTCACCAGGGATAGTGAGGCACAAATATAAGTGATTTGCCAAGGATTTGATCCTGGACAGAAATTCAGGATCTGATAGAGATTATAACATTTGATGGAAGAGGTGTTTAATGCAACATAGAGATATGGGTCAGTGGTGGGTCTCTGGATGTGGCAAACGAACTGGGTTCTGGCTTTTCTACAAAATGATTTAAGAACAGTTACTAACACCAGGTTCTTGTCTTGCACTGCAGATCTTTTGGTATAAAAACTGGACTGGAAGCAAAGCTTAGTTGAGGTCATGTCTCAATGAAACATTGGATTGTTGCATATATGTCTTGTATTGCCTCAATTTTGAACCTGAACAAAACCATAATCAAGTATTTAAAGTGGTTTCTGTGACAATAAATCTATTTCCATATCTTTTTTCCCCACTGATTTGTGGTCCTTAAGATATTTAAGGACTAATCTGCTGGTACGCTCAGGGTCATTGTTCATTTTTAAGACCGTTTAAATCCCAAGCTTCAACTTCTTGGCTTATTTCTTAAGATATCCCACCATTCCCTCACTCAGTCATAAACTTCATGAGGTCTTTTGCTTTTGTTCTGGGGTGGATTCGTACAAAAACATGGTCATCTCTGAGACACAGAACCTGTCTCCTTCCTGTAAGGTAGAATGACTGAAGTCTGGTACAGGATAACTGATTACTCAACCAAGCACAGAACCTCTACACAGAGAACTGCTATCAATAGTCTGGCAAGGTGTCTGTGGTTGGAAGGACCTTAAATAGAGTAGAAAGCAGGTGAGAGGCAGCAGGGCAATAAGCAGGCACAGGTGGGCTGAATAAACCGATTACTGCCTGGCATGTGAGCCGACATGGAAACAAACAGACTGAAACATTACAATGTCAGGACATTATCATGCTGCTTATTCTTACATATAATTTTAAGAATAACAGATGAACAGATGAATTTAGCACCTTTAGGCATCAGGAAGCTATACTGAAGGAACATCAGACTTGTGGAGGGGTATGTGTTTGAGGCCACAGTTGGGCCTCCATTTAACTCAAATGCTGTGAGCTAACCCAATGGAAGCTCACAAAGCCTTGACAGAGCATTGACACCATCTGGGCTTTCCATATTTCTGGACGTAAATTTCCGAATTTAGAGAAAATAATAAAATGATCTCTGACATTATTCTGGCATTTAGCAAATAAAAATAATTTTGTAATTCTACCTGACTTACAACAATAAAAATATTTAGCCTGATTTAATGTCAGACATTAAGGCTGCTTTTGATACTCACCCTAACCAAAGTTTAGCCACCTTAATATTATCATCTGAGTAACCTAACTGCTCAAATAAACAGCAATCAATCTCCACTGCTATGAAATAACTAAAAGGCATAAGCATATTGAAGACATAAATCTCTTTTATGCTAAATCGCATTTATGTTAAAAAACATTGTATATACCATCTGATTTAATATTACGTTTCTTCAAACTTAACAGGGAGCTGATAGAAACAGAAAACGCCCCATTCAATTGGCAATTTTTTTTTCCCAGGGTCCTAAAGCATTCTGTTTTGCCGCCGCAAGGCAGGCCAGGCCAGATGTGATTGTGTCTTACTTTTATGTTGGAGAACCATGGCCTCTGCCTTGAGTGCTTAGCATCAAAGCTTCAAAGTGCCAAAATGTTTGAGAATAAAGTGCTGAAATTGGAAAACAGCAGAAAGGAATCTTTTCCAGTGGCATTATTCACCTACAGCACTTTATAGGAAGGCTATTATCTAACAACTTTTGGAGATTGTTTATACGCAGCATTTGTTTTTGAGATTTATATTGTTGACATGTCCATTTTTAGTTTCAACAGTTTGCACCATGAAACGTTTTGTGTAAGTTGTGCAGTGTAAATAAGGACTGGCAATGCATGTAACAACATGGAAACAGTCCTATCTAATCAGCTGTGAGGAATCTGTGGGTTTTTGCCACAAACTCATCTTGATCTGCACAGATTTCATGGAGCTGTCCCAACAATTTGCTTGTCTGCGTTTTACACCCTGTTACATAAATGGCTGCCCGACTTCAGAGGCTGTGCCGTGCCGCTTATTAAGACGTTCAAAGTCTAAAAGTGTTATCGGAGTGGTGCATCACTCCCCACAGAAGCACAATGTGTTTGCAGGGTGAGATCAGATGTTTGATAGAGAATATTGTAAATAAATAAACCTACAGCAAAAACAGTAGCGACAAATTATTTTCACATACCTGCTTGGTTTTTTTTTTTGTTTTTTTTTTGCAAAACCAGTATTTCATAGCAATCAAATGATTAAACAGTTTGGGATTTTGCATTCATTTGTGAGATTTGAAAATGAAGAGCACAGTTTAAAACATATGTGGTTATGAATTAGTTATACCGGCAAAGTCATTTTTTGGCTGTGTTTCCTTTTCATCCCTCCCTTTGAATTTACCCTGCATATTTCTTAAAGGTGTGTTTGTGAATTTATCTCTTTTTCAGTTATTTAACTTTGTTGAAGGCATATCTTGGGATTAACCCTTCACAGTTATCCACATTGTGTCTAATTTTACAAACTTCAGGGTATTTAACTGGGATTTAATGATAGTTTAGGACAAAGATAATGATGCAGAGTTGTTTTACATTGTGTAACGAAAAAAATCTACAACGTGTGGCATGCATTTGTGCTGAGCCCCCTTTACTCTGCCATGAGTAAATGAACTCTATTACTAAGACAGAAAGCTAAATGTTGGGTAGTCCTACAGTAAAACGTGTCAGAGGCTGCAAAAGACCATCATCTGTACGTGCCCACTGGGACTCTCAAGGACTGCTGAAATTTAGAACCGCATTGACTGTGTATGAGGATAGCTTCAATACAACTCCCATTCAAAGGAGGGTGACAAGCACACAGTAGATCAAGGTAACAATGGTTTAGACCACGAGTAGAGAAAGACAGAAAACAAGGGTGTATGAACTGTCGCATCATCTGTATCCCTCTGAGTGAAATGCTGTGGTATGAACTAAGGCAAACTCTATTCTTTCAAGGCAACAATTGAAAACAGTAATCCGTGCCTTCATTTCATCGCGGCTGGATTACTATAATTCAGTCTATCTCGGAATTAGCCAGTCCACACTAACACGCCTGCAGCTGGTTCAAAATCACATAAAAGGCAACACATTACCCCTGTTCTGGTTTCACTCCAATGGCTGCCTGTGAACTTTTGAGTCCATTTTAAAGTCCTTTTGTTTGTTTTTAGGGCTTTACACAGCCTTGCCCCGTCTAATTTAACCAAGCTTCTCCACCACTACTCTTCCACTCGGTCATTTCGGTCCGCTGACCAGCTGCCTATGGTCATTCCTAGTTCCAAGCGGAAGCTTAGATGGGATAGAGCCTTCTATATAGGGGCCACTAGGTTATGTAATGCTTTACCTTTGCACATTTGACACCTTTGCACACTTCACTGTCCTTTTTTTAAAACTCGTTTAAAAACTTATTATTACTCATTGGCCTTCAGCCCAACTGGGACTTCATTTTACTCAGATTTTATAGGTATTGATTTTATTTGTTTTATTGTTTGCTTTTTACAATGTTTGTATTGAGTTTTTAAGTTATTTACATTGTTTTGTGCTTACCTTTGTTATTTTATTTGATGTTCAGCACTTTGTTTCAGCTGTGGCAGGTGTTAAAGCACTTTATGAATAAAGTTGATGATGATGTTGATGATGATGATGAACATGGGCACAAAGAAGAGGTACAATGAGGCCTAAAGAACTACAATCCATTGATTTAGATTGAAGCATAGTCATGTATTAGAATGGCTCAGTCAAAGTACAGATGTAAATCCAATTCAGAATCTGTGGCAAGACTTGCAGTTTTATGTGTACTTTAAGGATGTGCGATACGTATCATTTTCAATAAAATCTAAACAATAAAATAAAATTCTTACTTTAAATTGAGGTAGCGTGCATGATCAGGTATTTCCCTGAATTTGCAAAAATAGTAGGAAAAGAAACAACAGGTAATGTATAGATGCAAAGTCAACGCCAGTGACTGTCCACTGTCTCTACATGCTCATCCGGGAGGAGGGAATGCTGCAAGTCACTGACTGGATGCAACTTTTTATCCAATTTGAATAAATAACTAACTCTGACTGCACTATTCAATGGTTAGGACTAATTGGAATGTTTGAACCTGACTTTTGTGAAGTGCCTTGAGAGAACATGTGTTGTGAATTGGCGCTAAATAAATAAACTGAATTTAATTGAATTATAGATCACATGTTGCCAAGAAAGGTGCTCCAGTGCGCATGTGATTACTTAGTCTAGGTGAAGCCGTGGCTGAACTATGTCTGAAGAAGAAGAGCCAGACAAACTTGTCAACGAGCCAACATCTTTACAGATTTCTTCTTTCGCACATGTGGCAAGATGTCTCTGGTGCTGGTTCCACTTCAAAAGGGAGCATGTTGCACAATCTAGTCCAATCTGTCTAATATGTTGAAAAACGATTGATGTGAAATAACCCACAACAACAAACCAGTTTCACCTTTTCTGTAAAATCAATCACTTTATTGGTGATTAAGCAACTTGCTCTGCCGTGTTCTTAAAGACAGAAGCTGCAAATTTCCATTGATAACATAATGCAATCATATGCAAACTGTCATTTATTATAATTTTTTATTTCCTTCATTTGCCATATCTGAGGCTTGCTGTTAAAAACAAGGATTTTTTTTTCTTTCTTTAAATCAACCAGTCTTTTAGTTCATATGTTTGATTACCTAAGATATGGTTAATAAGCTCATAAGGTCTAGTTTCCATAGCTGGAAAAACATTTGATCTCAATGCTAGAATATTTACTCAGAAAAATAATGTAAACAGCATGTCTTAACACAATATTCTCTTTGATGTTTTTAAAAATATTGTTCTACAGTAACAAAGGTGACCACTGAAATAACTTAATTATAAGCCAATTAAATAAAATGCACCCCAGCTGTTAAAAAAACAGAACACTCAAAGAACATTTGTGAAAAGATTTTGGCAATATTTTAAAATGTGTTTGAACTTAAACAGTGTTTTGTGATATTGGATCCCAACTTTAATATAAACTAAGGGACATAAAGTATTAGAATTTCATCTGTGAGAATGCTGTAGCTGTCTTGATTTTAAAATTTTCTGAAATGATCTTGATATCATTTCATTAATGTCTCTGCTGGAAGAGGCTTGTTAATGACACATGTATCTTATTGTTATTGCTGAGTGATTGATGTTTATAACTAATATAGAAATTGAGACAGATATGTATATTTATTGTTCGAATGGTTTTTAAAAAATAACTGTCAAGTATTTTATTTACTGTTTCTAAAGTATTATTAGTATGTAACAGTACACATTGTTATCACCAATAGTAGAACATAAGGCCTAACACATTATGAATAACTGATATATTGTCAAAGAATTGTTAACGATAAGAGTCAAAGAATGTCAATTGTTTTTTTTGGCAGTATCAAACACCCCTAGGTCACCGGCATTCTCCATCTAATCTGAACAAATTTCTTTTAACGGCACAATTAGTATAAGCTACTTTGTTAAGGTCTGTTACTTTAAAAATACACGGAAGTTTATGGTTGTGACCTGACAAAATGTGGGAAAGTTCAAGGAGTATGAATACTTTTGGAAGGCACTGTTTCTCTTTTTTAGCTCTTCCCTTTACCTCTCAGGGTGCATGGCACGTTTAACATCAAATTAAGTGTTAAAATTAATCCAGGATTGCAGCTGACCTTGTTCACTGTTTGACTTAGGATCTCACCAGTCACCTGCCCTCCCCCCTTCCTCTGCCTCCCAAGAACTCGGCTGTAAAGGATTCCTGTTCAGTATTCAGCCCGGTCTATTTCCACAGAAACTGTGCTGTGTTACCCATAAATTAAAAGTATTTTATCATCTTCCTGCGTCTGAACTCAAATAAGCTATTTGGCAAAGACCGCTAACTTAGCACTTGTAGATCGGTTATTTAAAACAGCTTTTTTGTTTGCTCTCTTTCGGTTTTATGATTTTATTTTATTCTAAAAGCAACAAAGATGTACTCATAAATTTGGATTTTTTACATCACCTGAGTGTTTTATATTGTCACCACTGAGATCACAGGTCATAGAGCATCTGGAATTCTGAATGTGCTGGAAAAAAAACGTGGATACTTAACAAGATTATAAGAATGAGGCATGGAAAATGGGAACATGAAGTGCAATCAGATAGGAGGGTGTTTAGGGGTGGGTCACAATTCTCAATACTTTCCAAATGTACAAAACATACTTTTCCTGAACCCTTTCCCCAGAAGTTTAAGAAAATTTTGATTTAGGCGAGTCCTATTTTAATTACAGCTGAGGCAGAGAACCTATGTACATATGTGGCTATTGTAAGGTAAAATTTGTGTCATTACACATTTATACAAAAAGAATATCAAACCGTTTAGAACATAGAAAAACAATAACAGGAGAATAAACAGTTTTTTTTTGATTTTTTGATTCAGAAGTTCTGTACAAACCTGAATTAAAATAAAAAGATTCACATTGCATCATGGGAAAAAAATAAATCCATATATACAGGGGTTGGACAATGAAACTGAAACACCTGTCATTTTAGTGTGGGAGGTTTCATGGCTAAATTGGACCAGCCTGGTAGCCAGTCTTCATTGATTGCACATTGCACCAGTAAGAGCAGAGTGTGAAGGTTCAATTAGCAGGGTAAGAGCACAGTTTTGCTCAAAATATTGAAATGCACACAGCATTATGGGTGACATACCAGAGTTCAAAAGAGGACAAATTGTTGGTGCACGTCTTGCTGGCGCATCTGTGACCAAGACAGCAAGTCTTTGTGATGTATCAAGAGCCACGGTATCCAGGGTAATGTCATCATACCACCAAGAAGGACGAACCACATCCAACAGGATTAACTGTGGAGGCAAGAGGAAGCTGTCCGAAAGGGATGTTTGGGTGCTAACCCGGATTGTATCCAAAAAACATTAAACCATGGCTGCCCAAATCACGGCAGAATTAAATGTGCACCTCAACTCTCCTGTTTCCACCAGAATTGTCCATCAGGAGCTCCACAGGGTCAGTATACACGGCCGGGCTGCTATAGCCAAACCTTTGGTCACTCATGCCAATGCCAAACGTCGGTTTCAATGGTGCAAGGAGCGCAAATCTTGGGCTGTGGACAATGTGAAACATGTATTGTTCTCTGATGAGTCCACCTTTACTGTTTTCCCCACATCCGGGAGAGTTACGGTGTGGAGAAGCCCCAAAGAAGCGTACCACCCAGACTGTTGCATGCCCAGAGTGAAGCGTGGGGGTGGATCAGTGATGGTTTGGACTGCCATATCATGGCATTCCCTTGGCCCAATACTTGTGCTTGATGGGCGCATCACTGCCAAGGACTACCAAACCATTCTTGAGGACCATGTGCATCCAATGGTTCAAACATTGTATCCTGAAGGCGGTGCTGTGTATCAGGATGACAATGCACCAATACACACAGCAAGACTGGTGAAAGATTGGTTTGATGAACATGAAAGTGAAGTTGAACATCTCCCATGGCCTGCACAGTCACCAGATCTAAATATTATTGAGCCACTTTGGGGTGTTTTGGAGGAGCGAGTCAGGAAACGTTTTCCTCCACCAGTATCACGTAGTGACCTGGCCACTATCCTGCAAGAAGAATGGCTTAAAATCCCTCTGACCACTGCGCAGGACTTGTATATGTCATTCCCAAGACGAATTGACGCTGTATTGGCCGCAAAAGGAGGCCCTACACCATACTAATAAATTATTGTGGTCTAAAACCAGGTGTTTCAGTTTCATTGTCCAACCCCTGTATGTATTCATCCATAACTCCATCTCAATTAAAATCACTGTTAAACCTTAAAGTGGATGAAAGGGTATGTCTAGATAGAAAAGTTGATGGATGAAACAAAATTGATGCAATATAAACAAGGTTTATACTATTGGTTGAATCCAACACTTCCACAAAAGACCTTGCATATATTTTTGATTATATTGTTTACTATAGAACAAAAGGTAACTTGGGAATATCATAACTTTGGCCAATACATTTTTATTATACTCAAAGAATATCCAAAACCTGCATCATGTAGACTATATGAAATTTTAACCTGAACTGACTCACAATTGAGAGAAACACAGAGATGGCAGTTAGAGAAGTTTATTAGCTGGTTTTTGTTTTCTTTTGGTGCTCGGACCCCGGTGGAAGACATGGATGCTGATAGTGACATGGGCTTGAATGAACATCTTAGGGTTAGAATTAGGGAAGTCTTCCCCCTGGGATCCTGATACTGGTGGTGGAGTGGAGGCCTGAGGAGATAAGGGAGTCAGAAGGAGCTTCGAGCCTGATGGTAGAGATGGGGTGGAGGAGGGTCGAAGCGCAGCTGCAGAGCAGGAAATTCTGCGTATGAAGATCTTTTAAAGCAAAGCCTTGAGGGATGATTGGCTGAAGAGGAATGCGGACCAGAAGCTGATATGTTGGAGCGGAGAACGTAGTGGAGTAGTTAGACCAAGCCAGAAGTAGAGGTGAGTCTTCCAAGTTGAATTTTCATCTAAACTCCATTAAATATTTTTCAATTTAGGTTAAACCGGAATGTTGAGTTCCTCAAACACCAAGTCGATCTAAATAGGTCTTAGTTACGGAAAATTTCTTGCCCCTTTATAATGGCTTCCCCAAGCTTTGGTCCACAACTGACAAATAAAAATGCATTAACAAACTTCATGTATACATTTAATGGTTGTCTGTGTGCAACATCACCTCTGGATGACATGAACTGACAGTATTTCGTGACTGTTGCTATTTAAATGTGCACCTGCCATATTTGTATGTTTGGCAAAGAGCTGCACGGACTGAGCTACATAACGCTGTTAATTGTGCCTCTCGTGTTTTCCCGCAATGTCAAGTTAGCCATGCGAACAGCAAAATGTATGATAATGCAGGCCATATAAAAAATTATTAACATTTAAAAGGTCTACACCAGCCCTTAACCCACCCTCAGCGTATGGTTTGTACGCTTGCGAAAATTATGAACACATTGACTGAGCCATTTACTTCTTCATTGTTTGCTACTACTGAGGGGCTGTTGCACTTTTATAAGTTGCACATAAGTTCACATTTTAAATAGCAATATGTTTCAGTGTGATTATTAAGCTAGTTAGCTCACATTAGCCTGTAATTTCTACATACCATTATAAAGCAATAAATATAAAAATACTTTTGTTCAGCTTACAATCTTTGTTTTTTTTCCAGGAAAATAGAAAGCAGTCTGTCTTTCCTGAGTCATCTCACAGCAACACAGCGATCCTACAGCAGAAAAACATGACAGAAGAGCAAGACAACAATGAAAAGATTGATAGACATGGCCTAGATAATGAAAACACATTCGAATGTGACAGTAATCTATGTGTAAAAGTCAGACTGTGTTCAGCTGAGGCACTCAATGTTTTCTTAATTAAACTGGTCTGTAAAAGCAGCTTTTGTTTCCTTTACTTGTTAACATAAGGTAAAACAGCCAAGGAGCACTTTCTGCACAGGACTTCCAGTGGATCACTACGTGGTGACTGATAGAGCTATCCTCATGTGCTGTTTGGCCTGAAATTTTCAACACTCACAAACTCTGCGTCTGCACAAGTGGAAGATTTACAGTGAGAACAGCAGAGGGAGATAATGAAGCTTTCATCAATAGTTTAAGTTATTATACCCAAAGAAGTCTGAAAGGGCTACATATATTCAAAGATCAGTTACTTCCCTCTTTTTGACCATATGGACAGATTCCAAAAACCGCCTCGTCGGAGTTCCTCATGCTCAGTACGAAAACATGTGGTGTGTGCTTTGAGTTTTTAACTGAACCATTGCCAGAGATGCTGCAGAGTTCACAGAACCCACCCCTACAGCAGCACTGCTGTGGAGCTGCGTCACAGTAGGTGCTGAGTTCTACTGTGTTTGGCCAGCTTAATGAAACCCTTATTTCCCAGACTTCCTCCTGTATGTTTCTTTTCTCTTCTCTCTGCCCAAAGTCTTTGTTCTCTGTCAGTGCCAGGAACTGCCATTTGGTTTTGTTTGTAGAGTGCTCACAGCCAACTGAATCAACAAGCTTACTGATTAAAATGAAAATGGGCCCTCACTCTTGGTCTTCTATTTCTGGCTTTATTCCTTCTTTCTTGGCTAGTGGGATCATGCTACATAGATGTACTCCTCTGTAATCTGAAGGATGCTGCTTTGTTTTAGAAATGTAGCTTCAGCAGCAATTTAACCTCTAAGTGTGAAGTTGTGAATTAATACTGAAGTGAACAAGCAGAAATACCAAACAAATCCATCAACCACTGATTATCCAGCAACAGACAAACTATAGCTTCCATGCTGTATATTAATTTATGCAGTCTAAAATAAAGACAAAGTTTGGAGTCCAAATTATGTTTAGGTTTGCATTGGATTAACTTTTTGAGATGATGCTGGTTGCCTCTGCAGAAACTATAATTAGTGGGATGTAATATGACAAATTTCACACATGCTCATCACATTAGAGGGGTTAGCAGTGGGTTAAAAATTGGCAGCATTGCTCTTAAAGTCATATTACTGAAAAAAAAGAAAATGAAAGCTTCCATGTCAACTAAAGGGCAGATAAACTAAGGCACAGATGTCAAGTTTCAGCCCTCGATGGCCAGTGTCCCACAACTTTTAGATGTGCCTCAACTTCAACACTTCTGAATTAAATAATTAGCAAGTCTGTAGAACTGTTTTTATGTTTAGGAGCAATTTGATTCAGGTAGGTAGGACAAGGAAAATGTAATTTAGTGTTGCAGCACATTCTATAAATTATGAAGCTGGCAACAAAATTGAGACCTTTTCTCAAATTTCTGAGTTCTCTTAAACTCATCATCATCTTGTCCTCCACTTGTATTAAGTAGCAGGTGAAATGATTTGTTAAGCCCAAGGCGTTCATATCTTAAATTAGGAAAAGTATTTTGGACTGGAGCCAATCAGAGGTAGAGGATGGCAGGTTAGTTAGTAGAGAATCTGTGAGAAGCATCAATGACTCTCTCTCACCATCTTCAGTCAGAATCTTCATAGGGTCTTTGTTTTTTTGAGTGTTGCCAACCTAAAACAGGAAACATTTTTTGTCTAAAATGTCAGAAAATGAGAAAATAAACTGTATAAAGTGTATGTATATACCATGGTTACTGTCATCGACCTGCATGCAAAAAACAAAAAAAAGTTTAAAATGTTTGTTTTTTCCCAAAGGAACAAATCTAAAAGGAATGACCAGCCACTGTTTTTTGCAGGTGAGTATTGAGGATAGGAATGGGCTGAATTAGTTTCATGGAATGACTGATCACAGTTAAGGTAAGTATAAAGGCGAAGGCTTACTGTAAGGAGGCCAAGGTGAGCTTTATTGGAAGACAATGCAGATTCTGGGAAAGAGCGGATCCTTGAGGTGAGGTTAAGTGTTAAGTATGTGGGAAGAAACTTGTGCCATCAGAAACTGAATTTGAATTGCTCAGACTGAATCTGTATTTGTGGAATTTGAAATTAAATGCATTGGTTTGAAAATGAATTTCACTAAACTGAATATAATGGTTTAAAACTGAATTTGTTTGCTTTGAAAATTGCTTTGCTTTGTATTGAAAATTCAGTTTGATTACTTTCACTTTTAGGTCTGAAATTCATTTCAGTTCCAAAAATTCATTTTTTTGTGTCACAGACATTCGGGTTCTTGAAGCCAGAGATTAATCAACACAGTGTTTACTGATTCACGGATGTCATTCACTATTGCTGTGTCCAAATTCAGGACTGCATCCTTTGAAGGACGCATTTGTAGGCCGATAATGTCCTGGATGAGGCGACGAATGCTGTCTACAAGGTTCCAACAAATGCGTCTTTTTCCCCAGATTTTGGAAGGATGAATTCCGTGTGTCCTCCGTGTCCCACCCTATCCCATGATTCAATGCGGGTCGAAGTAGATTGTTCAAACGGAAGTAGCCAGAGGAGAGAGAAAAGTTGTGAATAAAATTGGATATATTGCGCATTCCGTGAAACAACTGAACTATTACAATGTTTTTAGATGAGAATGTAGTTCTGTAAGCCTAAAATATCTGATCAGTTTTTCAAGCTATCGCTTAATTGCACCAATGCGCCGATGTGTTCGTCCGCTGCCCCAGCAGCTGGCTCGCCTTGCCAGCTGTTTGCTGACCGGGTGGTTGAGGTGCGCTAAACCCCTAGGGAACAGCTGACTCCCGGCACATTGTTTTCAAAATCCCGCTGGGTTTCCCCAATGGGTGGAAGTTAAACAGATATAATTCAGTCAGATGAAATCTAATAATAATGTTTGGTTTATTTATTATAATAATAATTATTATTATTATGCACTGCAAATAAACTGATTTAAACTTTCCTAAAATTAATATGTTAGTGTTTAAGTTGTTGAAAGCTTTACAAATAAACTAAACAAATGTTATTTGTCATCAATATATTTTATCTAGTGTTAGATTTAAATCTATAAACACAAAAAATATTTTCAACATTTTAAATGGCTGAAAAATGAACAAGATCACAAAACAATAACATTTTAAAAACAAAACAGCATTATAAGCCATCAGCAATATGTAAAAGGGTAAATAAAAACCACGTAGTTATTTACAGTAGAGACAGCGTTATTAACCTTCAGGCTCCATTTGTTAACAGTTTGTCACAGCTCTGCGCTTCACGCTAACACGGTTGCTAGGCAACAGAAGTTACGCTGAGGTAAGGGCAAGAGAAACGCAGACCTCGTAACACCAGCAGCACACTATGCTAATCTGGCATGTTTAGCTAATAGCTACAGGTAGCATACGTGTTACTGTTGGACCATCATTTGTTTACATGACGCTTCTTGTAGACGCTCATTTGACTTGGTGATTGACATCCGCCAAGCTCATGTATGCTGCACTGCTCCAGCTCAACATGCCGTAAAGAAAGTTTAACCTGATGTGAAACGTAAATCGATGAATCTGTGTTTGATTAATCTGTGTCTATCCTCAAGGACCCGGATGTGTGACACAAAAATTGAATTTTGGAACTGAAATTGAATTACAGACCTGAAAGTGAAAGTAGTCAAACTGAATTTTTAATACAACGAACTACATTTTAAAAGCAAATGAATTCAGTTTCAAATCATACAATTCAGTTTCAGTTTTGTGAAATTCATTTTCAAACCAATGCACTTAATTTCAAATTACACAAATACAAATTCAGTCAGAGCAATTCAAATTCAGTTTCTGATGGCACAGGTTTCTTCCCATATAAGAACACTGAGAGTGTGGACAGGGGATGCTGAGTTAAGGGCTGCTTCAAAAACATGCTTTGGAGGGCAGACAGGATGAAAGAACAACACAGAACCCAGAAGAGCAGTTGCCAGGGAGCAGTCATGGAGCAGGCTAGTCTCCAGGTATGTAATTGAAAGTTCTGACTTGCTGGCAGCAGAGGTGCTTTTCACAGGTGGTCCACGAGATCATAAGTGAAGGTCTTTCAAGGACACAGCCCTGGGTAAGTCACAGGGAATCATGGAATGCTTTGGCAAGACAGAATAGTTGGCTTTGTACTACCACTATGGGCTGAGAAAGACTGTCTGACTACTCAAGTCCAGGCTGTCTGCTGAGGAAATGAGGCACAGGTGTGACATTCCCTTCTGGGTGGGGCAGAAATTTAGGAGAAGAAACAACACAGCAATCACAGAATCATCTATAAAAGATTCATATTCCATGAACGTTTCACTTGCCACTATATCTAACTACTAAATAGATGGTTGAGATATGAACTGGTCTGTTTATGATGTGTTTACTTTATAAAAGATAGATATGTTAAATTAATGTAAGTTTTTTTCCCTAGATGAGGAGCAAGTATTATGTGTAATTATATCAAAACAGTCAAAACTGCCTCTCAAATGGTAATAAATTAAAAATATTAACTGCATAAATAAATCTAGATAAAGATCAAAAAAATACATTAAAAAACTTGTAAAATAACAAATTGGTGGAAGGACTTTCCTTTTATTTAAAAATGTATACGTGTGTTCAAACTATCCTACATAATTACTTAGCTTTAAAATAAGTCTCTTGCATTAAGTACAGCTGTTTCATCCGAAGAATATCTAGTAAAATCTATTCAGTATTAATTAATAGCTGAATTGTTGTTGTTTATCTTTATTTTTATTGGTATTTAAGCACTTTTAAAAAGTATGAATCATAATACTTTCCTGACATCGATTTTCTCGGCCCAATAGAAGCAACAATAGTACCCACCCTAGTAGCCCTCCTTTATTTTTCTGCTTGAAATCGGACAACTACAATTTCATCTACAGTTGCTTCTGCAGAGTTGGCTGAGTTTTTGGAAGGCAGTTGCTCTAGCATGTATTGTAAAAAAGACAACTTTATGAACTTGATGTCACAGTGGGTTAATGTAAGCACAATGGCCAGAAAACAAAAAGCAGCATTAAATCTTTGCTACGTAGACACCATCTATCATGGCTACGGTTAGATCATAGATGAGTAGGGATGATTCCAGCCCTAAAGCCCCAAATACATAGAGTATCTAGTAAATAAATACGTACAATTTTTTCAGATCTCTCAAATGATTGTTGTGTCAGCAATGCGATGAATGCTTGAATAAATAAATGATAGAGTAGTTTTAATAGGACACTGTTATACAGTCATATTCAATACATTAGAATATTATTGAAGTTTATTTCAGTAACTCAATTCACTGAGTGAAACATATCACACAGATTAATTACACACATACTGATGTTTTCAAGCCTTTATTTCTGTTAATTCTGATACTGCTTACAGCCAATGAAAACACGACAGTTAAGAGGAGATATATCAGACCGATAAAAAATTTAATTTCTAATACAGAAATGTAAAATCAATGAAAACTATCTTTAATACCTGTATAAAGGTTGTTAATTTTAAAATGTATATTTAATGCTCAGGTACTAAGCCTTTTTAAAACACTTAAAAGTAGCTGGACCTCTTTTTTTTTTTTGGCAGAGACAATGTAAATTATTTGACATTGCTGTAAATGCACCAGAATTAGCCAACTGGCAATTTTTCATCGGTTGTCCCTGGACAAAAGACAAATTTGTCTCACTAAAAACAAGCAGAAAGTCTCACAATAACAATACATAGTGTAAATGAACATATTATAAAAACCATGTCAATAAATACAATAAATACAAATAAATACAATAGTATTTATTTGTATTTATGTATTTTGTAATACACTACACTACAAGAAGTATCTAAAAAGTAATTAAAACAGATTTAATCTTACATTAGGATGGCCAAACACAAGTTGTCCCATGTTAGGATTAGGGGGTGCCTATTGACCACAAAGTCAATTTTATTAAATTGACTTTGTGGTTGTGCATAAAAGCACTATTGAGACTGTTAAAGGAAGTGTAAAAGTGTTATGGAATTAATTAAAATGCAACTATTTTAACATAAAAGCAAATATTTCCCTCTAGCTTCTCCACCTGCTGGACGTTTTGGTTTATTATTAATTTAAACTAGCTTTGTTAACAATGAGCGATAACTTTTACACACTGGGGCCTAGCTTCTGTAAACACATAAACTGGTAAAAAGATCAGAATTCATATTTCAGACTTAATGTATGCAATAAACAGATCTCCCCCCAAAAAAGTCTGTTTACACACATCTGTTACTAAAAATGATCTTAATCCATAATTTGAAGTAGATTCTGTAAAAAAAAAAACGTATTTTCTACAGAGCCTCACCAAGTTGCATTCAGCTCACACTGAGTTTTCACACTTGTCATGATCTGTGTGGGATACCACAGGCCACAATGGGTAACATCCTTAGTAATCAGCACCTGCTGCCTGTGACAACAGAGCTATATGGGCAGATGACATGTCATGTGGTCCCATACTGAGTCATCATGTGTGGGTTTGATGGAGGACAGGATAAATGTGTGAGTCTAGACATAGGAGAGAGGAGATCACAGTAGGAGATGGAGAGGCAGTGGCTCACATGCAGAGCTGGGGGCTTGTGTGAATGGCTAATGACGAACAAAGTCATTCTCAATTCTCATATAGGATAGGAAGTCATGGGTGTCAGCTCGCACCCTTCCAGATGCACCAAGGTGTGAGTGTCTCCTGTTGGCAAACTGTTACAACACCTCCCATAGTTTGAGATGATTTGGCTTTTTATGTGTGTTAGCAGGCTCTGAAAAAAAGTTCCTTAAATAGGTAAACCTTAATTGCATTGCCCACTTAAGGAGGTTTTTCTTATTTTTTGACCTGTAAAGCTTAACATCGATCAAGCATACCTATGTAAATAATGGGCTTTGCTTCAATTTGATGTCTCTGTTTAGCTTTTCCCTATCTCATACAGAGTTTCAATTAAATCCCTTCATTACCATTTTCTGCTTACCTCCCACAAGGTGAAATCTGATTGTCTTTGATATGTAAAAACCATTTTGTCCTGCATTGCTGCTGTGCTCATTTACTGAGAAGAGGCTGCAGTAACTGATAGCTGTGGAAAGCTTTTACCCTTTGATACTCTATATTACTGGGTGGAAATGAAGTAGTTGTTTGAGTTCTGAAGGAGTCCAGACACACACTCAGACACAAATTTCCCCACAGACATCCTCTATCCTTGAACATTTAAAAGAGCATCCCATTGAGCTGAAGAAATGTCTCTTTTGCATCTGTAAAACATTCTCAATAATAGCATAGAGAGATTTTTCTATTTTGTGCCCTAACATCTGCATTGTATTTTTTTTGCTTTTAATTTCATATTATATTCCAGTTTCTAAAAGAGTATATATATAGCTCATAGCCAAATAACTGAAATCCTTTGAGGTGTGTAATGCAATAAATGAACTGAATGTTGGATCGTAAGGTCATGGTTCATGTCAAACATGATAAAAGATGGACAACACTTCAGAGAATTTAGCCATCAATTCTGGTATTTGAAATCCCATTGCACAACAGGACTGCAATATTTTTCTACCATGACAACATAATGGACACACACAAAAACAGGCACCTTTTGAAAATAGTGGTGCCACAAATTAAGGTTCCAGAAAAGCAGCTGTTACCCTGAAGAGCAAGAAAGACCTGGAAATCATGGTTCAGAATGACCCAGGGAAAAGACAGTAAGGGCTGAAGTTAGGCAGAGATAATCTGGTGCTAAAATGAGTAATAAATCTGTAAGGTATGGAGTAATTCTGAGCGGGTCGAAAACTGTGTGCACCATCTGTCCAGCAAAAACTCTTCTAATGAATCCAGGAAAATTAAAACTTCATCACCTTCAAGCCACACAAATAAGTATTTTAAAAACCTTTTTTTCCACTTTCAAAGCTGTAAAAGGTCAGCCAGAGAATTTGTTCTCTTAATCTTGTAATCTTTGTATAAGGCCACTGGATAAAAGACTTGCTGTTTGAGTCTATCAGTGGGCATAACTTGCAGGTCTGGATTCATCCACAAAGATATTAGTCAAACTTAAATTATTTAAAAACAAGAAGAATTACAAACAGAGGATTAAAAAATTACAGATGCTAAAGAACTTTCTATTTTGAAGAGTGTGCTTACTTGTTCACACATTCCCATTTCCTGTTTTGGTCCATTTTTCATTATATTTAATATATGTGTATGTCTGCAACTGTCATCTGGATTACCAACTGTGGCTGTGCTTTAAGCAATGTTGAATTTTATATTTTAGACATATGTGGTTATAATATCCTACACCTGACATTGCAAACAGAAGTGGCGCATTGAATGTTCAGCTAAAATGTTATCTAAGGTGAATTTTGAATTTCAACCTTTTTAATATTCATAAACCTTTTTAAATACTTTTTTTTTTACCACATTTTATCTTTATCCTCCATGATTATAATTTGTAGAAATCGGAACCGTCCTCCTATTGTTTTAAGAGACATCCCATTAAACAACTGGCACAGCTACACATTTTTTGTAAAAATTTTCCTTTAGTGTTTTTTTTTGCTATATATATTGTGTTATATTGTGTATTTCTGTTTTTATTTTCTTAACTTTATCATAAAGCTAACATTTGACAGATAAGATTAGAAAAGCAGGTTTCCAGTTTTGCCTAGAAAACGTTAGTCAGTGTTTGTTAGGTTTTCGGGTCAGTAGCTTAGACAAGTAGCTATTTTTGTTTTTTTTTTCCAGGGTGAAACATAGTGGTGGTAGCATCATGCTGTGGGGATGCATTTCTTCAGCAGGAAATGGGAAGCTGGGAAGAGTGAAGCAGGACGGAGCTAAACACGTTGTAATCATAGATAAACCTCAGCTGCAGAAGACTTGAGGCCACGCTGAGGTTCAACCTTGAAAAGGACAACAACCCTAAACTTACAGCCAGTGCCACAATGGAAGGATTTAGGTCAAACATATTCATTTGTTTTAGTGGCCTAGTTAAAGTACAGACAATTGAACATCTTTCAAAACGCATTTCAAGAAAATCCTTATTGATAGTCACTCTCCATTTTATCTGACTGAGCTTGGGCTATTTTGCAAAGAAAAATGGGCAAGATTTTCAGTCTCTAGATGTGCTCATGTCTTTCCTATTTTTAAAGATGGCCAAGATAATTGGGAATCAGAACGTCATGGACTACTATTTATATTTACAAGTTTTCCTTTAGATAAAAACTTAAAACATAAATTAGAAAATCCTTCAGTTACATTTATTTCAGATTAAATTTAATGGATGCCTTTGAGTGTGGCATTTTGGGGTTTTTGTTAAAAGTAATCGCTGCTTGATGGCTTTTTTCCATACTTAATTAATATACTCAGATTAAAGGTAAGATTTTTACTTTTTTTAATCAGATAACGTTAAAAAATTATTTCTTTTAAAGCTTTTTACACTGTATACGACTGCTGCAAATAATTAATATACCATAAAATCTTACTCTACACTAATTTCTTCACACTAAATGAGACGTAGTGTTCCAAAGCAGGAGACGAAGAGGCAGTGGTCCCCCTCCCAAAAAAAAATTGTGATTAATTGAAAATAAATGCTTGTTAATCCATCCTGTATAGAACTTTATTAGATCAATTTGAACTGTCGTGTTCATCATTTTCTGCAATAATTTAACTTTCAAACTGAAAATTTTATTGGCTTGTAATTTTTTTGACAGTCTAATCCATAACTCCTTAATTTCAGTCTGTCAAACATTTAGTGCTGCGTTAGCACTGCCATACAGCACTGTGCTCCAACATGAGCACTTCCAATACAAGTAAATAATTCTGATGCATCCAGCTATAAAGATGTAAAGCGTCTTTAAGCAAAGGCGTACTTTGTGTAGAAAGATACACCCGTCAAAAGGCCAAGAGGAGGAGCTAAGTTCAATGCAAGGTCAGCCTTGAAACAAGTCATTGGAAAGTGACAGTGCTGTCATTACTGGCAGCATTTCGGCAAGGCATTAGATAGGATCATTAGGAAGTCATGGTGAATGTCATATTGGCAATGCTTGTGCTGAAAATTTATGTTCTGGTAGTTCTATCATGTTACTGTTGGAACGACAGCTGTTTCTTTAAAGACATTTACAAAGCCTGAGATGTTTTATATTTTGTCATGTTACAAAAGACTTCAAAGTATTTTATAAAAGTTTTATGTGATGCCAAACACAAAGTAGGGAAAGGAAAATAATACACGGTTCTATGTTTTACTCTGAAATCCCGAAAAATAAAACCCTTCAATTCAGTTCATTTTAAATTAATTCAGTTTATTTATATAGCAGCAACTCACAACACATGTCATCTCAAGGCACATTACAAAAGAAGAAGAATCTAATTGGTCAATGGAGTCCACTGGAAGGGAATTTTATCTCAGCATTACTAAATCTATTCTGTGAAGTATTCTCTAACAATTTCAAGAGGTTTGTTAGAATACTAGTGAACAAACAGCTTCATGAAGACCAAGAAACATGTCAGACAGGCATGGAATAAAGTTTACACAACTCCAAGCTCACCAAGACATTGCCATCCAACAAAACATAGAAAAGACACACTAAATAAAGAAGCATCCAAGAGGCCCATGGTAACTCCAAAGGAGATGCAGAGATCATCAGTTGAGGTCAAAAAATCATCAGCAGGACAAATATTAGTCATGCAGGCTTATCCACATAAACCTGGTCTTTACTAAAGGGTTGAAGGAAGATAGCCATAAAAAAGTTATATTTGTAGTTTGCCACATGCAATGTGGGGGACAAAGTAAAGGTGAAGAAGGTGTTCTTACGTAAGACCAGAATTTTACTTTATGCCTTAAATGCAAACACTGTGTGGTAAAATGCACTCTACGTGACCCTAATCACAATCCCCATGGTAAAACATAGAGATGGCAGCATTATGCAGTCGGGCTGTGTTTCTTTAGGAGGGTGTGGGAAGCTAGTCAAAGTTGATGAATGGAGCTAAATATTGGAAGAAAACCTGTCAGAGGCAGAAAAAGACTTGAGACCAGGGCAGAGGTTTATCTTCTCGCAGGACAGCGACCTTAAACAGCAACCGGAGCTATAATGGAATGGTTTTCATCCAACCATAGCCATGTGTCCGAATGGCCCAGTCAAAGTCTGGACATGAATCTAATAGGAAATGTGCTTTCAGGACTTGAACATTTCTATCTATAGATGCTCTCCATTGAATCTGACTGAGCAAAATATAATTAGCAAAAATGTTAAATTTCCAAAGGTGGTAGAGAGACATATTCCAAAAGCTGTAACGGCAGTGAAGGTGGGCACAAAACTCTCTGCATTTTTAATTTGTAATATCTTTAAAAATCATACACCATTTCCTTTTCACTTTACAATTGTGTTGTCTTTCGTGTTGGCCTATTGCTTTAAATCCAATTACAGTAGATTGAACTTTGTAATTGAAACGTACCAAAGTGAGTAAAGGTTTAGGTGCATGAATGCTTTTGGATAGCACTGTAAATGCAGCGACCAAACATGCATAATTAAATATAAAGTAGAATGAAAGGGGTGACAAACTAAACAAAATCTAGCTGGCATCAAAATCTGGCTTCAGTGCCGCATTTTAGACTGTACTGTAGAATCTAGAGATGCTTCCCTGCGGGGTGATGAATCTCTTTTAGTGAGCTGTTTCCAGTTTTTTTTTTCGGAAAAGGGCCCCAACTTTTTATCAGTTTTTAATAACAATTTTTTTTCATGCCACTTATTAACAATTTAACAATCAAGTGTCTATGTTGGACAGTCTGCTTTTCATCACTTTCGTGGCACAAAATATGTTTAAGCTCCTTCCTGTTTTTGCTGGATAGTGTTACCAAGCACTTCAGCTCAAAAACACTCTGACTTATTTTTAGACGATTCCATTCTGCACCCAACATATGTTGCCTCTAACAGAGACAATAAAACAAGGGGTTTAAAGATAACCAAAAAGCAATCAACATTTGGCAGCACTTGTCAACCAGTGAATGATTTATGTCCGATCGAAGCTGCATTTTACCCCTCTCCCTGCCAGTCAGCGGCTGGTGTGTTGTTGTGAAGCAGAGGTGCTCCTCGCAGTTTGATTGGAAGGGCGAGGAGTTGCAGCACATGAAATAAGAGCCAGTGTCACCTTGTCACTCTCAGGCATGCCGCCAAACTGCTGGCAGGGGGTTGGAGCGGGCATGTTGCCGAGGAGGGGTGTGTGTTGAGCACTGTGTTGATGAATCATGCTGTTCAACTCTCTTTCTTGCCCCCTCCTTCCATCGGTGCTTCACCCTACCCTCCGCCTCACCCCATCACTAACACTGTAATTATCTCCCTGCAGAGGGTGGGACATCTGCAATAACAATAGAGTTAGATCATTTGTGTGTATTGAAGACAAGGGTGACTCACTGAAAAAAAAATGAGAGGGTAATAGAGAAGGTAATTTGGGGTGAATTGTGATTCTGTACTTCTGTGTGATTTAATATCTCCAACCTCTTTTTATTCATTCACTGTCATAAGCAATATTCTCAATCCTTGCAAGTTGGCAGCAGGTGCGCTATTCTTACATCCTGTCAACCCGATCCATCAGTGGACCTGCATAGTTCAGCTGAAGCTACACTACAACCCAGAGCTCTGCCCATTAGAGGCCCCGTCCTGCTGGAGTCTCCACACGCTCAACATCCAGCAGCTGATCTGTTGGGGGTTTATGTGTGGCACATCTGATTAGAGACTGAGGGCCGAATGTGAAGTCACCCAAGATCAAGGCCCTTCGCTGAAATAGATGCTCCCATGGCAGCACGGCTGTCACAACAGCCGAAGCTCTGTGGTGGAAACGAGAGGTGGGTGGAGGTGACCCTGAGGGTCTCTGGGTATTGCCGACACACATGCTCAGTCGCAGCAATGGCTGTTGGAGATCGGGAGTGATAGTGATAGGTTTTGATGTTTAATCATCCAGCAGTTAGAGTCAGTGGTTTACTGAAAGAGAAAAACGGATGCTGATTTTTTGGGATGAGTTAAGCGATTAGTTTTATAAAGTTGTTCGTAAAACTTAAACAATATCCGCACAATCTGGATAAAGGTATATTTCTTCAATTTGTATGCAGCGTACCTAAATGCAAAAGAGTATGAAGATCAGTTTATAACCAAATTAAAATTTAATTACATAATGCTCTGATTTGGTGAGGCATTATAAATATGCCTCATAAAATCCTCCTGATATAAAGTCATAATAAGTAGAAAAGTAAGTAATTAGACATTTACAGTGCCTCAAATACAAACTTAATTGTATTTTATTTGGATTTTATGTAATAGTCCAGCTAGCACACAGTTATAAAGTGAAAGGAAAAGGGCATTAAGTTTTGAATTTGTTCTTTGCTAATAGAAATTAGGAAACACATATATTGTGTTTAGTCCCCTTTACACTGATACGCCTAGATAAAACCAAACAGTGCAAACAACTGCATTATTTTTAATAATAGTACATTTTATTTTAATATACTGTAAATACAGCTGTTCTGCGAAGGCTTTAGAGTTTTTTTTGTGAACAATCAGCATCTTGAAAACCAAGGAACCCACCAAACAGGTCAGGGATAAAGTTTTGGAAAAGTTTCAGAAGGGTTAGGTTATGTAATAAAATCAAACTTCGAACTTCTTATGGAGCACTGTTGAACCCATTATTTAAAAACTGAGAAAGCATGACAGAACTGGAATGAACATCCACCTAAACTGACAGGCAAGGACAGAATTATTAGACAAGTAGTCAAGATGCCCATGTTAACTTTGGAGGAGCTGCAGAGATTCACGACAGGTGGGAGAATCAGAGTGGATGGGAAGGTGGATGGAACTAATTACAGGACGATTCTTGAAAAAATCCTGTTATAGGCTGCAAAATACATTAAACTGGGACTAAGGTTTGTTCTCCAGCTTGACAATGACCCCAACCATACAGCCAGAGCTGCAACAGAAGGGTGTAGATCTAAGCAAATTCATGAATGTAGTAAAGAATGTAGTAAAAGTCCATACCTAAATCTGAAAAGTCCCAGTCAGGAAAAATATCTTTGGCTCAGAAGGGCTAAATACAACTGCATGCTACACTTTTTACGATTTTTATTTGTACAAGAATATGAAATTGTCCTTTTCCATCCATTTTAACAAATTTGAATGTGTTTAGACAGCGTGTAATAAGTTGGTCTATCATATAAAATCTCGTTCAAAAACGCAAAAGTTTGCTACATGATAAAATGTGAAAAGGTTCCAGGGATATGAATATTTTTGGAAAATACTCTATCAAACAAAAACTCTGACCATTAAGGCTTAGCTTTTCATGATCTGTAACTGCTATCACTTTACCACGGTCTACCAACAAACTTCACAGATGTACAGTTTGTTTTTATTTTTGACGGGTTTTTTTGTCGCTCTTTCGAAATTCCTTGTTTTATTTTCTCTACTGTCAGATCAGATCAACAACAACTGTTCTTGCATTGTGTCTTCTCCAGATCAAACCCTGGCAACGACACCGATATGCAGCTCTAATTATCACCTAAGGGTGCTGGTTCTTTTCCAAGGAGTGGCAACCCCATCAAACCCCCACTCCACACACCCACTCCTCTCCCTTAAACCCACACCCACCCATCTAGCTTGTCCATTTTCAACCTAGGGCCACTGTTAGCATCTGTGTCAGTTGCATGCATGTGTTTACTTATCTCGAATTTGATTGCAGTGTTGTATATGTATCTGTATCTCTGCATGACTGGATGATCCCTTTTAATTCGGAGAAGGTAGATGATGGATACTCCAGGAGCGTGTCGGGTAAGTTAAAGGTCCAGGTAATTCTGTTTTATTTGTACTTGAGGTGGAGGTGGCACCAGGTGGATGATCTTGGAGGGAAGCACGGTGCAGGGTGAGTCAGGTTCGTTCACAGGTAGCGAGAGGAGACTTGAAACCCGAATGCAGCCAACTGAGAAGATAATGTGAACGTGATGTTCTCTTGCGGAGACTGAGTCTCGATTTCCTGCATACGCAGACTGGATAAGAAGCTCGGAACTGGAGGTAACCTGGGAAGGAGGACACGAGAAGGTAAGTACTCAGAAAAGAATCACACGGAGACTTGTCTTGGCCAGCTAGAGTTACCACTGCAGGTTAACACTCAGGCGCCGGAGTGTTGGCAACGTTGGGTACTTAAGCTCCTCTCCTGAAGAGGCTGATGGAGAACACCTGTGGACTCAGCACCTTCCGTGCATCTGGCGCCATCTAGAGGTTGGATGGGGTTAGTAGCAGGTAAAACAGGTGAACAGAAAGAAACTCCCAGAACTCCGACATCTTGCCTCAGTGGATTTCTTCTGATTTCTGTAAAACGAGACAATATGAGGGACCAGTCACATCTCATTTGAAGGCTAATTGGGTTATTCAGAGGGCAGCTGAGAGCGTGCTTTGCAATAATGGCTTAATATGTACTCTTTGAGCAAGCGAACATTAGTCACATCTTTATCTAGTGGAGAGGTGAAGATGCTGGGTGTTACTAAAGTCCTGCAGAAGCTGTTGGTACATCTCACATGTGAAATTCTCACTGTATAATTGACTGTATGTAACTACACACTATGTTTGCTCACACATTGATGATTTCACAAAATGGAAAAAGGCATCTGTGGAATGTGTTTAGACAGAAGCAGCAAGAGACATGTGATGTCAAGGAGAGTGAAGATGTGGGAAAAAAACAGTTGTCTGCCTCCCTGACTCCTCTATCTCAACATTTCAAAACCTGTTTGTATCAGAAAATCACAAGGTTAGAAGAAGAAGCTGTATTCTCCACTCTCTCACACACACGCACACACACACCCACACACACACATGCGCACACACACGAACAACACACACACAGTTAGCTGTGAGATGTTAATTGAGCCAGCGTACGAAGGAAAATAACAGTTCATGCTAAAATTGCAATCTTTATACAGCTTCACCATTGTCTCTTTCATTTCTCAAGAAGCAGCATTAGTGCACTTGACTTGCATGTCAACATTTAGGTAGAAAAGGGGAGAGAGATTAAAAGAGACATAGATATTGAAAGAAAATCCCTCATAGGGTTGGAAGAGACTGGGAGAGACTAAAGAGTCTTCACATAACCTCAATGAGCGTTCACCCGTTCTACCAGGAGGCACAGTGGCTTTGAGAGGATTTGGAAATTCGCCCTTGTCACCTATTATCATTTATGGCAGTTTCTGGATTTTGTACTTCTAGTGTGCTGAGATTGTCTATTTATCCATGAGCACCAGTGGAAAAGCAGAAAAGGCAAAAAACTGAGACAAAAAGGCAAGACAGAGCTAATAAAGGGGAGAGAGAAAGAGAGACACTGATAACCTCATCTTATACCCTTTTCTGTTAAACAATCGCTCTTTGTGACTCATGTAATTAACACACAAAGCACAGCGAGTGAAAGAGGTAGCTTCAATTGGTCCCTGTGAGACTCTGGTCTCAGCCTACAAATAAGATATTGCGGCATAGACAGTATTTTACTGAAAGCAGAGAATAGATTTGTCTCCTGGCAGACACAGCAAATATTTCATCCAGGATATGCCTACGGCTTAAAGCCCTGCTGGTATTACTGTGCTTAAAACTTGTTGGGGGCTCAGAGTCCACATGGGTATCTATTACTTTAAAAACATGCACTCGGCCACCTAGAGGGATTTTCGCGCTCATTCTCTCCCTGTAACACAGCACAGAAAACAGTTTGGAAAAAAACATGGCAAACCTACTCTTTGTTTCTCTAATTGGCAAAATTTGTATTTCCATTTTTCTACGGTTTGAAATGGTTGTGATGCTGCAGGGAGCTAGCAGATCCACGCAGCGGCTTCAGTGGACCAGCCAGATAAGGAAATCGAATGACTAAAAGCAAATAATTATTTGGCTGTCTTCAGTTCATTGGAAATACAGAAATGCTTAGACAGCACTGGCTGGGAGCTTTGCAAACATCGGATTGTCTGGAACCTTGTTCAAGAAAACCAGGGCTTTGCAATGAGAATATCTTGTACTGGTACAGTCCTTGCCTCTGTTCTCATAATATAACAGCAGAGAATAAAGGAAGAAGTGGTGTAATCTCACAAGAGACTGCCCTAACATCCTTTCACAGTTCCTCTTATCATATATGAGGCGTAATGACTTTAATAACTTGTAAGAATATTTAAAAGGATTTAAAGAGACTGAAAAGACGTTTGGAGGGCAGGGATTCTTTTTTTTTTTTTGTTCTTTTCTGCAGACTAATTTAAAAGCACGTACCATCCAGTTGGTGTGTCCAGTCAGAAATGTTATGAAAACTGTTCTCTGTTGTTCTTGTGCAAAACAGGAAGTGCGTTCCAGTCAGAGGGAACTAGTTTACTTATTCATTGGCTTTTCAAGTTCTATCACACACAAGGCTTCTCTGAGATGATAAATGGCATTCAAAGGAGCTGTTGGGTGGAGAAGGGGAGGAGGTAAATAATGGAACAGCCTGACAAACAAAGGATTCTTCGTGATGCATTGTCTAAACTCGAAACAAAGCCACAGGTGCTTGTGTGTGTTTGTGGGAATGTGTCCATGAGCAGAACTGATGGTTGGGGAAAGTTTCCTTGTCTCACTGTGGCTGCCAGACCCCTGCAGGACTCTTTTGGCTGTTTTGAAGCACCACCTCTGTGAAGTGACTGCCTGGAAGAAGATGGTGCATTTGGGCAGGGATAAAAAATAGAATAAATAAATATATAAAAGGGAAACCGTCCCCCCCAGAGTGGAAATGTAACTCTAATGCAGCAGGAGAAGGAGGACGGGAAGGCTATTAAGGCTAAGCGAGGGCCTGGGGTCCACTCAAGTTTTACACCCCTACTCCAAGCTACACCGTGTGGATTCCTGGTACATTTCCTGTCATGTAACACACACACACACACACACACACACTGTCAGCTTCCTGCTCCAGCTCTGTTCCATCTGAACTCTTTTTTAGCGCTGAGCTGAGCAGTCTCAAGGAATCGGTTCATTTAAATGTACATAATTTGCTCTCAGAGGCTCACTCTTGGTCTCACGGTTCCCCTGTGGCGCTGCAAAGAAACAGCCCGGCAGAGACAGACATGGAGAAGTGGTTTTATCTGGGAGGAATCCAGTGGCCTGTGTAGGAGAACAGGGAGAAAAAAAACAGGCAGAGTGAGAAATTCAGGTACACTGGACATTTATTCCCTTGAGATTTATTGCCAGCAAGTGTTTTCATCTGCTCTCCCCACCAGATTCTTTTACTGGAAACGCAGGATCACAAACATATTGTTGTGCATATTATCTCAGTAAAGTGAAATAAAAACTAAACATTTTGACAGTTGCCAACATGAAACATGGAGCAGGTCGCTTTAAAATAAAAAATAAAAAACTGTTAAAGTAATGCAGTCCCTCTCTAAAATTCTCAAACCCCTAAACTCTTTTACACTTTATTCTGTTCCAACCACAAATATCAATGTAATTTTGCTGGGATTTTATGTGGTGAATCAACACAAAGCAGACAAAGTTTTGAAAATTTTTACAAAGAAAGTCTATCAGTTTCACAGATCTGAAGAACTGAAATTTTTGCCACTTCCTCTTAAAATAGTTGAAGTTCAATCAGATTGGATGGAGAGCTTCTGTGAAAATCAATTTCACAAGTCCTCACGTCCACAGATTTTCAGTTAAATTTAGGTCTGGACTTTGACTAGACGATTCCAACACATCAGAGTGCTTTAAACTAAAATATACCATTCTAACTCTGGCTCTATGTCTGGAGTTGATGTCTACCTCGAAGTTGCAACTCCAACCCAGTTTTAAGTTTTTTTTATAGCCTTTAACAGGTTTTGTACAGCATTGCCCTGTATTCAGCTCCAATTATCTTATCATCAACTCTGACTATCTTTACTGTCCTATCATATAAAATGCCAATAAAATACATTGAAACTTGGTTGTAACATGAAAAACTGTGGACAGGCCCAAGGGGTATAATTACTGTTGCAAGGACCTGTTTATTGAGACAAAATGTTTTCAGTTAAAAAAAAATAGATGTTTAAGATGTGATTTCTGACTACGAAAACATGTGTTTGAAATAATAACTGAGGATCAAATCTGCATGTATGCAGGCAATAGTGTGAAAGACGGACAGCTGAGGGTGAAAAGACAAAGACAGAAATGAAGGAGAATCGAGAGAAAGTGAAAAGCAATTTGCCCTTTGTCAAATTCGACACTTGGCCTTTTGCTGATCAGATGGTGATTGTGTCGACAGTGTTGTACAAGATGGAGAAGAGTGTGGGATGCACAATGTGTTGTTGGAGCAAGATGTCAGAATTCCCATGGTCTGTTTGCTTGTTTCTCTGTGTGAGGGGTTTCAGAACATAGGGATTTAAAAAGCCTTTGTCTTTACACTGACCTGTATTAGCCAGGGGAGCAGTAGAGCTGTTCCAAGAGCAAACACACAGAGCAAACACCTCATAATTGATTGTGTTTGGGTGGTGTGAACTAAATGAGAAAGATGGATTAAAAATATGCTCTATTTGAAATTTAGTAAACTGAAATCTATTCTCAAAATTGAGAATTGAATAAGAAAGTGTGCCAGTTTAGCATACCTCATTCAAATCAGTTTAAACAAGTTAATTTGTCAAACGTCTGCTTCTTCTATCTCCAGTTTCTCTCTCTTAGGTGTAATTCATTTTAAAATAAATATTTAATTTTATTCAGATTTGTATAACACATAATGAACTTTTTACTCTGACTTGGTACTTCATGCCACCCATCCAGACCGACCCCACAATGTAAAACAAATTTGTATGCAAACAGTTTGCTGGGCCACAATAGACACTTCGAAAATGGGTTGGAGCAGGAGGTGGCCAAATTGTTGTTATAATCTGATTTTCTGATGAGATTTTGTTAAATTGTTAACACAGCAGCCAAGAAGCTACTGTGATCTTAACGTTTTCTAGCTCGAACCCATTGGTTTAATAACTACTTAAAAAAACCAACCAGTTGCTGACAAAATGCATTTTCAAGAAATAATAATGTTGATTGCAACACTACACACCCAAGACCAGGTTGACATCATGTATTGGTTGAAATTTGTGGAAAATGATGTATGATGCAGTCATTGAAACATTATATTAAAGTTAGTTACGCTGCAGTTTTAAGAACTTTTAATATCAATAACAAAGCCAAGACAGAGATTAAACTGCAAACATTGCGCTGCCGTTCTGATTATTATATCACTTGGCCCAGTGCTACGAAAACTCTACATCCAGAGCCTAAATGCAGAATTGTAGCTTGTAATATTTTAAGACTTTATATGGAAAGTATGGAAGCACTACAATGTTCAACACTTAGGCTAAAATATAATACGGCAGGTTTTTACATCAAATTGACAACTCTGTTCTGGGTCAGTACCTCTACTGCTACCCTAATATGGTTTGCTCACTAACTGAATGAGGTGGTCAAGCAGTCCAGTAAGAGAAATGGCTCAAACCAGTTCCCACTGTAGAACGATTGATCCATGTAAAGTAGCTCAGTTTAGAATGACCTCTTTAATCCTCGTTTCAGTTGATGCCATCAGGCTAAAACATGAGCATATCACCATGATAGTCTCTGTGTAAATAACCTGCTTAGATTGAGTAGTTTTTTCATAGAAAATCTCCCATTAAGTTATTTTTGCTCATTCCCTTTTTCTTACAGGTGAATCGCTAGCACTGACGAGAGGCAGATGAGGTCTGCAGTTCTTTAGATGTTGTTCTTGGTTCTTATCCTCTGGGATGAGTTGTTAATGCAAATTTGCTGTAATTTTGCTTGGACGGCCACTCCACAAAAGGTTTACCACTGTTTAATGTTTTCTCCATTTGTGGATCATGGCTCTCACTGGGGATCACCTGAGTCATAAAGCCTTAGAAATGTCTTCATAACCTTTTTTAGATCAACAAATGTCAAAGACTTTAGTTCCTATATGTTTTGAAATTTCTTTGGATCAAAGCATGAATGATGTTCTGCTTTTTGAAATCTTTTAGCCTACTTCATGCTGTCAGAAAGGTTCTATTTAAAAGATTTCTTGATTCACGTCATGCATAAATCAGGCCTGGGTGTGATTAGTGTAACTGAACCAAATATGTGTGGTAAATTAAAGCTTCATTATTTAACAAGGGAAGGAACTGCATTTCATGTAGGGCCAAGTTGGCTTGGATAGTGTCTTTCCCTTAATAAATTATATTATTTGAAAATTGCATTGTTCATTTAATCAAGTTATTTTTATCTGATATTAAAAGTTGTCTAACGATTTCAAACATTGAAGAGTGACAAAAAAGCAAAAACAAAAGTAAGGCGGGCAATACGTTTTCATATATCTCATTGCTTTTCCTATATCTGCGTTTGTTTATATTGAGCATTTAGTTTAGATTTTTCTTATTTTATTTAGAGACTGTGCTTCAGAAGAACCTTTCGTTTGAAATGAACAGTTTTTGTATTATTACTTTTTCCACCTGCCTGCTGTGAAATGTCTCAAGATGGATTTTTTTCAGGCACATTTTGTGAGAGATTACCTTGCTATCTGAGTGTTTGTGTGGCCACAATGAGCCATGCTCAAAAAATGTGTTCTCAAACTTTTAAGTTTCAGAAAAAAAAGGAAAGCCTCTGTTCTGTGCTATTATTGACACGTTGGAGATCAACACTGAATAGACTCATATTAAATAACTTGTTGTGAAACACATTATATAGATTAATTTCACACAGATTGATGTTTTCAAGCCTTTATTTCATGACTGCTTACTAATGATGATTTTCCACTTACAGCAGATAAAAACATGACATTTAAGATTGGAATATTATATCAGGTCAATAAAAATATTTTTAATACAGAAATGTAGGCTTTTTACCTGCCTAAGGGTTGTTATTTTCAAATGCTTTTAATCTGATAAACAAGCTACATCTGAATTCATATTCTAATTTATTCAATATGACATATTTTGTATATGGGTGCACATTTTGGAAACATTAACCATTGTCAAACAGTATATTAAACATCTAAAACTAAAAAAGTCATACAATTGTGGGTTTTTTATGGAATCTGTTTCAAACAGGTACAGCTAGTACTACATGGTACAGTGCATGTTTTTATTGAGACCAGAGGATGGGCTTACTTTTTAAGAGAGACCCTCAGTGTTTTCTACGCTAGCTTTCTCCGGCCTCTGTCTACAGACTCCAGCTGATCCTCAGCAACACTCAAACTGTTAAAAAAAAATGTTCGACAACAACCTCCTTTGATGTCTGACTAATTCCTTCGTAATGATTACGGTCACTGGCAGGATCTAATTAAGATGTGTAGGAGTGATTTTTTTTTATTAATACTGAGTGATGCTGAATTTTTCAGCCTCTTTACTTGCCACACTGCTGTATGTGGTCACGCCAGAAGCACACGCTCAATTAACTAGCAAATAATCTGGCCTTTGGCTGAAACACTCCAGTTCTTGGAAAACTTTGCTTGCTGTCATGGCAACAAGTGACACTGTGACATTTTCAGTTGGGTGTGTTCATCACCTCACTTTCTCCTGATGTACGCCTCTGACATTTTGGAGGGGGTGAATTTGGCACTTGGTGCAGAAGCCGCTTTGCTTCGGGCTCAGGAGCCTCTGTTTGTGCTGGGTAACAAACAGACTCTACTATATGTTTGTATGCTCGTCTGGACATGCAGTTTCATTCATTCAAGAGCAGATATTTCAGTTGAGCTCTTTAGACCTCATTTTGTGCCAACTGGTGAATTAAAAGCCCAACAATTAGTGATTCTATGTAAATGGTCTTTTATGGGAATGTTATGAATAACCGCCTTGTTTGCGTGATTCATTTAGCTGACTTTTTTTATGCATGTGTGAAAGACATAACTGCTCTATTAATGCCTGTGCGTGTGTTCAAATGTGGGTGTGCAGTCCTTGTGCTTAACTCTACAGTAATTGAAAATTGAACAGAACAGTAAAGTTGTGGGCTCATGGCTCATGGCCTAATTTGGCAGATGGCTCACTGAATCTCTCTGTGGAGCCATTCCCTAAAGTTTGTGTGTGCGTGGTACATGCATTTCTGCTTGTGTAATTCCTCAGAGACAAAGCGTCCTCTTAATGATTCAAGTTTACATCAAGATCAGCACAAGAAGTTTGAAGCCAGAAAGTGATTGCAGACCTTCGTGTTGTTATAGTTTTTTGTCCTTGCTATTTGCCCTCTGCCCTCCCTTGTGGTCCCCTTCACCTTGCGAGGGCTCATTACCTCCTCCAGCCAGCCACCAGGTTAATGTAGTCAGTTAACAAGGCTATCCCCTAAACATTTGATGCCATACATTTATTTTATATTAGTGGATCCCCTCGATGGAGAACCAAGGATCACTCTATCCCCAATTTGCAGGTAATTTGACTTTAATGTGATCATTTTACTTTAATATAACCAATAGAGGCATCCTGTACATGGCCACCATAGAGAAACCTCTTAATCAAAGGAGCGATTCTTTAAGAAGACACAAAGTGTATTTGAAGCAGAAGGAGAAAATAAAAGGGTTACATACAAGATAAACAGTCATCAGTCATCAGTCATTTTCTACCGCTTATTCCATAGTGGGTCGCGGGGAAGCTGGTGCCTATCTCCAGCAGTCTATGGGCGAGAGGCGGGGTACACCCTGGACAGGTCACAAGATAAACAATGACAGCAAAACTTTTCTTTTCTTACTCTAAGGTAAAAATGTGGCAATAACACCAATATATGAAAATTCTAGTCACTCATTGGGTTTAGAACACTGCAGTTTGTTTAAAATAAGGTAAACATGTTTTTTGATTAAAACATATTTCTTTATGGAAATCTGACATCTTTGGAATATGTTTTTAACTTTTCAAAATTATTGGTAGGTTTTCAGCAGGAAAACACATTATACACCATTCTCCATAATTATTAACTATCGACTATTGTCATGTTTCAATAAAGCTATTGACACATTTTTCAAAGGCAATTCATTTAAATTAAATTTTTAGTTAACCAAATATGACATTCAATGCATCCCACATAAAGTGCCAACTTCACAATGACAAATTAAAAGGAAATTAAGCCATAGTTATGCATGCATTTGAAAATAAAACCCTTAATATTTGACAAATTCCATCAAACATGATCAAACTGAATTGGAAATAAACAATTCAATTGCAGTCATATGTGCAGCGTTAGGGGAAAAATAATCTGTTTCCATTAAATCTTGTTAAAATGTGATATTGTAAACTGTTACATTTGCATGTAACATACACATCACTCATATTTATTTATTGTATGCATTATTGATGAATTTGTCTGGTTTAAATGTTATTTATTAGGATATTTACATTCATTACTGAATTTAATTAGCTTAAAACAAGCAGAAGCCAAACTGATGAGGTCTGCTGCATAAAGTCTGCATATTAACATGCAGGCACAAAGATTTAAGCATTTATTCCGGGGGAAATGTAGCAGAAAGACAAGGTGTCTAACTTCACACAGTGCATTCTGAAGCTTACAAAAACCTTATGGTGGCTTTGTATTTTCAATCTGCTCATTATTAGCATAGGATGCTCATGCATCGCCATGTGCTTCTCTGATAATTTTGTAATTTGTTTTGCCCAAACCTCAGTTTCTTGTCACCTAATCTGAAGAACCTTCACACTTTAGACACTCTAGGTGTTATAAAACTGAAGATTTATCCGAAATGGTTGTTTTTATAGTATAGTACAGTTTTGATGGAGCTGACCAAAAATGGCTTGGAACTTGATTAAAGTACACACCTCATACAACCAAGGATCCTACATATCTTGGTGTGGAGAAAAACAGCTTCCATTTTGGTTGAAAAGTTTAATAAAAACAGAGAAATTTCAAAGCACTGTGTGGGCTAAAAATGTTGATGGACTATTATAGCCAGAAATTCTTTACATTGCCAACGGCTGTCCTACTGTAGAAATGGGCATGTTTAGATATGCGGCCATCGTCTTGTAACAATTTGCTGACTCTTTAAGGGGAACACACATCTGACTTATCTGTATGGCATGTTTTTTTCTTCTTCTCCCATTTCTTTCAGTTTCCCTGGATATTTATTGACCAGAGAAACAAAGATTCAAACAAACCCTCTAATAATTGCTGAGGGGTTCAGGGAAATATGGTTGTGTGGTTCATATATGTCCCTCAAGGTAATTTGTGGGTGGTGCTATGGGAGTATTGGGTTCTGGGGTAGCTTTTAAATGCTGCACGTTCCTTGACTACCAAAACAAGGGATGTATTCAAAATAGCTGAGCTTCTCACCAGTCCTGTGGTCATGAAATATGGATCATAATTGAGAGAATTACTTGTAGATCATCGCGTTTTCTCCATTATGTGACTGGACACCTAATGGCATTTGTTTAGGGTGCTTTCTGGTTACCTCCCTTTAGATTTTTTGGGGTAAGACGCAGAATTTGCTGGAAGGGACTAAATGTTCCTTCTGGTCTGGGAAATCCTGAAACCCCAGAATGAGCTGCGGTGTCACTGTAGACAGGTTTTCTTTCCAGAGCTGTTTCCCCAAATGTCCCAATCTTTTTAGCCTACTTCCCAAGATTAATGAATAGAAAGGTAGAAGTAAGCTGAGGTTAGTATAAAAATTTCAGCTAACTCTTCCACATCTTCACCAAAGGCGTGAAATGATTGGAAAGGCTCCCATTCTTTCCTTTGTACTGCCTCCATCTATTTGTTTTGTGCCATATGTTACCTTATCACTGATTTTAATTTGTTATTGTTAACAATTGTAATTGTTAAGTGTTATTGTCATTGTTAGGGTCTCAAAAATGATTTTATGTTTCTAAACAGAGCAACAGTTAACTAAAACAACATCCACAACCAGAAGATGAGAAATACTTTTACATATGGATGGACATCTGCATTTATGCACTTGCACTTAAACAGATGCCAAACTTTTATTTTATTCCAGGGGATTTTTCGCCCTTAATTAATTGATTAAATATTGCTTTTATATTTAGAATATTCAAATTAAGGTATGTTTGCTGGTAGGTTCATCACAGCCTCCAAAACAATTCATCATTCTTTTATCTATGTCTTTCCTGATAAAAAGTCGTGCCCTCAGTGGCAGGTTGTGTGTATGCGTTTCCCAGCGCACCTTCCAGCAAATGTGCCGTGCTGACACGTGTCTGTACGTGTTAATCACAGATGTCTATTTCTCCCCCACTCTGGCCTCCTCCAGACCTCCCATGGCTCTCCCCCCTGTCTTCCTGCCCCGAGCAACTGCAGCACAGGTGACACGAGGCGGCATGACTGGCGCACCACACATCCATCAGATGGCGAAAAGCAGCAGGAGAGAGCACACTGAGCTAAATTTGGGGGGTTATTCTTCCGTAGAAGTAGACTGCTCAAAGTTATGCAAGAATCTGATGTGGTATATGTAAAATATATATATATATATATATATATATATATATATCACATATATTTCTAGCTGCGTTATCTTTATGAGATGTATAGTTTTTATGTGTTACCAACATTGTCATTATGTGCCAAGTTAAAGTGACTGCTTTTGACTTGCCTCCTTCCCTTTTATCTGTATGTTAATATCTGATACCAAGAAATGTAATGGCCTATCTTGTTCAAGTGGGAGTAATGTGGAGGGTAATATCTTATTTTTGACTTATGCCCTCTCCACTTCTGTGCTCATCTTTTCTCTGCTGCAAGCTGTGTGGCTCCGTCTGATGTCCGCTCACGCAAACACAACAGCTCTCTGTGCACACGAGAGAGCTCACTTGCACACAAGTATGCACACATAGACTTGCTGCAATTAGAGTCATATGGTGTGAGCTTACTGCTTCCCACGGTTTCACCCGGTAAGGTCATTTTGTTAGATGAAGACAGCAAATACATCCAGTACTGCGAGTTAGATATTATGAACTTACTTTGCAGGCATGTCTTTTCCTCTCAAACCAAGCTGTGAATTGTTTCTGTTTCATACGGTTTCATTCACAGCGTCTCTTTTTCTTTTTCCTTCTGTGAAACTGTTATTTTTCACAACCTACATTTTATTTCCCAATTGTACAACAAATAAAGTATGAAGGGCATTAATGCAAACAGCTGCAGACGATGAAATGGGACAACAGCGCTGTGAAAATTGCTAAACATAAATGAATTTGACACTCTGAGATACGTGCTAAAGAACACCATTATTCTTTCACACAGTTGGTCTCTGTTTGCCTGCTAATATGTCTGTTAGTCTTGTCTGTATAACTGAATACCATTAATGTAGCAATTGCTGCCTTGTAGCATAAGAAGTGGTTTGATCTTTGTTTAAAGTGTGTCAGCTTTTTAGCCCTATTAGTAGTTGGTTCTTCTTAGGGAATATGTGCGAAGCACTAGGGAGACTGTACTTTAAAAGGTCACTAATAAACTCAGCTTGCTGAAGGGGAAAAAAGAAATACTGGATGTTTGTTTGGCCTTTTTTAACTGTCTTTACAGTGACTTCTCTGGAGATCCAGATCACAACATTTGAAGATAGTGTGGTACCTGGACTGTGAGGAAAGAGTAAATGGAGAAAGTGTGAAACATTTACTGCAGAATACATATGCTCTGATCAGGAGTCTATGAATAATTGCATGCAATGCTAGCAGATGTGGTCATTCCAAGCCAGCGAAAGTAGTGTCTGAAGTTCTAGCGGTTTCACTTTGCTGTGGACGGAAATATGATGCAGTGTTTAACAAGCAGTGGGCCAGTGGAGCAGGGAGTTGTGGTCACTCTGTAACACTGACTCAGTGTGGGCCTGCAGATAAGCGCCTGGCCAACTCAGCTCAGCCAGCATCCCTAGCTCAGCGAGTGACTGCAGAGTACACCTGGGCTGGCAGCTTCCGACCATCCAGGGACAACTGGGAAAGGCTTCTTCCTCAGCTGCTGCCCAAGCTGACAAAGGGAATCATGTGCAGTGGTAGGAGCAAACAGAGCAAGGGTGGCAGTGTTAATGTGTGACTATATTATACAGAGGTTTGTGTGTGTGCAGTTATGCAAGTATGCGTGTGCATGTGGTAGGGGCTCTAGCTCCAAAGAAAGTCTAGTCTACTAATAGTTGCCTGCCATCCTAACCTTTATATTTGTCATACAAAGTTAAAGGTAGTGCACAATAAGAAAAATATGTTTTTTAAAAGGTCAAATAAATAAAAAAAACTGCCGGTAATGCACCCAGACATCACATTTTATGTAACACTTTATATAAAAAGCAAAGAAAACTATAAAAAGAGAAAACTATTTACTATTTACTATTTTATCATAATTGCATAACCAGCATTCAGCTAACAAGGAAACATCAATATGCTTTGCACTGGGTACCTTGCCTTAAAATGTTCAAATATAGTTTTATGTCAGAGTACCAAACAAAACTGTCGGGTATTTTATCGAGTAAATATTGAAAATCACTACTCCTTATGTTATAAAAAATTACGGTAAAAACTATCTCCATTAGAATAAATTTAAAACAGTAATATAATTTGTGAAATGTGACGCATCAAATAATGAGGGTAGTTAATTATTGTGAATAATTGTTAGGGCTCAGTTAATGAGCAAAACATTTCAGGGGGTTCTTCAACTATTAAACTCATGCATAAAGCATACAATTCACACTGAAGGCTTCAAAAACAAAATAAGAGACAGCAAAGACGTGGTAATAGCTATACTATATGGAGTCTGTTGAACCCAGCCTATAGTGCTTATCTAAAATGGTAAAGCTAGCAACATTACCCACACCTGGATGCACTTTGCACGTGCTGATGTGCAGGTGTTGCAACCAACAGAAGAGTAGTCAGAGTTATCTGCTCCTTAAAAGGTAAATAAGCTTAACAATTAACATTTGTTAGGGAAAGGATGGAAAAAGCTGTAAAACAAGTGAATAATCAGTTAGATAATTGTGTTACTGGCCCTGTGTCTGGAATACTTCTTATTTTCACATTGTTGCAAAATACATTTTTTTTTTTGTTTCTTTACACTGTGCAAATCTAGTTTCTGGTGCCTAACAAGCAAAGTAAGAGCATGCAGTTTTTAAGTTTTTAGTTAATACCCGGATAGCATTATCTACAAATGTTTTAGGTCGTCCAGTAGCTCACTACAGGCTTAAGTACAAATCATAGGAAGCCATTAAAACAAAACAAGACCACCAAATTTTAAGTTCATTTTATTCATTTATTAATTATATTTTTTCTTATAACAATAATCAAAGTATGCTTTGAGGAGTGATTTTTTGTATTTATTTATTTTCCATCCATAAATCATCTTAAGACCCTACACTGAATGCATACTTTGCAGATCTCACTGAGTTTACCAAAGGATTACCATGACACACGCATTCAAGTGTACAGTGCATCTGGAAAGTATTCACAGCTCTTCACTTTCTCCTCATTTTGTTATGTTAGGTCCTTATTCCATAATATATTATATTTATTTTTTTTCCATCATAAATCTAAACTCCTTTTTCCCTTAATAGCAAAGTGGAAGAAAACTATTTTAAGCCACCTGGCAAAGAATACTTGTAAATGTGGAACAAGTGCTGCAAAGAAGAGGATGCACTATAAGTGTGTGTAAGCCTGTCTGTGTGTGTGTGTGTGTGTGTGTGTGTGAGTTAGCCCAAGTGAAATTTCATTGACAGAAAAAAAAACTTGAAGAAAATATTTCAATGGTAAATGGAAAAATATTAAATTATCTGATTAAAAATTATTTAAAACTATTTAAAACAAATTAAAAGCAAATTGTCTTAAGCAGAAGATATTTCTGAAACGTATCTCTAAATCTACTTTGTGCTATCTAAGAAAGTATTGACTTAAAATATTCTCATGGTACATAAAATGTCTGACCTGTGTCAACATGCTTCCTTCTGCATGACTTTATTTAAGCACAAAGCCACAAAAATGAATGAGTAGATGGATGAATGAATGGAAACCTACAGAAAATGGTCAGATTTATGACATTTCTACATTGCTGGTAGCCACCTTGCTATAATGATGTTAAGTTTTTATTCATGTTTTTATTCATGTCTTTAAAGTTACACTGTAAAAGTGCCAATTTCCAATGCTGTGAATGTGATACTTCAGGGAAACAGTAAAATGACAGACAGATGGTTGCATGCTTCTCTAAGGATCAAGGTAGGGCAAGCAGTGTCACATCCCATTCTTGGCAGGTCTGAGGAATGCCCAGTCCTTGACACTTGTCCAATCTAAAGCTATCGCAACCTCTCCCCTCCAGCTTCACGCTCACTAATCTCTCCTGACACCTTACACAGTCCCGATAGGGAATCGGTCTACCCTGAAAACAATCCGGCACTCCTCCCTCGTCACCCCAAATCGGCACCAGCATGCCTCTCTGTCTGTCTGTCTTCCTTAGATTTCACTTTGCCCTCCTCCTCCCTATCCATTCCCTCCCCATTACCTCTCTCTATAGCCCACTCTTTCTCTCGTATTTCCATCTGTCTTTGTCAAACTATATTCTGCTTCTCACCTATCTTTCCTCCCCCCATATATTCTCCTCCATCCTCACTTTCTCACCGGGTATATCTTGCCTCTGTCGATTGGAATCTGTTAAAAGACACTGTGATTACCAACTGAGGAATAGCCTGCTTTCACTTAGGGACTCGTCTCCACTCAAAGCAGTTTTGTGTGTGCTGTTATTTTAACTCCACCACTTAATGTTGCTATAGTTGGAAAGTCATTATCTGCAAGTGCACCTTTTCCAGATGTAGAGAAGCTCCAGGAATAATTTTGGGTTGGATAAACATCTCTCCCAAGATGCCACTTACCCTAAATATACTTCCCTCCTTTGAGGCATAAGATAGACAAGGGATCAGCTGATGGGATCTTTTTTTATTATTATTGCTTGCTCTGTGAGTCCATTATTAGGATTTAGTGTTTACACAGTACAAGAAACACAATTTTCCAGTCATAATGTTTGCTTTAGCCAGTTAGTCTCGCAGAGTGAATTAGATCCTTTGAAAAATCATTTTCCCTAATTAGTGTATTTGGGATTCAAGAACTCTCTTGAGACGAGTCACTCAAAAAAAAAATCCCATTTATTATTTAGATGTATTCAACAGTTCCAAAAGATATGATAAACAAATCATAGATTTCAATTACAAGCTGTTTGTTTTATCTCTGTATTTATAGAGGCTCCACCCTAAAGAGCACAATCTCATTGGCTGCCCAGTAAATATCTGTCATTGGCTGTAGCATAGAATACTGCAACTCTGAAAAAAAAAAGAATGATATTGTTGTGGCACGGCACATGCTAAAAGGCAGACACGCACTGATATACACATGTACTGCTTCATACACACACACACACACACACACACACACACACACAGACACACACTCAGACGTGCGATCATGAGAGGCAAATTCACCTATCCAATCAGTTTCATTACCATACAAGCTGTCAGGCCACTATGTTGAATAGATCTTACCAACAATGTCTGTATGTCACTGCATATGCAGCTAATGAATAGATGACATCCAGCAAAAAGCACTGAAACAGAAAATCTGCGCACTCACTGTTGCACTGCTCCAGTGCCTTCTTTACCTCCCCCATCTGGTGGACTCCTCCTTCTGCTCTCTGCATCAAAAGCCCAATTTATTTGTTTTTTTTTGCTGCCTAAGAAAGCTCAAAGACCAGGGCAGCACAGAAGAAGAAAGGATCAGTGCTATGCGACCCTTGAATCCTAAGATTTAACTTCTTCACATGGCTTGTTGTGCCAATTGGAGCATCAACATGAAGCCAGAACAATGAAAAGATTATTTAAAGTCTGCTTTAATCCGAACAGAAGCAGGACATTGTGTGACAGTGCAAGAAACAGTGTAAGAGGGGCATTATCCATACGTGATGTTACCTTTTTAATATATATTGGAAGTGCAGAATGTATAATTATTCTCCACATGAATAATATATACAGTAGATACCTTGTAATACCCAATGATAAGGAAAAAACACCCACTGCAATAGAATACTGAAAGTCTCGATTTAAATATTTCTTTTCCAGCTGTTAGATCTCTTATATGCATCACAATTAACATCTCTCATTCAAACAGGATACCTTCACAAGGGACAAATATATTCTTTTTTTTCTAGATCTCTTTTGTGTAGAATAGTATGCATGTCAACAAAATAAAAGCACAATCTAGGTAAATTTGGACGGAACAACACTACAAGCTTCAGTCAGTCCAGTCCACTGAAGGTACAGCTGACTGCTGCCGCTGTGGAGTAAAGAGGTGAAATCATCCAATTTTGCAGGGTTGTCGTTTCTGTTGATATCTCTGTGCAATGGAGCAGGGCTAAAGAGGAGAGACGCTGTAAGTGAGGAGCTTCTGACACGTCGGTAATGTGGCAAGGGGTGCAGAAAACCAGCCCATCTAACATCCCACTCCTCCCACGCCACCTGCTAGCTGGTCTTAGTGTGTCCTCTGAGAGCTTTCCATCCGGGCTTGGCTGTGGAGCCTGGATGTCTTGGCTGATGGATATGAAGCAGAGGTGAATGCAATGATGGAGAGAATTAGGAAAACTAGAAAGCATTCTGGCTTTTTTTAACACACACACAAAGCCTCCCCCCTTGTCATGAAACTCTCTTTGAGTATCCTCCTTTCTGACAGTCTCTGTCTATTTGTTCTCAGTCTGCGTAGAGGATGAAGCCAGAGAAGGTGCTGTACTTGTTGTTGTTGCCGCCGTGGGCTTTGCCTCCGTCTAGTTTGATGTACACCTCATCGCCTGCGTCCAGATGGAGGATGACACTGTTTGAGGCGTAGTCATAGTTCTGGTCAGCGTCTTGGGCAATGGCACTTGCACGAACCTGCAGAAGTGGGGCAATATGAAGGGGAACAGATAGGCTTGTTAGTTACACCATGTGTGCATACATAGCTCAATTCCACCACAATATGTTCCGAATCAGTTGTCAGTCTATCTTCCTTTTCAGACAGCTACGTACTAAATTTGGAGGTAATCTCATTTTAAATATGAGCTACAAGACCTGACTTAGACAGGACATTCATATTAATGATAGTTAAGAGGCCATTTTTAGAGGGATACATAGCTTGACAGATAGATTGAATGATAAATACTTAAAGTTTTTTTATATTTTCTACAGTAAAAGCTAAAATATGTAATCAAGATGGAGGGACAGTGATACAGTATCTCTAAATTAGAGTGCACTCACCCAGAAGTACTCACCCAGTTAAAGCCAGTGCAAATGCGTGTGGTTCTATATTTTTATGTTTCATTAAAAATTAGAGGCTCGTTTAGAATAGCTGTGTTGAGGTGGTTGGAAATATATGTATCACAATATACCGCAACTATATATTGTTTGAATGTAAAAAGGTCACTAAATATTACTTTACAACCAATGCCTGTTTTTATCTGCAATTTCACTGCCCTGGGTTTATTATAAACAAAAAAAGAAGAGGCTCCAGGAAAATATCAAAGTTAGCACATTTCCCTGAAATGGATTACAAATTATTCAAACAAAAAAGGTCATATCTTGTGCAAAACTACATCTTGAAGCTTAATTGTCTTCGAAAGTGCCTTGCATAAATATTTACCCACCTTAGATTTTTAGCCATTTTATTGCATCATAAAACTTCAGTGTTTTTTTATGTGTATGTATATTTTATGTGATGGACAAAGACATTTTCTTGGACATTTTCACACTTTTTTATGTTAAGATCACAAACTTCATTGTATTTTATTGTGGTTTTGTGTGACAGAACAACACAAAGTAGCATGTAATTATGAGGTGCCAGGCAAATGACTTGACTTTTAAAACTGTTTGCCACCTATGGCTGCAATTACAGCTTGAGGTCTTTTCAGGTACAGTATGTATCTACTAGCTTTGCACATCTAGAGACTGGAACTTGTCAATTCTTGTTTGCAAAAATAGCTCAAGCGCAGTCAAATTGGATGGAGAGCATCTGTAAACATCTATCTTGTCTTGCCACAGATTCAAATATTTTCGGACATTGGTGCCTTTTTCCACATGACAATGTAAATGGTAAATGGCCTGTACTTGTATAGCGCTTCATCAAGTCCCCAGAGACCCAAAACGCTTCACACTTCATTCAGTCATTCACCCATTCATACACACATTCACACACTGACAATGATAAGCTACATTATAGCCACAGCTGCACACTGAAAGCAGTGAGGCTGCCATGTATACATCTAAAACATGATATTGTAGTTCTGTAGATTTCTGTACTTGTATGGTCATATTTCAGCTGAAACGGAATTCTCCACTTAAGTCTCAAGTCTTTTACAGCCTCTGGCAGGATTTTTTTAAGGAGTGCCCATATTTAGTTGCACTACCGCCCCATCAGTTATGACTACCTTTCTTGTGCCTGCTGCAGAGAAGCCTCCACACAACATGATACTGCCACCTTGTTTCTCCATAGGCATGATCTATTTGAGGTGATGTGTAAATGTTTTCTGCATACAATACAAATGCACTCCACACTTTTTATTCACTCAGATTTTTATTCATTCTTCTTACATTTAACAATTATGCACTGGAAGAATCCTTCATGAGGACTAGTACATCGAGGCACGTGACGTCGCCCAGTATGGTGGAGCCGGGGTCCCACCCTGGAGCCAGGCCTGGGGTCGGGACTTGCCTGGTCGCCTGGTGGCCGGGTTGCTCCTCGCTGGACCCGGCCGGGCCAAGCCCGAACGAGAGACGCGAGGCCATCCCCCAGTGGGCCCACCACCTGCAGGGGTAACCGTGAGGGACCGGTGCAAAGAGGATTGGGTGGCGGACGAAGGTGGAGACCTCAGTGGCCCGATCCCCGGATGCTTAGGCTGGCTCTAGGGACGTGGAATGTCACCTCGCTGGGGGGGAAGGAGCCTGAGCTTGTGCGGGAGGTCGAGAGATATCGACTAGAAATAGTCGGGCTCACCTCCACGCACAGCGTGGGCTGTGGAACCCACCTGGACTCTCTTCTACTCTGGAGTGGCCCACGGGGAGAGGCGGCGGGCTGGGGTGGGTTTGCTTGTTGCCCCCCAGCTCAGCCGTCTCGTGTTGGGGTTTACCCCAGTGGATGAGAGGGTCGCATCCCTGCGCCTTCAGGTTGGGGACAGGTCTTTGATTGTCGTTTCGGCCTACGGGCCGAGCGGTAGTGAAGAGTACCCGGCCTTCATGGCGTCACTGTTGGGGTTGCTGGATAGTGCCCCGGGGACTCCATTATTCTGCTGGGGGACTTCAACGCCCACGTGGGAAACGACAGTGACACCTGGAGAGGCGTGATCGGGAGGAATGGCCTCCCTGATCTGAATCCGAGTGGTGCTTTGTTATTGGACTTTGTGCTAGTCACGGATTGTCCATAATGAACACCATGTTCAAACATAAGGGTGTCCATCAGTGCACTTGGCACCAGGACACCCTAGGCAGGAGGTCAATGATCGACTTTGTTGTTGTATCATCAGCCCTTCGGCCGCATGTTTTGGACACTCAGGTGAAGAGAGGGGCTGAGCTGTCCACTGATCACCACCTGGTGGTGAATTGGATCCGCTGGAAGAGGAGAAAGCCGGACAGGCCCAAGCGCATAGTAAGGATCTGCTGGGAACGTCTGGCGAAGCCCTCGACCAGGGATGTATTCAACTCCAACCTCCGGGAGAGCTTTGACCAGATTCCGGGGGATGTTGGAGACATAGAGTCCAAGTGGACCATGTTCTCCGCATCTATTGTTGATGCTGCTGCCTGTAGCTGCGGCCGTAAGGTCTGCGGTGCCTGTCGAGGCGGCAATCCCAGAACCCGGTGGTAGACACCGGCAGTGAGGTGGTGCTGTCAAGCTGAAGAAGGAGTCCTATCGGCTGTGGCTGGCTTGTGGGACTCCTGAGGCGGCTGACAGGTACCTTGAGGCCAAGCGTGCCGTGGCCCGGGCTGTGGCAGAGGCAAAAACTCGGGCATGGGAGGAGTTCGGTGCGGCCATGGAGAAGGACTACCGGTCGGCCTTGAAGCGATTCTGGCAAACCGTCCGGCGCCTCAGGAGGGGGAATCAGTGCTTCGCCAACACTGTTTATAGTGGGGGTGGGAGGCTGCTGACTCGACTGAGGACATTATCGGGCGGTGGAGTGCTTCGAGGATCTCCTCGATCCTGCCATCACGCATTCCCTGGTGGAAACAGAGGGACTCTTTCATCACCCAGGCTGAAGTCACCGAGGTGGTTAAAAAGCTTTGCGGTGGCAAGGCTTCAGGGGTGGATGAGATCCGCCCTGAGTACCTCAAATCTCTGGATGTTGTGGGGCTGTCATGGTTGACACGCCTCTTCAACATTGCGTGGCATTCGGGGACAGTGCCTCTGGACTGGCAGACTGGGGTGACCGGAGGGTGTGTTCCAACTACAGGGGGATAACACTCCTCAGCCTCCCTGGTAAGGCCTACGCCAGGGTATTGGAGAGGAGAGTCCGGCCAATAGTCGAACCTCGGCTTCAGGAGGAGCAGTGTGGTTTTCATCCCGGCCGTGGAAAACTGGACAAGCTCTATACCTTCTACAGGGTACTCGAGGGTTCATGGAAGTTTGCCCAACCGGTGCACGTGTTTTGTGGACCTGGAGAAAGACTTCGACTGTGTCCCTCGTGATGCCCTGTGGGGGGTGCTCCAGGAGTATGGAATAGGGGGCCCTTTATTAGGGGCCATCCGGTCCCTGTACAAGCAGACCAGGAGTTTGGTCCGCATTGCCAGCACTAAGTCGGACCTGTTCCCGGTGCACGTTGGACTCCGGCAGGGCTGCCCTTTGTCAGCGGTCCTGTTCATAACTTTTATGGACAGGATTTCTAGACGCAGCCAAGGGGGTCTGGTTTGGGTACCAGTGGATTTCGTCTCTTCTTTTTGCAGATGACGTGGTCCTGCTGACCCCCTCTAGCCAAGACCTACAGCATGCGCTGGGGCGGTTCACAGCTGAGTGTGAAGCGGCTGGGATGAAGATCAGCTCCTCCAAGTCAGAGGCCATGGTTCTCGACTGGAAAAGGGTGGCTTGTCCTCTTCAGGTTGGAGGGGAGTTCCTGCCTCAGGAGTTCAAGTATCTCGGGGTCTTGTTCACGAGTGAGGGAAGAATGGAGCGGGAGATCGACAGACGGATCGGTGCGGCTGCCGCAGTAATGGGGGCACTGTGCCGGTCCGTTGTGGTGAAGAGAGAGCTGAGCCGAAAAGCGAAGCTCTCGATTTACCGGTCGGTCTACGTTCCTACCCTCACCTATGGCCATGAACTTTGGGTCATGACCGAAAGAACGAGATCCTGGCCGAAATGAGCTTCCTCCGTAGGGTGGCCGGGCACTCCCTTAGAGATAGGGTGAGGAGCTCGGCCATCCGGGAGGGGCTCGGGGCTCCACATCGAGAGGAGCCAGTTGAGGTGGCTCGAGCATCTATACCGGATGCCTCCTGGACGCCTTCCTCGGGAGGTGTTCCAGGCACGTCCCACCGGGAGGAGGCCCATGGGACGGTCTCGGACACACTGGAGGGACTATGTCTCTCGGCTGGCCTGGAAACGCCTTGGGCTCCCCCCGGAGGAGCTGGAGGAGGTGTCTGGGGAGAGGGACATCTGGGTGTCTCTGCTGAGTCTGCTGCCCCCGCGACCCGGTCCCGGATAAGCGGAAGACAACAAGTACGAGTACGAGCACTGGTTTGTGTTAATGTATCACACTGAATCCCATTAAAGTCACTGCTTGTTGTTAAAATGTGGAGAAGTTCCATTGGTGTGAATACTTTTGCAAGACACTGTAAACATATACCAGTAGATCCTCCTTAAATTGTGTAGTAACTGTCTGAAATACTTCGATATATACTAGTATTTGCTTTCTGTCCTTATTTCTGATTGACTGGCTGTTTTATGTATGATAATTTACAATTTAAAGAAAATAAATTAATGATATTAAATATGAGATCACATAAAACAATGTTCAATTCCATGAATACAATTTACTAAGAGAAGGGTAATTTATAATTTTTGAAGGTCAAATGTCTACTACACTCAGTTAATTCAAATGCAGCCAAATAACTGAAGCTAAAACAGTGACAAAGGAAAAAAAAAACTACCTCTAAATTTGGTGACTCTTGAAAAGTTTTAAAGTGTGAAGTTTAAAGAATTACTGGACAGGGCTGACATTTAACCCACAGGACCTACTAGAGGGACAGTCAAACCTCAGGCCCTTCTGTCAAGCAGATTTATGGTTTCAATTGAGCCAGTGGTCTTTCATAAAGAAAGGGAAAAAAGAGGAGAGAAAAAATACTAAGATTTAACCTTGGAACAAAAGGTCCATAGAAAGAAAGAGTCTCAGATGCTCAACAGCAAGGTATACTCACGCGGTTTTTCATCATGAAGGAAATACAGAAAAAAAGCAAAATATTAACAATCCCGGATCTCTTTTAAGATAAGCGGGAATATCTGATAACAACTGACACGACTCAGGGGGATGATCTGCATAATAAGTAAATAAAAGAGAAGTATTTTTCCATCTCTGTTTGTTCACAGAGTGTATTTCTGTGACAGTGGATATGTGAGTCTGACTACAGGGCATTCGGTGCAGCTTGTCAGTATCCTGTCCTGGGTAATTAAGAGCTCCACTACAAACACTCAGCGTCTCTCTGGAGAGGAAGTTTCAGAGCCACACAAGTCCTAAAACAACAGCTTAATTTTCATGCATGTGGTTTGTGTGTGTGAGTGGCACAAATGAACACAAGTGGTGTATTTTAGATATGAAGTGCACCATAAGGATCTTACATTATGTTGCAGTGTTAAAGAAAATATATTACATTATGCCTATTTGTTTTTTCTAAATTAAATTATTGTGGGATAAAATAAAAAGTTTAGAATTTGTGTTGTTAGTATTGCTGTATTACTGTAATTTACTGTTTAGTATCAAGTTAGACAGCTTGAAATGTTATTTCATTGAATTAGTTTGGTCATATTTGAGTATCTTCAAAAAAAGACTTTGAAGTCAGCTACATTTGCCTTTTGAATAAACTTTAAATTGACTTGAATTTGAAGCAAAAAGACCAACGTAGAATTAAAGTTTCCTGGAGGTGTTCATGCCCATTAGAGGTGAGCACACTCCTTGCTTTTCTTTATTCCTCTTGGACAAGGGAGATGTTTGCTAAAGGACAGATTTAGATAATCAATGACACTCTGCAGTGCAACAGTGCCACTTGATCTCATTCCAGTTTAACATCAATATATAATGAAAACCAGACTGAAAGCAATACACTTCTGGAACAAGTAAGATATGGATGTGCTTGCAGTGCAGCCCTGGCAGAGTTTCATCAGGGTCAGTTAGTGTCTATGCACCATGAACTGTCAAAATAAATTTATTTAGACCTTTATTAAATTGAAATTTACACTTTCTTTGTCACATTGGCTGATTTTGATTGCAGAAGAAATAGAACAGAGATTGTTCCATGTTTCTCTATATTCATTTACTAGTCACTAATTGTGCTGAACTTGTGCAGCAGATTTTTAGATCTGTGGCATTTATATGCTTACAAACAGCAGAATCTACCCTTAAACCAGAATACTAAAGTGAGCAGCAGATTTGGGTTCATTTGTATAATTTCTGGTAATAAATTTTACTGTCATCACTGTGGTGCCAGTTCACCTTCACCAAGAACTAGTTCTAAGTTGAGTTCACATGGTTAAAACTGAATTAATTCATGTTCATATATCAGCCCCTAAACCTTGAAAACTATGTTCAATTAATTTGATGTTGTTCATTTATCAATTTCTTAAAATTAAGTTTTTAATAATTTGCAGATCACATTGTTTAGCATTTAAATTACATCATCACCTGGCATTCACGTGCATTCACACACACCATTTTAATTTTTTTTAATCATTTGTTTATGAGAAATTACTCAGACAAAACTACATAAAGTAGAACATTAAATGAAGTGTGATGCTTTTCTCAGGTCCTCTGTCAGGTTTCTGTAGATTTTCTACTTTTTCATAGTTATGCCTGACTCTTCTTTTGGTCTGTACTTGTCTGCTGTGTTGCTTTGTAAAGCACACAATGCAAAATCTGCTCTCACATTAAGGCTCCATTTGGTTCAGTTTAATTCAACTCAGTTTATTAACACAACAAATGTTATCTCTAGGCACTTTTCAAGACAGACAGGTCCAGTTCATCCCCAGTAATATATAACTAAGACCAGAAAATCTGTTCGGGATAAGGAATGGACAATAAATAGATAAATAAATGTATATTTTTATATTTTGTTTTTTAGCTATTTTATCATGTTAGGCTTTTTTATGGGGTAAGAACGCTGTCAAAAACAATGTGTATGTAAAGACGGAAATGTGTGCATATTAGTCAATAGTTGTGCATTAAAAGAGTTATCAAAAGAGTTATTTTATATTTTCTCTATAAGAATAAAAATTAAATGTTACAGCTTCAAGAAATTACAAACACAAAGTTCAAGTTTACAGTTGTGGTTTATTCTTTATAAATACAATATGCTCTAACAGTTTGTGAATACGATTTCTTTTCTATGAGAATACGAATTTACATCTGCGACTTGGCGTTACATGATTTCAGGCTGGTTAGTGGAGCACAGAGTTAGTCGATTCACGTTGCGCGTGCGCTGTCACACTGATCACCGCCAGTAAACGTAGTGCCGGGATTGGATGACGGAAAAAGGCAATGGGAGATAATTCAGTCTAAAAGGAATATTAGGAACAGAGGGGAGATAGGGGGGAAATAAAGAGTATCATAAATAAAGCATTGTTCTTATTTTTATGAAATACAAAACTAAAACATAGAAAATAGTGAGTAGAGTTATACATTTATGTACAGCAGGTAGCGGTATGCACCTCTGAATTTGTTGCGTACCGCCAGCAGAAGAAGACGAAACAGGAGCACTAGTGCTAAGATGACGGACCAAGAAACTACGGTACAAAGCCAGGTAATGTTAAAAAGTTTATACATGTCTTAATGTCGTTAATATATGCTCTTGGTCCGTCATCTTGGCGCTAGTGCTTCTTCTTCTTCTTCTTCTTCTTCTTCTTCTTCTGCTGGCGGTGCGCAACCAATTCAGAGGTGCATACCGCCACCTACTGTACATAATTGTATAACTCTACCGAATCAACTAAATCTGTGCTCCACTAACCAGCCCGAGATCACATGACACCAAGTCGCTGATGTAAATTTGTATTCTCATAGAAAAAAATCGTATTTACAAAAAGAAAATCGTATTCACAAACTGTTATAGCATATTGTATTCATAAAGAATAAACCACAACTGTAAACTTGAACTTTGTGTTTGTAATTTCTTGAAGCTGTAACATTTTATTTTGTATTCTTATAGAGAAAATATACAATACGTCTTTTGGATTTTACTTATGCACAACTATTGACTAATATGCACACATTTCTGTCTTTACATACACATTGCATTGCATTGTAATGTAGTTGGAGGTATGCTGCCTTGCAGCACGATATTCTGGGTTCAAGTCCTGGCCTATGGTTTTTCCACATGGAGTTTGCATGCGTGACTCCTTCCACAGTCAAAAAAACACATGACTACTTGGTTAAATGGTTACTCCAAATTCCCCTTAGGTGTGTGTCTATGTGTGTGTGAGTTTCTGTGTGTGTGCATGCTTTTCTGTCCTGCGTGTCTTTCTATTGCCCTGAGATGAAATGGTGACCAGTCCAGCATCCTCCTCTTCCCCATTGACCACTGGAGACAGGCACCAGCCCACTGGGCCCAGTTAGTATAAGCGGGTAAAGAAAATGGATGGATGCTCCAACAGATTAAATATTTCCCGTTTCATAAATGACAAAAATGTTTCAGACCCTCAACTGAGGATAAAATATAAATGCCTTCTAACCTGTGGATGCAGCTTAGCTCTACTGATACTGCAGAACAGGAAGGAACTTCTTGTCCTCCAAAAGTCTCAGCTCCACTTCTCGAACTTAGAAAAACAATTTAATAACCGCATGACTAGTGAAGTAAGACAATGTAAAAACCTTCGCCAGCCACCTGGACCCAAGGGTGTCTATCTACGTAGTCTGCAGCAGGACCCCTCACTGTGTGAGCACAGTCAAGCTGCAACATGTGTGCAAAATATGTCCAGTGTGTCATCAGTTTTTCTGAAGAGGACGCTGATTTCTTTCATTCAAAAGATCTGAGGTTATTTAAAAAAAGTTGTTGGGCTTGATTGCTAAATGCCCAGATCTAACTAATGCCATGGTTTAGATAGTTAGGGAACAAGCTTTCAGTTTGTGTTGTTACACTTAAAACAGAGAAGATAATGACATTATCAGGTTTAAACACCAGGTCCCCACAGAGCCTGAATTACGTGGACAAATGTGTTCACACCAAGTCCTTTGTTTTAAATATCGCAACTTTAAATAACACAACTGATAAATAAGCTGTTTCTTCGAAACTTTTCAAAGTTTATAGTAGAGCTCAATCCCAAATAGAGCTCTGTTAAATGTCGCCAGTTAGAGCTTATTATATAGAAAACAGAATTAAAGTTCTCCAAAAGAGTAAACTCTACTAATAGATGTGTTCATGCAAAACACTGATATTCACAAACTCCACTTATTGTCTGCACTACATCTCAGTGCTATTTAACAGCTACTAACTAAGACAGCTGCACCATTTGTTACCTAAATTGAGTGGAATTGAAAAAAAACAGATCATTATTTTCTCCAAAGAGGAAAAAAAGTAAAGCATTGTACATCATTCGATAGAACCAGTGGTTAAACAAGCCTATTAGTCACTTAGTCTTTTCAGTAGGGGCAGATCAAAATCAATAGTTTCCATGCATTTGAAAAGTTTTTTTTTCCTTTCTTTTTTGTGGCTCATTATATGAACTTGAGTCCACTCTGGCTTGTCTGAGGTCAGCCTGCAAAGTTCCTCAATGGCAGGTGGGGGGTGTGGGGCATCGAGAATGCCCAATAATGAGTCGGTCTGCTTAAGGTTTGAAAGCAGCAGCTGTACAGACATATGTTAGAAGAAGGGAGCAATATAGACAATACAGAAAGTAACATTTTTCTTAAATGAATGAACTCCTGAAACTAATTATGTCAACAACTAGTTCAGTTTTTAAATGTATTGTCTGTATTTTTGCTCAGGTCTGGTTTTTCTGTACATATCCCTCAATAAAGGTGTATGCAGGATACAAGCATATTTCACTTTCCACATTCTTTTGTCAATACAAAGAGTTTCAAGGTCGTCTTCTCCAGGTTTTTTTTTAAAAACCTACAACTGGAACATTAATTTGTACAGAAGATGTACAGAGGCATGAAAAGAACAAAATAAAATAGCAAACGCAAAGATTTACTTACATAAATTCAGCAGCCAGTGGTTTGATTAGCTGCTACAGGAGAACGCACAAACACTTACTGTGGCCATTTAAATTGGCTCTAGCGTTAAAAGGGTTAGCTTTAAAGAGGAAAAACATTGTGGGAAACATTTCAGAGCCTTGTTTTCTCGAGGAACACAATGAGAGACTCACAGACGTGGCTGCCACAGGTCACAGAATTAAACTGTTGTTGAACTACTGGCTAAAAGAAAAAGATTTAAGGAGTGAAGCCTCGTGTTTGTGGCTCTTTATTTATAACCTGGACAATTCAGATCCTGAGCAAAAGTGTTTGTTAATAATTCATCTCCTCACAGTGGAATAATAATAATTATAATAATAATAATAATACAATTATATTATTTAATAATAAATTTTTTTGTACAGCCTTTTTCAAAAACCACCAAGAGTTTCTTCCATGGTGAGATGAGATGTTACAGATAGGATTTTCAAACATAACACAGTAGGTTCAAACATCTACCACTTGCAGCTATGCTTTTACATCTCGCACCGTCTTGTGTTATCATCTTAGTTTTTCAGGATAATATTCCCCCTCTTGGAGTTCCTGTGAAGCCTCCTTATAAGTTATCAGACTCTAATTTTCAAAAAAGTCGCAGATGTTCTTAGCTTTACTTTCAGCTCACTGAATTGAAGATGCATCAGCACGGCGTGAGGCTGACACTTTTTCTGCCTTTTAAACAGAGCTTCTTAATGAAGAAAAATATACATGAACAGAACACAGGCCACATAAAGCCATGAGATCACATTGGAGCTGGTAAGCCTTGACCTCATCCAGAGTGCCCTCCCACACACTTTCAAGCTTGAATAGTCTTTTCTTTCTTTCTTCTCATGAAGGTCCCTAACTGTGTAAAAAGACCCAGAAGTACTTCAAATTTCACCTTGATAAGAGCTAGTCAAATTCTCTAAATGTTAGGTTAAGAAATGCATTTTATCATCTTCTTAAATAAATGTATAAAGTAGTTAGTCTTGGAAAGGAGTAGGGACCTTTGCTTTATTTTTTTAATTAAATACTTAATGAGATTTAAAGGGATGTTTCACTTGCTTATATTTCATTTGCTCATTTCAGTGTCTTTGTGGAGCTAGTTCTATAATTGCATGAACATTATTTTCTGACCTTGTTCACAATGAAAACAGCAAACTTCACATTTAGTCTTCAGGGGCAGTTACATGTTGACCTCACAGTCGCAACAAAATTGTGCTGGAAACAATAAGGTGCTGAAGACTTCTCCAAAGCAGGCCTGGACAGTAAGCGGAGCCGTCACTAAAAATCTGAACTGTGCAAGTCTTGGAAAAGGTTGTGAGATCCAGAAGTCATATATAGAAAACAGTTATTTTATTTTATTATTTATCCGCATGATTAAATCTAGCACAGTTCATATCGATGTGCAAACAACATCTCCCACTGTGATTCTCAGATGCGGGCGTCCGGTGCATATTAATATGATACGGCATGCCACGAGTGTGCAAAGTAAACACCATCTTATTAGAGGGTTAGTGATGTGGGCCTGCGGGGAGAGGCAGCTGATGACAGCTCTGGAGGATTTGTCAGGTGGGACTTTTAATTAAATTTTCTCCAAATATTTGCTTCGCAGGTAGGTGTACAGGAGCCGCCTACCTCTGGCAATGTCACAAATGTGTCATATAGTAGAGATATTCTCTTAGGTTTGAAAAGAGATACATTTTTACATTTTTTTTTTGATCCCATTTTGATTTTTTTAGGGTTTACTTGCTTGTTTTTTTTTTTGTCGTTTGAGGAGAGTCATGCAAAGCAAGTGGATAAGTAAATCTCCAGTAAGAGTAAAATCCCTTAAAATCCAGGCTCTTCCACGGCAGTATTCTTGTTTTATTTTGGTTGTTTTGTTCTAATGGTTTTCACACCCATCAGAGGCTAACTGCTGCAGCCTCCCTCCTTTTGCTTTTAGTGACACACATGCATGAATAAAGACTCTATTTTCGAAACAATGAGGAGGGGGGGGCTCTTCTCTGAGCTTTTTTTTCTCCTTGTGTTTTTGTTTTTCTCCTCGCCGTGCAGAGAGCTTGTTAGGGATATGAGCACAGGGTTCATATGCAGGCAGCGTGGCAGATATGTAGCCTGTGATGAGCAGGACAAACAGCCGACTGGCACTGCGCGACCTTGACACAGAATATGTAGAGGAACTTTGACAGGACAAACAAAGCGTGAGGCCGCAGGCGCCTGCCTCAGCAATGGTAAATGAGGTGTCAGCGATGTTGTCTTCCTTGTGGCTGCTCGTGCGTGTTTGCATCCGTCACATCGTCAGCCTGATGGCTTTGATTGAATAATATTCTGTCTGTGGACAGAAAATCCAAGGCTGTTTTTTTGATTTACTAGTTAATGCACGCCTGATTCTCCAAACTTACTAACTAGTGCAATCTAAATGTGAACGTCACAGTTGTGAAAAATAATACACTCGTGTGAGCAATTTGTGTCACACTTGAGTTCATGGCTCAGAATAAGAGACTTGACACCCAACCTTAATCATAAAAGACTTTGTGCTCAATCAGCATACAATTTCACAATGCATGAATTATAAATCTGCTCATAAAAATAATCATACTTTAACTTTTGATCTGTTTGAGAAGTCGGAAATGTCGCACCGAGGGCAATTATCTGGCAAATATCTTACAAAAAGGCTTTGTCTCACTGACAAGGATGTGTCTTGAGGCTTCTGTGTTTGGAGCATTTGTTGACTTTGTGTTGAGCCGCCATGTTGGATCAACCAGTCTATTGGTCCTTCTTAAATCAAAGTGTGCAGCCGTCTAATTGTGTTTGAACATTCCAGCCGTGAACAGCATGCCTAATGGCAGCTTAGATGGCTTTGCCTTCACTTCTGAGCCCTGATCCAACATTTCCCAACCATATACATATAAGAAGCACACAGTAACAAGAATAAAACCCAGAAAAACAAGAAAACCCCCCCCCCCCCCCCCCCCCCCCTTCTTTTCCTTATTTTACACGCACACACAAAGGGGGTAATATTTTACTAAAATAATGAGACCAGGAAACAACGTTGATATGCAAGAGAATTGTCGTGTCACAAAGCACCATGTGTTACAGGTTCATTTGCCGGAGGAAACCTAAGTGAAAACATGATAAGAAAAATGAAATGGTAACAGGAGATTTGCCATCTGTCAGACGGGAGCAAAAAAAAATCTCCTGAATTAATTTCACCAGCTGTTCTCCTCATACCTGTGCAGCCTACTTTAAAACAAATCAGCATTACTGCACAAAAATCTCTCTCCCTCCTGTTAAACATACTTAAAGTGGTTCAAATATTTCGTCTGGTGCAATATTTCATCAGTTTATTGCATGTATCCCAATTTCTTGCATTCAGAATACTACAAGCAGACAGAATGCAGGCCAGTAATGGAAACGGATTGCTCTGCTGATAAAAAACAGGGCTGGATAAAAGGGCATGAACTCTGACTTAAAATCCAGCCCCTCTTTTCTTTCCTGTGTCTGACTCATCACACTCAGTTAATTACTAAGGTTTTCAGCCACCAACACCAAACCCTTGATCACCGCTCACTGCACTGTCTGAGTCCTTAACACAAGGCCCATTTCTACAGTTGAGTTCCTTGAAAGCCCCGAGGCACACAGATCATAAAAAAGGACTATTTGAGAATAAGGGTTTCTGTATTGGATTGAAGAGGATCCTGGCAGGTTGCTTATGATGTATGTTTTTCATATAGTGGCCAATACTCTCCGGGCAGTTTCAACAGTTTTAAATTTGAGGAGGGCAATAGGTGTTAAGCACTTTGAGTTATGCAGCAGACAGCTAAGCCATTTTAAGTCATCGACTTGCAGCCTTCCCGTTAAGAGGGAGAGGATAATTGTGGGTATCAGTGAAGGCTGAATTCAGGGGACATCTAAATGTCAGGGGCGTGGGGAGAAACAGAGAGCGATATGTTTGCATAAGAGGTTCCGGGGCACTTGTCGATCTCCCATATGGCCCTCATTATAATGAAGAAGCTTTGCGAGTCAACATCACTGCATCCTTGAGTCAGCCAGTCACAGGAGACCAGCCTATTTTAGTTTGTTTTGGCTCGCTCTGTACATGAGACAATAGAAATTAGCATTATATCACGCGCTTCCTATTCACCTAAATGCTTGCATGGGGAGTCTGTGAGCTGTCAAGTTGTAATGGCTCTTCATTTAAAAAGATGTACAGGTGTATCTCAATACATTGGAACACCACTGAAAAGTTTAGTTGAGTTCAGCAATTTAACTCATAAAGTGAAACTCATATATTACAGATTCCAGACGTTCTTTACAGCTAATTTACATTTACAGTTAAAGAAATCATATGAGATAAGGGGAATTAAAAAGGATTGCTAATACAAAACTATTATGTTATGGCAATGTTATGTCTCCTTACTTAAAAGCAGGCAGTTATTGACACCCTCTTCAATTACGGTAAGCCACAAAAGTTCATTATTACATGAGCAGGTTGTTCGCAGAATGCTGTATCCAACCATATTAATCGATGGTTGACAGGAAGGAAGAAGGTGCTAGGAAAGGGGCAGAAATAACAGTGAGAACCGCAGCCTGGAGATGGTTATAAAACAAAGAACATTCAAGAGTTTACGAGAAATTGGCAAAGCTGGGCTGCAGCTGGACACAGTGTTTGAGGAGCCACCACACGCAGACATATCCAGGACATTTCAGTTAGCATTAGAAGGCATCTTCCTTGGGTGAAGGCTAGAACAAATTTACTGTTGCTCAGTGGTCAACAATCCACTTAAAATTAAAGTAGATGTATTTTTGGGGGGAATGCAAGCTCCCAGACTGTGGAGGAAGAGTGGAGAGGCACAGAATCTGAAATATTTTAAGATCAGTGTGAAGTTTCCATTGTTAGTGGGGATTTGGGGAGCCATATCATCTGCTGGTGTTCATCCAGTGTGTTTTATCAAGGCCAAAGTTAGCACAGCTTTCTACCAGGAAATTACAGAACATTTCATGCTTCCCTCTGCTGACAAGCTTTTTGGAGATGCTGATTTCATTTTCCAGCGAGACTTGGTCCCTGCCCACACTGCCAGAGGTACTATTAATCACATAAGTCCATAGAGAATCTATGAAGTAGTGTCTTGGGTAGAATGAGAGACACCAGCAATGCAGACAAGCTTAAGGATGCTAGGCTTCCTTAATACCTCTGCAGAGCCACAGATCAATCGCTTATATATCTGCTACCTGTCTGACCCCCTCTCTTTTCCAATGGTTATGGTCAATCTGACAGAGAGAGGTATCCCAATCATTATGGTTTTTAGTTAAAACAAGGGGCCATCAGGGGCTCTAGAGGGAAAAACTGTCTATTTTTAAGGATGGCCCCCTTAAAAACTTTCCTTTTTTGATAAAGCTTATATTTTGGAGGGGCTTGGTTATCCTGACTACGGGGTTTGGGACATAAAAACTGAAACACCCTGGTTTTAGCCACAAAATTTATTAGTATGGGGGTTGGGCCTCCTTTTGCGGCCTATACGCGTAAATTCTTTTTGGGAATGCCCATATAAAAGGGCCTGCACAGTGGTCAGGGGGTTTTTAAAAGCCATTCTTTTTGGGCAGGATGGGGGCCAGGTCACACGTTTTACTGGTGGAGGAAAAGTTTCCTCTCGCCCCTTTCCAAAACCCCCCAAAGTGGCCCCAAAAATTTAATGTAACTAGTGATGTGGCAGCCTGGGAATTTTTCAATTTCCCATTTTCCCATGTTTCATAAAACCCAATCTTTCCCCCAGTTTTTTGCGGGGTTGTATTGGTGCATTTTTCCCATCCAAAAATTCCCCCCCCGGCCCCCCAGCCTCCTTGGAAATAAAAATGTTTAAACCTTTGGGGAGGAAACATGGTCCTAAAAAAGGGGTTTCCCGGAAATTTCCTTTTGGCAGTGACCCGCTCATCTAGCACAAGTATTGGGGCCAAGGGGTTATGCCATGATATGACAGTCCAAAACCCATCACTGAACCCAAACCCCCCTGGTTTTCACTCTGGGCAACAACAGTCTGGGTGGTACCTTTCTTTGGGGTTTCTCCACACCGTAACTCTCCCGGATGGGGGGGAAAAACAGTAAAGGTGGACTCATCAGAGAACAATACATGCTTCACATTGTCCCACCCCAAAGATTTGGGGCGTTTCCTTGACGTTTTGGCATTGGCATGAGTGACCAAAGGTTTGGATATAGCAGCCCGGCCGTGTATATTGACCCGTGGGAGCTCCCGACGGACCGTTTCCCGGTGGGGAAACAGGAGAGTTGAGGTGCACATTTTTAAATTCTGCCGTGATTTGGGGCCGGGCCCTGGTTTTAAAGTTTTTTTGGGATACAATCCGGGTTAGCCCCGAACATCCCCTTTCAGGGGACAGCTTCCCTCTTGCGTCCACATTTAATCCTGTTGGATGTGGTTTTGTCCTTCTTGGGTTATGCTGACATTACCCTGGATCCGGGGGCTCTTGATACACAAAAGACTTGGGTTCTTGGGCACAGAACCCCCAGCAAAACGTGCACCAACAATTTTTTCCCATTTTGAACTCTGGTATGTCACCCATAATGTTGTGTGCATTTCAATATTTTGAGCAAAACTGTGCTCTTACCCTGCTAATTGAACCTTCACACTCTGCTCTTACTGGTGCAATGTGCAATCAATGAAGACTGGCTACCAGGCTGGTCCAATTTAGCCATGAAACCTCCCACACTAAAATGATAGGTGTTTCAGTTTCATTGTCTAACCCTTGTATCTCTGTAGTTATGCTGCTATAGGCTTAGGCTGATGGAGGACATAATGACCACTTTCAACCTCTTCGCTACATTCTCACACTACTCTTCAATTTTGTATTATTTGCTGTTATTTCAGCTTTTAACTTTGTTCTCTCTCTTTTCTCTTCCTAGAAGCTACACCTGGCCTGACTCTGTGTCTACCTGTAACACCTTTCTGGAGAGGGGAATCCTACAAGCTTCTGCTGGCAACAACTTAATGCTCACCCTCTATCGATGATCCACATGGCCCTGTCTTTCAGTGTTTAACCTTTTCTCTCTCCTAGACATTGCTACTGACTGAGCTTTTACTGTAACTAACTCTATGTGCTCTCTTCAGACTCTAAACTTGAAAACTGGCTCAGAGTTTATCTGTTCCTTCTTTCTAGGTGAAACGACTAAAGGAGCTACATCCATTAACATTTACCTTTTCCTTCCCATAGAAAGCACTCCTGGATCAGTGCTTCTTTGTTCTCTTTGTGTCTCTGCTCTGTTCTCTCTAACCCCCAGTCGGTCGTGGCAGATGGCCGCTCATACCGAGCCTGGTTCTGCTGGAGATTTCTTCCTGTTAAAAGGGAGTTTTTCCTCTCTACTGTTGCTACATGCATGCTCAGTATGAGGGATTGCTGCAAAGTCAACGCCAGTGACTGTCCACTGTCTCTACATGCTCATCCGGGAGGAGGGAATGCTGCAAGTCACTGACTGGATGCAATCTGCTGGGTTTCCTTAGATAGAAAAACTTTTTATCCAATTTGAATAAATAACAGAATCTGACTGCACTGTTCAATAATTAAGATTAATTGGAATGTATGTACCTGACTTTTGTGAAGTGCCTTGAGACGACATGTGTTGTGAATTGGCACTATATAAATAAACTGAAATGAATTGAATTGAATTGAATCAGTCGCTTATATGCTGCTCTGCATTGATGCAGTGATTCATGCAAAATAAGCACCAACCAAGTGATTATACTAAAAATGTATTAAGATGCAACGCTGAAGTATGTGAACATTTTAGGAAGTAATTGACTTCTAACAGAGAAAATGTTGGGCAGTTTTCAAACAACTTTAAAAGCTTCTCCAAGAAATGATAGATTTTCTTCAGCGTACTTCCAGATGACAACCCGATGTCATCTTGGCATTTCCAATCTGTGTGGTATTTTCTAACAACGTGGGCCAATCTTCATTTAATAGCTCTTGCACCTAATTAGGCCAGCTCTAATGTTCCACTCGGCAGAGTGTCAAATCCAATGTCCAATTACACAGCAGATCAAGGCCAAAGGTCCGCCTCCACTACGTCTCAAGCTGATTATAGAAGAAGTGCCATGATATACACACATCACGGAAAAAAACAGGTCTGTCAGAGGAAGGAAAGAAAAGCATGCATTCTCACACATACACATTGCGCATAAGGGGATCAATACCACAAGCAAAAAGGCTGAGGGACTAAGGGTGGCTTTCTCAAACCCCGCTTGTCTCTTTCAGACAGAGTGCCTCTATTGCACCAAGCAAACACACAAAGGCTGCTCAGTGCACAACGAAGAATCGCAGGTCTAAACATTACCAGAATGCTAAAATCAATCAAGTTAAATCAAGTATTGCCATTGTGTGAACGCTTTGAGTTTTGAGTAAAAAAAATAAAGAGAAACTGTTATCTTAATTGGTTTACTGACATCTCTTTTTATTATTAACATCCTTCTGACACTCAAAACAGCAGATCCAATCCAGATGGCTCAGCTTCTGTATTTAATGTTGGAATTGTCACCAGATGCAAAACACTGTGCGTGGGTTTCACCTGGATATGCTGCAACAGGATAAACAATCTGTGTTAATGTGTATCAGAGCTGAAGACCTCCCGGAGGCGCCTTTACGAGAAGAGACGGTCTGCAACGAATGGTTTGACAAGGAAATGACATGTGACTGTACTAAAAGCCAAGCAATGCTTAATGGTTGAAAGAAGAAGGGAGAAAAAAGTTTTCCTTAAAAGCAAAGTGGAAACAGCATACTTTTAAACATTTTGCTACACAGCAATGCATCACTTGAGAACAATGAACAATACAAAAGGCGCCGTATTTTTAGTAAATCGATTTTGAGGTGTCACGATCCAATTCTCCCCAGCTTCCATTTTTGGAACAAAACTTAGTTTTTTTTTTTTAAGATGATTTTTAAAAACTTGCTTCTAAAGAGGAGTGAGCATCTGTGGACCATAGAGGAGAGTTGGAGGGCACTACACAGCTGGGGTGGGTCGAGGCAGTAGGGGCAAAGCATGAACGTGTGTGTTGGTGTTTGTGTGTCGTATAAGGAGGAGACTGCAGTGGTAATTGCAAGGGAAGAGACATGTGCACGAAGGACATTGAAGCTTATTAAAGGAGGAGACAGAGTGATTATTCACTATGGTCCTCTTGAGACTGATGCTGAAGTCATTGCTTTTAATTAACTCTGAAACGGTTTTGCGGATTAATAACAATATTAAGAAGGGAACTGAGAGAAGAGGCGCAAACACATCCTGGATCTGATTCAAGCTTTTTAATTACAATTAAATCGACAAGATGGCACAATAGCACAATAACCGTGTATTTTCTGCCCTCTTTTCTTATCCCCTCCGCTTAAAATGTGTCTTCATTGTCACTGCCAAGTCCCAGAGAACGTGTCCAAGAGATGTTACAGCAATGGGTTGATTCATTAAGGCGAGCTTCAGACCCTAGGCTTAGAGGCATGAAGTACAAGCATTGAAGACAGCAAGAAATTTGAAAAGTGAATGAAGTGTGGTGGGTTTGCATGTTCAAGTCTCGCCTGAAAATTGTCAAAGTTCTGGGGAATTGCTCAAATTGTGCTGTACCAAGTGAACAGAAGCACAAGTGGACGCTGAGAAGAAAGAAGGCAACCTATAAAATTAGAAGGAGTACATGCTGGTGAAAACATAGCTGCACAGGCTCTGAAAATCCGAACACTTTGCTGAGTCCAAAAGATGATAAAATACTGGTATTGTTTGCAATTCCCTATCCTCCTTTGTCCCCCACTCACCGAACAGCTTTTTGCAGCTTTAATGAGCTGAGTAAAGCACCGGAGAGGACATAGGAGCTTCTGCTCGACTTTCAGTACTTCATCAGTGATGAAGCATAAGTTGGACAAATATTTATAACCTTTTACAGTCATTTAAAATAACTAATACTCAGGGGGCTCGTTCATTAAACCAAGCACACCACGTAATAAAAACAGTGAAGACTGCTCATTTATGCATAAGCTGTGCATGCATGGGACAGAGGAGGACAGAGACAGAGCAGCAGTTGCCACTTTTAAAACATTACCAGGGTCTCAGGAGATGAACACTGACCTGCTAACTTAAGTACCTCCACACATACCTCTTGAGAGTAGAATGAGGAAGGAGCAGAAGGCATTTTTATAGGAACATATGTTCTTTACCCCCTTCTATATATCAATCCTTTTACACCCACCCATAAACATTACTGTTGAGTAAGGCATCAAATATAGAAGGTGATTGCCATAACTTTCTTTTTATTTCTCATTGAGAATATAGTTGGGTTAAAGAAATTAACCTCTGGCTCCCTTGGCAAGACTGAAGGTTTACACTGATTTGAGCTCCACATATCATGGTCTTGGCTTATAGTTTAAAACCACCATGGGTTTTGGTGTCAGATCTGTGTGTATTGTTTTTGAGCATAAGGGCACAAGCAACAGGCCCTTAAAAATGTTTGATTGAAAACATGATGCCTGGAGTTGGTTCTGTTTGAAACTATTTTTATGATTTATTTTGACACTTTTTTTCTCCACAGATGAGACTCATCTCTGTAAATTACAAGTATCTATAATGATTAAGTCTAAGATTAATGATTAATGTGCATTAATTCATGAAAGAATTTATGTGCTGCAAAAGACTGAATATCTTCCAGCAGCTGTATGTCTCATCACATCAGTGCATCTCTGTGTGCTTGATTCACTGTGATTTTATGTGACAAGAAACAAAGTGCAGCTGAACTTATTAAGCATCATTTTATGCATTTTAGATGCATTTTGGGGAGGGGGAACACAGTAAGACGTCCTAATTTGTCATTTCTGATAATTTCATATTATATTGGCCACAGATGCCAGAAATGGTTAATTTTATATCACTGTATTGAGGTTCATATGATTGCAAAATAGCATAAAATTATTTGTTGTCTTTATATGCGTGATTGTCGCGATCCGGTATAGTTTGGACACATTCTGTCTGACCAATTACAGTTACATGCTTATATCCGCAACATATGCGTATCTAAAATATACTTTCACTGTCAAAAATTTAAAAAAGCAACGCGTTTTACTGTCAAAAACGTTTGCTGGCGCCACTTTGGAAAGAAAAGATCTGACGGATGGCTGGAAGTTGTAAAGTGCAGAGACAGGCGCGTTTGTAGAGGACCCTTCAGGGTGCACAATAATATTAGAAAATGAAGCCTCAAAGAGGACGAGAATAAACCACATAGACGCATTTAACGCGACTTTGAAAGTGGCAGGGTACAGGTAAAGCAACGGATTCCGCGAAGCTTTCGCATTGGATGCAGCTTGTTCATCTCCCCTCTCTGCAGCAGCGTCTCCAAAAGTTAATTTGTCACAAGACTAACTGCGACTCAACAAATTAATAATAATAACAAAACCCGCTGATGCATGATTAAAATAAAATAAAAGTAAATACAGGGTGAGAGGACGTCATTATTGCTTTTTGCAGCTCTGTTCATTTCATTTCCATCCCTTCTCTGAAGTGATGCAAATAACAACTTGCCACAAACTACCGTTGAATTACACCAATTTTTGATAAACAGACTGGAAGAGAGAGAGAGAGGAAAATAGCGGATCTTCAGAACGTTTTCCGGTTAAAGAATAAAGGATTTGCTCGCTCTCCGCACTCAGCCCGCACCATATTCTGGATCTCGACGCGCGGTTATCTCGGGACGCGTTACTCGAGGAGGAGACACTTTGCAACCAGTCAACCCTTTTTTTTTTATCTCCAGGCGTGATGTGCGCCACAGCTGTGCGCTTTCTACTGGACTACAAATGGCCCGCTTCTTTTCACAATGTCTCCCTTTTATTCGGACACTTTCACTTTGGCTAAACATGGATTTTTAAGCAGGAGAGCTACAGAGGGAGCACCGAAGGAAAGAGAAGGTCACAAAAACTTTTAAAGTACTCACCTGACCGTTCTTGCAGAGGTCTGCCCACATGCTTGTGCCATCCCCTCCTCTCATCAGCACATGGTAGATGAAGAAGTATGTACCCGGTATGCTGCAGATGAACTTGCCCGAAATGCCATCGTAGTTGTTGCCAAGGTTGGTGACCACGTCGTCAAACTTTAGGATCTCATAGCCTTCATGGGGGTTTTTAAGCCCGGCATAGAAAGCCACCCGGGGCACTGTGCTGTAGGTGGCTGTGCTGATAGCTCCGTTACCCCCCAGACCCAAAATCCCAGTCCTTCCATGATCCCCTCTGTCACCTGGGGGCCCAGCTGGCCCTGGTGGCCCCGGTTCACCAGGTGGTCCGGGCGGTCCAGGTGGTCCAGGTGGCCCTGGCTTTCCTGGCCTGCCAGGCTTTCCCTGCGGACCCTGCTGCAGGGTGGATGGTGGCAGAACATTGCTGTGGTCAGTCAGTGCCTCTGCCTCTCCCTGCAGACCAGTGGAGCTGGTGCTGCTGGCTGGAGTGCCCTTGTTCATGTAAGGGTCGCACACCATTCGACAGGTGCCCAGCATCTCGTAGTGGCTGGCATCTGTACTCACGGAGCTGACAAGCACAGGGATGAGTACCACCAGCACCAGGACCAGCATAACCCCCACAGCAGCCGCCACCAGGGTCTTCCTCCCGATGCTGAGTCGGGGAAGGGGCTGCGCAGCCAGCGTGGGTCTCCCGGGGGCAGAAATGGTGACTGTTTAGTGTGGGGAGCCTGTCACCGAGGAAAGGGACCTGGAGATCCCAGGAAGAGTTGCAAGAGGAGTCGCGAGTGTGTGAGGGTGAGACAGAGACCCACATACACTTAATACAGCTCACTTCTCCATTCAGTCACACTCAAGTAGGCAAGCAGTCACTCAAACATAGAAAAAGACTTAAGGAAACCCAAGCATACACAGGGAGACATTCAGCGCATACTTACAAACACAATGTGACTTGTGAGAAGAAGCAAGAAATATGCAGAGCCCAGAGGAATGGAGTGAGAGACAGAGGGAGCGAGACAGAGAGAGGGAGAGGAAGAGAATAATGAGAGTGGGTGAGCGTGAGAGATACAGAGCAGCCACTGTGAGTATGTGTGTGTATGTGTGTGTGGTGAGTTTGTGGTGCCGTGTTCTCAGGCTTGGCTTTTTATACGGCAGTAGCTCCAGAGACCCCACACCCATCCTCTTGCTCCCCCATCGCGTTAAAGGTTGGTGCGGTTATGTCCCCTTTTTCTCTCCAGCTCGCTCGGACGAAGGAGTCATACAGCCCCCTGAAACACAGAGGAACCAAAACAACACCCTGGCCACTTTGCTCTCCCTCTTCACTTTTTCTTTCTCCCTCCTTCCCCCACTTGTGATGTTGTTTCTCACCCTCTTGCGTTCTCTTCCCTCTCATCAACATCCAACCACTAAAAATAAAGATGGAGCTGTGGAAAGACAATCCTTTCTCTCTTTTTTTATTTTACTGGAGGTGGGCTCTAAAGATTTATGCATATATAGTATGTGGAGAGACATAACACTTAAATGTACAGTGCCAGGAAATGCTAGCAGTTTCTCAGAGGAAGAAGAAGTGCTAATTGCAGAGCTAAATGCCAAGAACAATCATATAACTAAGTAAACTCTTTGACAATACTGATAAACTTTGAATCACATTAAAAACCTGAAAAAATCCTATGCACAACAAAGGGAAGCTCCCCTCGTGACTTTTTTTTTATTCCCTGTCGAGAGGCTTGTTTCTCCAACTTAATCTACCAAAATTATTTCTTATTGGTGTCTTTTTTAGAGCATTGATTTCATGTTTTTTATCAAATTAAGAACCCTGTTTTGGAAGGGAAAAATCAATACAGAGCAATGATGTAATTTGTTTGACATTTTCATCCCCTGGTGTGATGAATGGTAAAGTAAGAAAGCAAATGACAAAGTGTGTAGATGGCAAACATTCATTATGAAGGGTTTGTTAAGTTTACAAAGGCTTAGGTGTTCTGTGGTTGTGGACTTCTACGATTGGGCAAGCAATATGGATGAACATAAGATAGATGGACGTAATTTGTTGTATGAACTGATGTCTAGGGTAAAAAAAGAAACAGTCAAGGTTGGGATCTGTGTTGATGTTTTGGCTTTAGAAGCACTTCAATATAAAATGCATTCATATGCTTGTTTTTTAGTTATTTGGGTAGCCTTACACATTTCCTCTCTTTTGCATTTTTTGCGCTTACATGTTTCGGTTTGAGAAATTTTTTTTATACTTATATATATCTTCTATATCTTCTATATATATATATATATATATATATATATAGAAGATAACTAGAGTAAATACAAAGCGCAGTTTTTATAATGATAGTTTCAGTTCAGTGGCCCTGTGTAATAATATATACACTTAACTTGTTAAAACATGAGTTAGCAGTGATTAACCACATTCCACAGTGAGACTAATTATGCATTCATGAAGAAAACATAGAACAGTGGTGACCTTCCCAGGAGCGACCGGCCTACCAAATTACTCCAAGAGCACATCAGTGACTTATCCCCGAGGTCACAAAACAACAACATCTAAAGAACTGCACGCCTCATTGAATTAAGTAGAATTAATTAAGTTTGCTTAACTTAAAGATTTAAGATAGAGTTACTTAAATCATTTCATAATTTCTTTCAAATACAAAATTCAAACCCCTCTGAGGTGGTCAATATCCCTCCACAGTAATGTAAGAGATTCTTTGTCAGTTATCACAAAAGCTTTCTGGCAGCTGTTATTATGGCATGTATTAGTTTTAGGGGAAAATTACTTTCTCACATAGGGCCAGGTTGGTTTGGGAAGCCTTTCTCCTTAATAAATGAACTCTTCATTTAAAAACTGCATTTTATGTTTACAAAGGGTTTTGTTTGTCCAAAACTAAAAAATGTGTTGATCTGAAACATTTCAGTGTGACAAGAAAGCAAAAAGAAACGAGATCCATAAGGCACCAATACTTTTTCACAGCACTGTTTATTAATTAATTTTAGTTTATTTATTAATCTTAACTGTCTATTGCTTTTACAATTTAAGAAAACCTAGGATATGCTGTGCACACCTTTTTCTTGATAAACAGATCATAACTTCCACATATTGACTGAAACTTGTATAGTTGTGAAGTCAGCTTGCAGGGTCATTGGTCTGTAAAAATCTGCTAGCTCTTGGTTTTCTCATATAGTTGCCTATTTCTAGCTTGGGACAGATTGTCCCTGAGCTGGACAGAGATCCTGTGATGGACTGAGATGGATCAATGAGGAGGATGTCTGATTTTTTGTCACCACTACATATGACATATCGCCAGTTCTTTTGCAGCATTTCCGATTCTTTATCATCATTAAACTTCAGCCACAAATTCATGGAATCACTGGGTGGTTGTCTAATTTATCACTTTGCAGAGAGTATGATTCTCAAACTGGCACGCAGGTGTGACTGGGATGAATATTTGCATTTTTGCTCCTCATAACAATCATCTAGTTTGTCTATATGAGGAAGCACACAAACCTAAATTGGTTTTCGGGGGGGTTTGTTCAAGGGGGGTTTTGTTTGTTCTTCACACTGCTGGCAGAAACTGCTGGTCATATCGCTGGGATCCGAATATCTATGAACCACAGAGATCAAAGCACACTGAAGAGGACAAATAAAGAGTGATTGTGTTGAAAGTGAGAGGAAAAATTGCGATAAAAGCAATAGCAAAAGGAGAAGAACGTACAAACTGGAGGCATTATATACTGCAACAGCTGATCTTTAGATGAGTTAATGTGGTTTGTTTTGCACGAGAACATGCTAAGTAGGGGGAAAGATATTGTGCAAACAGGGTAGCATAGAAATATATTTACAATATCTTAAACTTTGTCACTGTGATATCCAGATCTGTAAGTTACATTTGGAATGTGTTTGTTAACTCTGAATCTCTAGCTTTTGGCTGGAATAAAGCAGTAAGGTTGAGAATAGACAGGAAGGACAGCACATTTATAGTGTTTACAATCCAAACGCCTGGTTTTGGTTATTTTATGCGCTTAAATATGCCTTCCAATGGGGCTCATATGTCAGATAAAAAGTACATTTTGGAAATAATAGTACCTAAGAAAGTATTAAACATACTTTTCCTTTAGACAGAATTAAAACTGTATTTTTTTATTGGTCTGTTGTAATATTCTAATCTTTAATTTTTTCATTTTACTTAAGCAGAAAATCACAATTGACAGAAATAAACATCAGTCTGTGTAATTAATCTGTAAGTAATGTGTTTCACTTAGTGAATTGAATCTTCCAAAATAAGTTAACTGTGAAACTATGAAATGGGTCTGTATATATTAAGACCCTTGTTAAAGATGTGTAACAACCTTAAAATAGGTGTATCTTATTGAAGTATCATAATTTCAACCTGATTCACAATGTTAAGAAATAACAGTTGCTGACAAAATCATCACTCCCACATTTTTAGGCACCTCTAACATTCAGTGGTCAGTGTGTGAAAGGTGGGGTACACCGTGGACAGGTCACCAGTCCACAAAGTAACCAACTACTCTAACAGCCAAGGTACTCTTAACACCTGAACTACACAGAGAGAACCTACAAATGTGTGTAGAGATATAAACTCCATGCACTCCAACCATTATTCTTGTCCTTGCATCCCCACAGCATGATGCCGCCACTGCCATGTGTCACTGTGTCATTCTTTCATAAATACCAGACTTGTAGAGTGCCTATCTTATTGTCATCTCCTTTTTGATTTACTTGTTTCCAAGGTTAGGATAAAGGCAATGTCTGATCATAAGCTCCATCAGGTGAGCTGTTGCTACCAATAACTTTATGTTCTCTCTCTCTATAGATACTGTATGTACACTTGTGCCTGTCGCTCCGTCTCTTACCAAGAAAATAGCCATCGAAGGTGCTACGGCTGCTACAATGTGTATTCTGTTTTCATTATATAGATTGTACAACGACCTTTAAGCTCATCGATTTCTCTCCTTGATGAATCCTCAAAAACAACTACTGCTACTATTACCTCTGCGTACCTTTACTTTCAACATATAGAGTAACCCTTGACCAATGCTTCTCTGTTCTGGGTTTTTTTTTCTATGTATGTTCTGTCCTGTCATGTTGCATCAGATCCTGGAGGTCTCTTCCTGTTAAAAGGTTTCTTTTCACTGCAGGCAAATGCATTCTCACTGTGAGAGATTGGTACAACGTTAACAAGTCGATGCAGTGAACAATCCACTGTCACCACATGCTTGCTCAGAAGGGAGGACTGCAGAAAAGTCATTACTTAATGCAATTGGCTGGGCTCCTTTAGATGAAAAATGGTTTACCAACTGGCATTATAAACTGAATTTGACTGCATAGTTTTATAACTATGATCAATATGAATGTATGTTGCTGCATTTAATCAGCATATCTATTGATCCAATGATATATTTTTGTAAACAAATTGTACTTGTTTTTTGAGGTGGCATTTGTAGTGAATTTCTGCTATTCAAATAATTTAATTAAATGGCAGTGCTAGGTCTGCAATTGAGCCATCCATTTTTAGATGATGGATTGAGCAGTGCTTTGCGAGATTTTCAAAGATTGGGATACTGTTTTATAACCTAATTTTGCTTTATATTCCTCCACAACCTCACAGTACAGAAGTATTCATACTGAGATAAATTACACAAAGGTGGAATTTATTTACTAGTTTGGTAACTTCTAAGAACAGTTAGCTGAAGTGGATTTTATTTAGAGGTATCAGATTAAAAGGGGCTGAACAAATGCATTCTACACATTTTAGCTGAAAACATGTATTCTTTTGTTTTTAACTTCACAAGTAACTTCTTTGAGCTGGTATGTCCCAAAAAATCATACTAAAAGTCATGCAAAACTATGATTGTAGCATGATAAAATGTGAAAAAGTATAAGTAGTATAAATACTTTTGCAAGGCACTCTAGATGTGGTCTCTAAAGAAAAATAAGTGCACAAATATTGGCACATCTGCTGGATCAAACAGCATAAATCCTTGTGTGCATCTGAGAGATGCCACTGGGTGAGAAAATGGCAGAATTTGAAAACCTGGGGACTAGAGCAGGTTTTTATGGCACTAAGTATGCTTTTAGTGATGTGTTTGAAATCTGGGACCCTGTGAGTAGGTCAGTCAGTGGAAATGCTTAGTTGCTTGATAAACCTATTTTAAATTACAATGAGAAAAGCCAGACACAGAGATATATTCAAAGTCATAAAACATGTTTTCTTCTGTTTAATGAAATGGAGCATTACTAAAACAAAATCATGTGCATGTAGAAAATATTTGGGATTAAATCAGATCGTGTTGAAATACGGTCATTTTGATTCTTTTAAAACATAAAATAAGAAAATAGACATATTCAGAAGATTAATAGTATTTTGTGGTTTTATTTAGAAAGGTGTTTCATGTGGTTTTATCAAACTCTAGTTAGGTTTCAGAACCCATATTCAGTTCTGCTCAGTCCAGTTTTATTCATATAGGTCTGATTCACAACAATAGTCTGTTTAAAAGAAAAAAATCCAATTTACATCAATTTACAGTACATACAGTATATGTAATCAAATTAATTCAAAAGTATTTCAGTTTAATTAATTTCTTTCCAATGCAGTACAGATCTGCTCGCTATCTGGAGGAATCTTAAGCCGAATACAGAAGAATTTCCAACGAACAGTTCAGTACATACATACAAACGGCTCCTGCATCTAGTTCTTGCTATCACTCAGCTCTAACATCAGAATGTATCTCGATTAGCATGGGACTCATAATGTTAGTGTTTATACGCACCCTTCTTTCCAGAGAGGGTAAGACCTTGGTTCTGGCTTGAGCTTACATTATCTTGTCAAAAACCACACAATTTACCATGTTATAGCAAAGTGTTTTTTTGTACGGACCCAAATCCAACACGCTGAACTTGTAATGAACTTACAATGTACAAATACAATGGATGAAAACATGTCAATACATAGTTTTTGTAAACTTCAGACATTACAAGACTCCTAATGTCAATTAGTAATAAACTGTTGTAAGAATTATGATTATTGATTAATTAATATTTATAATTTAAAATCATAATTTGAATTTTTTTTGAATTTTTGAATTTCTTAACCAAAAATCATCACTTACGAATAGAAATCAGAGATGTCCTCTGGTGTTGTGATTATGGTCTCAAAGCTCTTAAATAATTACAATTAGCTATTCATCATTAATAATTGATAAATTATTAACCAAAACCACAAAATGTCACTGGTTATTCAACCGCTGCACCGAAGGTGGGGGAACTTCAACCTTGTTTTGACAGATAAATCACTCTTGCACGAAATAAACACAAACACTTCTCTTAATTATATATATGAAGATTTATTGAAGCCAAATAATTCTGATATACCATTATTCTGGTCCAAAAACCTTCACCTAACTAACAAGCACTATTCTACAAAAAGGGAATAAAAATGACTACCTAACAATAATAAAAAAAGATAAATATATGCGCATTTAGTGTCTATGAAGATCAAACCAGCAGTTTTATGGACAAAATGTGTATTTTGGGTTAAATGGAAATGAAGTCCTCCTGGTGTGTTGATGTCTCGATTGCAGCGATCAGCTGTTAAAAGGGTGGGTCCAAGCCCCTTTAGCCGTACAGCTGATTGCCCCAAATCTCGAACAAATAGTCATAAAACTCTGAGGTGGGAACTCAGTGGAAAAACTCCAGTAATAAAACTGGAACAAAGGAGTGGTCAGGTGAGGCCCAGACCGCTGTTGCTTTGAATGAAAAACTTTTAAAAGTCCAACTTGTAACTCCTGGCTTATTTGGGATCAGCTGGACAAAATCATGAACACGCACGAATCAGCAGCGCTTGGGCAGCAAATCAAAACACAGCTCAGCATAAAACACTTCAATCAGTATTGCATGCAACAAGTTGATACCTTGGATTAACTACTGGTGATTCTACATCACCTTCACTATGCCTCACCCTGCCCAGACTTCTAAATGCACCTATTCAATTTAATACAAAAAGAACGAAATTACGCTGACGTTGATTTCTTCTCTCCACCGGTTGGGTCTGGTCTGAAGAAAAACGAGGGAAGGGGATTACGCGTCCGTGATCAACTCAAGAAAAAAAAAACGGTAAACTTCTCATCCGTCCAGGAGGGGAAAAATATGAAGAACCGTTAGTCAACTGAATCAACAAGGAGGAAACACATTTCCTTGGAAATAAAACCTCTGTGGGTTTTTCACCTGCGCCGGGTGTCGGCGTAGTCTTTGATCGGTATATGAATCTTCTGACCTTCTTGTATCAGACAGATTTCCAGCTTTCAAGCTCTTCCGGGAATGGCCTTGTGGAGAAAAAGTTCGCCTGCGAGCTTTTGTCTCTCCAGATATGCGCCTCCGCTGCGTCGTCCCGTGAGAAACGCTGGAAATGGCAACAAAACTTTATTTTCTGCGGGTTTTACAATCCCGGGTGACGTCAGAGCAGCGATGTCTGTTGAGCTGCGCATGTTCAACTGTGCGACCAAAATGGAAGACTCCAATACTGTCTTTTAAATGCAACCAGCAGATTGCACTCTTTGATTACATAGTTGGGGTTGATGAGAGACCATGTTGAGCACCTTCTGTCTTACCTTTACCAGGTAATTTTACTACCCAACCCTAAGTATCCATACCTGCTAAATCTTTGCAGAGTCATTGTGGGGCTCATGGTTATCTTTCAGCGGCCAGTGGGTGAGAGGCAGGATACACTCAGGTCACGAACTCTGTTCAATCCATCAGAGGGCGCACACACACACACACACACACACACATGTATGTGTATGTGGAAAAAAGCCTGGAGAGAACCCATCTCCCCTCACATGCACATGGGGAACATGCAGACTTCATGAAGAAAGGCCAGGGGCCAGGATTTGAACCCAGGACCTTCTTGCTGCACCACCATGCAGCCTCTAACCCTAGCCACATATATACAATTAACCATCTTACAAATAGGGATCGGGAATATGGCAAAACTATCATATTACATTTTCCCTTTGAACTCATAATAAGAAATGTTTCTGTATCAGAATGTTCTCTACGTAAAACCTAGAAGTTAAAGAAAAGCATTTAGGCAAAATAACATTTCGATTTGAATCATTTTATGCAAATTTGACAACAGATGTCAAGGCAAAGTCACATTAAAATGTTTTGTTTAAACATTTAGAAAGTGAATCTGTGCTAATTACTAAACATTTTTTGCACAAAATGGGCACATCAGGGGAAAGCATGGGGTTTTATACTTCCCGGTGCACCACGTTCCATCTAGTAATGATGGATTTTTGGTTGTGACAAGTGACACCGACACGTGCATAAAAATAAATCTAAAAATTATTTAATATGTTAATAAAACTTATAACTCCATGTTGACAATCACATGCAAAGAACACACTCCTCCAGCCCCCAAATACTAAGTCCTCTTGGTTTATCAATATGTCAGCTGGTTCTGTCAGCTTCACAAAATGCTATGGGACATTTACTGCTATATGTTTACACAAAAAGATATTTCATGACATGAATACTTACCTGTAACATTTTGTGACACTTTCATAAACATCTGGAAGAATATGTTAAATGAATAAATTTACCATTACTTTTTTAAAATCTGCTTAATAAGGGGTTCCCTTCTTTTGACAGTTTATTAAAATTTTTTATTGCATTTATTCTAAAGTAAAGCTAGATGATGGTTTGATACTGGATATTAGCTGGATATTAGAGTTTCAGTGTAAAATGTGTGTTTTTCTCACTCAGAAATCTAGGTCGTTTTATTTATTTTGTGATTAGTTGCAACTTTAATTAATGAACATGTGGCAGTTTCATTTTTAACATATATTTAAAGCAGTGTTTTGATGGTTTAAGAACCATAGGAGAGCAGTTGGTGCCCTGCTGGTTGGATTAGGTCATAGGAGGATTCCTACTGCCAGGTCAGTGTGTGAGCTTCACATCCCAAATGAATAAGCCTGTAACCTTGAAGCCAGATTAATTACCTGAACCAAGTGAGACAAATCTTTATGTTTGTCTTGGTCATCACAGCATGTTTGTTTGTCCCTACAAACACCTGAGAAAATACTTTCTGTGCAACTTCTGAGAAGCTGTGTTTTGTTATTATTCCACTGGGGAACTCCTGCAAGTAACTTGGTTTCTTTTACCGGGAGTTTCATTGATGCTCTGTTCGGGATGAACCCAAAAATGGAACCATCCTAACATCCAAGCATGTGCCCTCCAAATGACCCTAGGCCATTTCTAGAGGTCGAGGCTCCTTTGACCGAAAGAGAGAGAAATAGAGAGTGGGACTTATATCCTCTCTGGTTGCTAGATAAGTTGAGATGTTTCCAATCGGACTAAGTAGGAGGTGTCCATATTACTGGCTGATGTGAAAGTATATGATAAGAACTGGTGTTTTGTTTTACCATGGAACTTCAAACACTTTCCCATTTTCCCTTAGAGCTAGAAAGAAATCAGAAAAACAAATGACTTTTTCTCACTTAGACGTCTGAGAATCTAATGTGCTCAGAATAACCATTAAAGTTTTTAATATATATAGGGTATATTAGGTAAAGCTTTTTACTTTAAACTGACCACAATATTCTACTCCTAGAATCAAGGTGCTGTGAAGATGCTTGCAGGATAAAGAGAATATCCTGACAAGATGATTTACAATATCATCAAAAAGTTTAGAGTAGTTTTATGTATTTCCAGCATTTATTCCTTTAATTATTGTTTACAGTTAATTAAATCCAAATTTCAGCTTCTCTGCAGATTACATATTGCATTTGACTAATAAAAAGTGATTTTACTAGGAAATGTCGGCTGGCTAAAACGTCTATCCACTTTCTGTAAAGGATGTGCCCTTTATACTCAGTAAGGGGACTCCTTTTGCAAGAATTAAAGCACAGTAATGAAATTAAAGCTAGTTTTTCATACTTTAGGCAGTGTGGATCGGTGTCAAGACCTGCAGCGAAATGAAATCAGCATCTCTATACATTTTTCACCAAAGGGAAGCATATGCTCTGAATTTTCCTGGTAGACAGCAGTGCTTACTGTGGGCTTGATGAGACACAGTTGACCAACACCAGCAGAAGACACGACTCCACAAATCATCACTAAGTTTGGAAACTTCAATCTCGACCTGAAGCAACTTGGATTCTGTGCTTCTCCATTCTTTCTCCAGGCTGTGGGACCTTGATTTCCAAGCAAAATTCAAAATTTACTTGTGCACCTCTTTCTACTCCACTTTGTAATTCCACTTAACTTTCCACAATCTTTCCAGAACACTGTGAAAAGACAAATGGCATTTTGTGGCTTACCCTCCTTATGGAGTGTGCCAATGACACTCTGCAGGAAGTCAGTGTAGGCCATAATATGACCATAGTAATTAATAATAATATTTAAGACGTTACGTAATAAAAATCCTTCATTACATAATTTTCAATTTTTTCAGAGAAACAGTGTTGGTTTTCATTATCAGTAAGCCACTATCAACAACCTTTACAGAAGTAAATGCTAAATCATATGATTGTCTGTAATAACTTTATACTTTTTTAATTGAATTACAGAAATAAATTAGGTTTTCAATTATGTTTTAATTCATTGAGATGCACCTTCATGAAAAAACATTGGGATAGAATTATGTGAAAAAAGTACAATTACAGCTTTGTTGAGAGTGGTCGGGAGCACTAACTTTTAATTACTAAAATAACATACAGGTACAACTCAAAAAATTAAAATATCATAAAAAGTTCAACATATTTTGTTACTCATTTGAAAAGGTGAAACATTTCGAGCCTTTCTTTCTTAATTTCTTAATTTTGATGATTATGGGTTACAGCCAATGAAAACCCAAAATTCTGTGTTAGAATTAGAATATTACATGGGATCAATAAAAAAAATATTTGAAACAGAAAAGGCATCGGAAAAGTATGTTACTTTCTATGCAGTCTGTACTTGTTTTGGTCTCCTTGTGCATCAATGTGGCCTCACATGGAGGCCATCAGCCTGTGGCACTGTTGAGCTGTAATGGAAGCCCAGCAGCCGTCAGGGCATCTGCATTGTTGGGTCTGGTGTCTCTTCCTCTTGACCATACTCCATAGAAAATTATGGGGTTAACACCATGTAACACCAAGGCTATGGGACCATCTTTTTGGCATTTTGAGCAGGTGCTAAGTCTTGCTGAGAAATGAAATCAGCATCTCCATAAAGCTAGTTGGCAGAAGAAGACATGAAGTGCTCAAAGCTTTCCTGATAGATAGCTGTATTGACTGTGGACTTCAGAAAACACAGTGGACCAACACCAGCAGATGAATGGCACTGTGGAAACTTCACACAACTTCAAGCAACATGGATTCTGTGTCTCTCAACTCTTCCATCAGACTCTGGGACATTGATTTCATAAAGGAAATGCAAACTTTACCTTCCTCTGAAAAGAGGACTTTGGACCACTAAAAAACAATCCAGTTCTATTTCTCCTCAGCCCAGGTAAGATGCTTCTGACACTGTCTCTGATTCAGGAATTGCTTGGTACGAGGAATGCAACATTTGTAACCCATATATAGGATTGGTCTTATAGTGGCTTTTGATGTACTGACTCCGGCCTCAGTCCACTCCTTGTGGAACAAATTCTAGACTGGACCTGTCTTTGCAATAATCTGAAGGCTGCCCCGTTGCAGATGCACCTTTTCCTATGAAACTTTTTCCTTCCACTCAACTTTATGAATATGCTTGGATACAGAACTTTGTGAACAAACAGCTTCTTAGGCAAATACCTTTTGTACTTTGCCCTCCTTGTGGAGGGTGTCAATGACATTTTCTGGACATCTGTCTCGTCAGCAGTCTTCCACATTATGTAGGCCATATGCCATTTACATAGTAAATGCTTTTTTAAAACTGTATTTATGTAATATTCTAATTCTCGGAGACTCTGAATCTTGGGTTTTCATCATCTGTAAAGCATAATCATCAAAATTACAACAAATAAAGGCTTGAAATTGTCCACTCCGTGTGTACTGAATCTACATAATATATTTGTTTTGTTTTTTTAAATGAGGGACAAAAATATGAAACCTTTTCACAGTTTTCTTTTTTTAACGGACTTGTAACATAGATTGTGGAAAAAATGGTGGATGAAGTCTCAGTATTATTCTAACAGAGCACTGACAGGAATTGTCCAGTCTAAATCTATGAGACAGAAGAGAAAGCTTTTGATACACAATTGTTCAACAGATTTGAAGACAGGGAGCGGACAGGAAACCAGAACCTCATTCGCGATGTGTCCAGACATCAGCCACATCCAAAAACACCTCAAAAGGTTTTAATCACTTTGTTGTTCTCCCTGGTTACAAAGAGATGGAGAGGCACAACAAATGTGCTTCAAAAGCGTTTCAGATGCTCACAAGGGAAAACCACAAAACATAAAAGGGTAAAAACAGTACTTTCAAGGATTTGATTTTTCTGTCTCAAAAAGAAAGTTTAACAGGTCAAAGAAACAAAAGAAACAAAATCACAAACACACAAGCAAACACAGTAGAAGCCTCATCTCCAGTTGAGTTTGTGTCTCTGATTTACTTCCCTTGTGTTGCTCCTGGCCGACGGTTATCAAAGAGCTTCTTTTATAAGTGCCAGGATCAAGCCACTGCTGTGACTGCTTGGCATCCACTGAGATGGTTTGAAGATGGCTAGGCAGGGGTGGCGGTGGGAATGTGGTGGAAGACATGGAAGACAGGCCAAATGAACTCAAAACTGAGGGTAGTGAATGAAGGGAGCTGTATATTTGTGTGTTTAAATGAAAATGGGTTCAGACGGTGAAGATTGCCTCAGCTCATCAAGAGAATCTTGTAAGTCTCTGTGTCTTGACAGAAAGAAATAAAATAAAGAAGGAATTTTTAGTCGAGAAAGGAACCGTTTTACCATGTATGTGCTGTAAAAATTAATATGTATTTGCTTAAAGCTGTTTCTGCCTCAGCAATTTCTTGCTGACGCACATTATAGGCCAAAGAAACTCAAATGCAGGTGAATGCAGACAGTGAAGGACATAACTGAGGAGAAAAAGTGCAACACTCTACCACACACAGGCATAAAACACCCTGAGGCTGTATTTCTTCACCACTGCAGAAGCCATGGTTCCGTCAAGGCTGACATCTGGCCTGTTTACTGAAGCCTGCGACTGCATTGCAAATTTACAAAATTATTGTGACTTTGCAAAGCAAAGCTCATCGTCCAAAAGGAGAGTCAGCCCGGTGTGCCTGCATCTTAGGGAGCTTGCATAGTAAATCTTGACAGCAAAGTTTTTATGACATGACATGGCACATGTGTTGAATCACCCTAACAACTTGAACTCTATGGCAATGAGCTGATTAGAGCTGCATGCTCTCTATGCAAGATTATGAAATATTTACTAGCTGATTACACAGACAAGACTTAGAGGCAGGATAGACACTATTAAAACGAAGATGTTTAGAGGCAGCACAAGAACAAGGCTTCAGTTTCAGAATCTGTTTACTTGTTGTCTTGTTTCACTTGTTTTTTTGCTCGACTGAGCAGCCTGGCTGTAGGGCAAACTCTTGTTTAACTCTTCATCCTCCAGCCTGTAAAATAAAGTAAGTAAGAAACTGCAGACTTGCTCTTTTGACCCCCACTGCTAAAGGACTGAATATTATATCCAAGAATCCTAATGAATGCGGTAATGTGATGCATTATGTGTGTGCGTGATTCATGTGTGCTCTGCCTCGGTCTGCCTCGCTTGCAGCGAGTAAGTCGTGCCTTCACTCAGTCTTGACTCTTCTCCCCTCAGGCACCCAAATGATGGGATGACCTTTCCACCTCGGCCGGGGCTGGGATGTCACGCACAGCATGAAATGAAAACTCATCACCTTGCTAAACTCTTCACATCACTCTTTGCTCTTCTTCCCCTATTCTCCTGCATCTGATTTGTATTCTGCTGCTCATGAAAGGTCAGACTTCTATATTTTTAGGATGTGTTACATTTACAGTATTTATTGCCAGAGCTTTTAGCTGTAGAAGAAGTAAGCTCTATAGAAAGAAATAGCAGCCAGAATATTGTGTGTTATTTCACAACGGTTCATTAGTCTGTGGTTGGTGAAAATTCTTAGAATTAACATTTGCATTTAAATTGTGATATTAAAGATGTTTATTTAATCAATATTTGTCCCGACCTTGAAGCTTCAAAGTGTCTCTGTGCCCTGTCTTGTTCCTAGCAATGGATGACTTTTGAAAAAGAAAAAAAGAATTGAGAAAGGAGGATCAAGCATTTCCTGAGGTTTTATACAGGTGTGTTGGTAGATTTGACAATGAAATTCCTCCTGCTGCAACTATCAGCCACTTTACTCGACTTAAATGTCTATAACTCACCCAGTCTTAGTGGTATTCAAAATCAAATCATAACATGAACAAAGTAATAACAACTCATCTCATCTGGAGCATGAACTTTACATTCCCACTCAGTTTTAACAATTCCATTCCTAAAGGAAGAAGACAAGATTTCTTTTCATTTGTATGAGTAATATGTATTAAAATAAGCTAAAAATGTAACACTTTACTCAAGGTTACAGAGAAAATGTTAGGCGTTACTAATCTCTCTTGATGTTGTTAGAATGTTGGATGAATGGTAGGATGTTGTAGTACTCCATAATTTGAGCTAGTGGGATCATGTAGGTGTTGAACAAACGCAAACCAAGAGTGAAGCCTTGAGGAATCCCACTTGTGATATTTGTTTGCTTTGATTTATATAATTACCAAATAACACAAAGTAGTCCCACTCTGTCAAAACCTTTTTAACCTTTCTAATGCATTCTCACTGTTGTGGTGTGGTCAGATTACTTTCATCAAAAATGTTGCTTAGATATAGGCTTGTAATTACTTGTGCATGTTCAGGGTTGGATGAGGCTCTAAAGTGTTGTCCACGCAGCTTCTGTTATGTGTATATAAATAATTTAGCCTTGCCTTCACACAGAAACCTTTTTTAAGAGTTACGAAATGACAGCTCTCAGTAACTGGTGCCAAAAGGAAACAGTATTGAAGTCTGGAAGTGCCAACCTTGCATTTCATGTGAATAACTAATATGGAAGAATGATGTTATAGCCCCATTTACACACATTGTTTAAAGGGAAACACTTATTCTTGTTACAGCTCACACACTGATGTGCAAAACCTAAAACACATTTAACTCTTTGATTTTCTTCATGATTAATGTGAGTGATTTATACAGAGGATGTCCAAAAACAAATTTACCAACCTCTACACAACACCAAAGCTTCAGACTATTAAGAATATGTATTTATGACACACTTCAGAACATGGAATTCAGAACAACATCTATCTGAGTTTTCTCACACTTGTGAGGTCAACAATTTGTGTAGACAAATAAAAAAGGTCTACATATAAAGTGAAATCACAGTAAATGTAGGGAAGAGATTATCTCTGATATGTGCAGTGTACTGGACAATGTTACAGTAAAGTGAACAATCCATGCTTCCACTCACTCTTCCCTTAAGTGTTTCAATCTACAGTTAGCAGCACTCAGTAATGTTTCCTTATTTTTACCCAATAATTCTTAAGGATTTGTTATAGAGAGGGATCTGATGAATTTCATCAAAAACATGTATGACTTCATGGTTTATGACATGGTTAATTGACGCTGCACAAATGTCATTCGAAAAAGATGGTGTTCTTATTTTTTATGCATGTTCTCTCTCTACCTCAAGTCTTCCTCTACCAGTTCATCTACCTCTTAGCTGTTCATGTCTTGTCTTCCTTTTCTTCAAACAAGTTAACCCACCTGCTGCCAGTTTTATGCTGTTTTATGGTGACTCGTGCAAGATCTTAATTGTTTAGACAGCTGATACTTGCTTGAACTAACTTGCTTAGCAAGGCTGTGGTCTGTGCTTTAAAAATGCAAAATTGAAACATGTTTTTTTGTGCTCTAAAAAATCAGTGTGTAGTGTTGTGCAAAAGTGTGTCTGATTTTTGTGCTTAAAGCTACAGGAGTCTGGGCTGCTGTTTCACTAACTGTAAGCATTCTTACGAAACTGTAATGTGAACAGACAGACATCAGTCTTTTCTCTTCACGTTTCTACACAAACATCCCTTTCTGCTGAGATATGATAGCTGACTCAGAGATAAGGAACAGAAAACCTTCTTTATCTAACAAGATTTGTTTAATTTTTAAATTTTCTTTGAGAACAGACTGCTTAGATGGTACCTCTTCAAGCTTTGATCTTTTATCAGGAAACCTGAGCAGAATGGAGTGAACAGCTATTTGACACTAAAAGCAGAAAATTTAACCTGAACTTATTCTACTAATCCACAGATCCTGCTTTGTATTACAGGCACCATGTTTACACTATTTAAACATGCAGTTTTTTTTGTTGATTTGTGTTGCCTTTATATTTCCTGATGGCCCAGAGGACCAATTTCAGAAAACACTGTTGAATAACATAAAAAAAGAGGGCTCAACAGCCAAAAACAAATGCTAAATAAACCAAGATGTCGTACTTCACAAAACATTACCAAACTCTAAATTACCAGTTACCTTTGTGTTGTAAGATGAAATGCTTTCTGATTCATTGCTTTGTTTCATTGTCTTCTTTATATGTTTGCACCCTTACAGGGTTATTCTTATATACTTAAACTCTAGAAAACTTATTTTTTTTGTAGATTACGCAAAAAAAAAAATGATGAATGCATTGCCTTTTTGAGATATTAATAATAAAATCACTAACTTATAAGCCAGTAATTGCATCTCTTTTTTAGCTCCCCTCCAGTACCACTGCACAAGAATGCTAAAAGGTCAAGGCTATACGGGTAACAGAGATGCGTAATGAAACCACCCCATATTTCATTGCAATCGTATTGAGTCTGCAGGAGAAAATCAAGAACTGTGGGTGTGTGTGTGTGTGTGTGTGTGTGTGTGTGTGTGTGCGGTGGGTGCGGACATACTGGTGCATTGTGCAGATGTTTTGCAGGCAGAAGCAATAAAGCTGCTGTTTAAGCATTTCATCATCAACAAAAGGCACTAATGCAGCAAATCTAAACTGTATTTACATATTTATCTACCCTTTACTTTACAAAGAAATATAATTTCTCTTCCATTGCATAAAATGCAAAAACTCGTTTTTGTTTTTTTTGTTGTTTATTTTTTATTATTTGGATTTCCCACAAAATCATCCACTTTCCTTACCAATCAATCCCCATCAAACCCCATACCCCTCAGCCCTGCCTGTCTTGGTGTGAAAGGTCTTCTCTGTTATGCAAAGAAAATCCATGAATCCATTTGAATTTGTTTGTTTACATCATCTTCAACACTGAGCGTCTTTCTGATGAACTCTAAAGACGTTTACGTCCTTAAGCTACAATGTCACCCATCTCAGTTGTGCACCATGAAACCATCAGGGAGATGGGAGGAATACAAAACATGATTAATATGAAAATCATTATTATGGATCTGGAAGAAGGGTTGCTACATCATGAAATTAGTGACTTGAAACTATCTTAAATGTTGTATCCCTACAAGTAAACTCACAATTTCTCAGAACTCTTTCAAAAATACCTGAGCGAAACACTGTATACATAGACTACATGCTCATTTTGCAGTTGTAAGAGCTTTGATTACCTCTACAAATGTAGGTGGGTCCACCAGCTTCTCCATCTCCCCCTTACGAGTGGGTGCTGACCTTGACCTTGAACACTGCTTTATTTTATTTATTTTTTCCTATTTGTAGTGTGGCTGAGCATTTCTTTTGCTCAAAACTCTCCAGATGCAAGAGTGAGCCGACCACCTGACATCACACCTGGACACAAAAAAACATCCACAATTTCTCCCATGAGACTAGGATAGAGCAAGGCAGAGAGAGATTGAGAGGTGGAGTGTAAAGGGAAGCAACCCAAAATGCAGAGGTACCCTCCCCCTGTACGGCATGGCAGTTAATTTAAATTCTGCAAGGAGACAACCCATAAATCACCTCCATTCTGACTAATGGCTTCTGCACTGAGGGAAAACTCTTGCCTCTCCACCTGGAGACTTTGTGCACTGCAAAAAAGCAAAAGGAAAAATCCAGGCTATTGAGTTTGTGTGCATGCTTTGTGTGTGTGTGTGTGTGTGTGTGTGTGTGTGGGTGTGTGTGCGTACGTGTGTGTATAAATATATATACAGAATGTATGAGTTCTTCACTCAGACAGACATGTTCTGAAAGAGTCAGCACCACCACTAACCTCTCTGCACACATGCAGCTTTCACTGGAGGCAGAAATCCCCCCTGTGTTTGCCCATAATTAGCCTCCATAACTGCAACTGTCTGACGTCAGAGGACTGTGACTTAAAACTCACCTTGGACTGGATTCCAAATAAAGCAAAAATATATTAAATTACCCTATGTTGGTGTACATATGCTGTTCACTCAGATTTCTGCGTGTGTCATGAGGCATAATGGCTTTCTATGTTTATTTTGGGTTTTTGGGGGGCTTTGCTAGGCTCTTTTAATTGTTGCACAACAATTTTTTTTTTTTGCGGCAGATGTGGGATTCCAGCTATTTTGATTGTTAAGTTAGGAAACACTCTGGATTTATTTGGAGCAGAACCCATAAAGGATAATTAATATAAATAAATTGACGTTTTATTTTTTGGCATTATTTGTAGGGTCATGAGCACTATTTACCAATTTACGTGAACTTGTTGTCAACTGAAAGAATGAAAATGCCAGTAAATAAAGGATGATGCACTTTTAATGCTTAAGACTGAAGAGTTTAGTTGACTGCACCTTTCTTTTCTTTATTGTTTTACCTTGCTATCAAATGAACATATTCAGGTGGAACAATTTTTATTTTACTAAAGATACTGTAATAGTTTGCGGTTTGATTTCAACTGCACAGTTCTTCATAGATAAACATATTGTGCATCTAATAAAATATGTAAACATCTGCAGTTTGCAACTTTGAAAAAAAATTGGTCCAGATCTCAAAAAAATCAAATGTGGGAACAGGGATGCTTATGAGGGGCATTGTGGGACACATTGGCAAGACATCATAAATTAAAATTTAACAAAGATCTCACATTACATTAATTAATCTCTCCTTTGCCTGTCAGTGCAAAACAATGAAAAAGAAAAAAAAAACTTTTTTGAAGTTTAACAAAACTGTTTCTCAGAAAAAAACTTTACAAGCTTTTAAATTTTAACACTGTTAATCATCTTTGGGTTTGAGTAAAAATGAGTCCATAGATCAGCAGGCGGCTTTTTCAGGTGTGCTTTTGTTGTGCGACTCACTTTTACAGTGTTGCTTCACACCGTGCTCCCCTCCACGTGAAATTGAAATATAACGTTGGCAAACTTCACAAAAAGGCCCTCAGAGAATCACTTTTCACTGGTTTCACCCAGTTATAAACCTACTGATGTAGGCTATACAAGAAAATCTTTTTCTTGTTCTGTTTTATTTTAAAAGAGTAGATTTGTGCGCACCCACCACAGCAGAATAAATATTTAAAATGAACATGCAAAATTAGGCACACAAAAAAAATATATAAATAAATAAATCAACAGAGATTGGTAATATGTACCCTTGGGATGCATATTTAACACAATTATCAACCAAGGATAAATTTAGTTTGCCTCTGACTTTTAATAGTCTCATTTTGATCTGGGGCTAATTACAAAACATCTGGGGCTTTGGCCCTGGAAGCCCAGGTCAAACGATGTACCTGGTTATGTGCCAGGGGATATCATCATAATAAGTTGATTTAGCATTACGTCTTCAGTACAGGACCTAGGGCCAGTTCAACAGGAACACTGGCCCTTGTCTAGACCCACCTATGCAACACCCTAATCTTTTGCTCCCTCCAGAGATTCCTCACCAGATTCAGGTCAAGACTCTGGCTGCACCACTCCAAAATGTTCATATAATTTCCAGTCAGAAGAAATATGTTGGTGAAATGAAACGGTTACTTTAAACCCAAATCTGACAGGTGTGAATAATTATGGGCTTAACTGTACGTGTAATTTAAGACCCAGCATCGGAAATGTTTAAAAACAGCATTTAATGCTTTTTAGGTCTAAAATTGATATTATTAGATTTAAGCCTTTTTAAGGTTTTTAAGACCTTACAGAACGCCTGCATAACAGAGGCAGCTATGTGTAGTGTACATGGCATCACTGAGTTCATGCCAAAAAGGTTTTGAATTATCCAAAACATCTACACTGCATTCCATGCATCCAGACTTAGCTGGAGATCAGATTATGTACAGGGCTGTAGCAAAATATTTGCCACTTACAGATTTATTTTGTTTTTGTTATTTGGTTTCTGTTTTTTTTTTTACCACATATGTCTCAGAATATGAAGAAAATTTTAAAACCACACAGAGATAATCTGAATAAGTACAAAATTTAGTTAGCGAGTGATGATTTTAGTTGTTAAGGTGATGGCCAGACAACCACCATAGAACTCTCCCTAGGATGCCATTTTTGTCCAGTCTTTTTCTTATTGCTGAATCATGAACACTCACCTTAACTGAGGCAATTGTTGTCTGCTGTGCTGTAGATGTCATTCTTGGTTCTTTTGTGACCTTCTGGATAAGTCATCAATGCACTCTTGGAAGTAATTTTGGTAGGTTAGTCACCCCTGGGATGGTTGACCATTATTCCATGTTTTCTCCATTTGTTGATAATGGCTTTGTAACCTGTTCCAGACAGATAGATGTTAATGACAGTTTCTTATCTGTGCTTGACTTCTGTTGTTTATGGCGTGATGTGTTTCCTTTTGAGATTTTTTAGCTTACTTCATGTTGTCAGAGAGGTTCTACATGTCTTGCAGTAATCAGGCCTCAGTGTGACTAGAGAAATAGATCTCACCTTGTTAAAAACATGTTTTTTCAGTTATTTTAGGATTTAACAAGGGGGCAATTACTTTTTTTATATGGCTAGGTTGCTCTATATAGGTTTTTTCCCTTAATAAATTTAATGATTATTTGAAACTGCCCTTTGAAATCATTCTGTTTATCTTAGTGTGTAATTTAACAAAATCTTTTTTGAAGATGTGTGACAAAAAGAGGGCAAATACTTTTTTACAGCACTACATCTTGCTTGTATCTGATGCACAGAAAGCCAAAGTTGAGGCTTTATTTAATTTAAATTGCATATGTGTTTTACATCTTTAAAACAAAAGGCAGATTAAATATTGTGTGAAGGGAGAAACGGTTATAAAATTAATGTTTGAAATCCAGAACAAAATCTTCTTCGTAGAATCGTCTTTCTTCCTCCTTTCAAAGCTTTATGCATTCAGGATAACATACTCAGGTGGCTTTTGATGCCCAGCTACAATTTTGGGATTGGGAGTGTTCTGGTCAGGGCTGCAGCACAGACTGTGGATAGTGTATGACTTTGTGCCCCTAGTCATTTGCCTGAATCAGTAATTTAGCTCATTCCTGACAGCATCTGACCTTTGCTCTGTGCTGACAGACAGAACCCCAAGGCTCTGTTTGCTTCTTTGTTGCCCCCTCATCACCTATCACCACACATGCATGCATCCAGTTATATGAATGGGTAAAAACACAACCATGGTCTTAACAAGCCAGTTTGATAAACAGTTTATTACACTACACATTCAGATATCCACTGCATAGATGAAAATTAATTAATCAGTTTCTGACGTATTATCTGTTACACTTTGTAGGTATTAAGTTTATACTTTCCAAATAAAATGGGGCTATATTTTGCAAAGTGAATAACTGAATAAATGACTTCAGTCAGCTCTGATTCTTCTTCCCCCCTGTGACACAGATGACCTCTAGCTGTGATTTGGCCTTTACAACCTTCTTGTAGTTCATATAAATGTTTGAAAACTCCCCAATATGCTTTACTTCCCCCACCTTGCCCCTCGGTCTATTCACCTTCTGTTTTCCTATTTAACCCCCTCTCACAGGCAGGCAAGCAGGTTTCCTGCTGGTAAGAGTTTTGGGGGGAGATTTAAAACTGCAAGGTTCGACACAGATCACCAAGCTGTGGGAGAGAGTTCCAGTTCTCTGCACCACAAAAGTCGCAACTTCCCTGATGCCTTGGTTTCCAGCTGTGGAGGGAGAAAATTTAGTGTGAGTAAGGCTTAAAACACCGTAAGCACAAACACTCTCAATTTGCTACACTGAAAGAAAATGTTCCACAGAAATTCTGATAATGAAGTTACAGTGAAGTGTACCCATACTTCAAAATTAAAGCAGAAAAAATATTATTACTGTTTGATTTACAGAGACTTCTGGTGATTCAAAGATGTGAAATTTTATAACTCCTTACCCTTTCATACAAAGGTAAAGACTTCTGGCACTTCATAGTCTTATAATTTTTTAATTTTCACAGTATGTTTTGTTATTCATTCATAGACTTAAAGTTTGCTCACCATCCATTCATCATGCCATATTCTTCTGCTTGTTACAGGTCAAGTCATGGGTTCAACAGGTCCAGGAGGAACACAGGCATTCTCCAGGCATTTCCTGGGGCATCTCGAGGCATCTCCATGCCACAAGGAATAAGACTTTCCAGCATATTCTGCCCTGGGTCTCTTAACATTTCGTTCCACTTTTTGCCATTTATTCCTTTGCTTATACTTCATACCTGGTAAACAATTCTAAACCCATGTACTTAAAAACGACGTATTGGTTTATTCTTTGATGTAAAGATTAACAGATGACTTTATGTAGCATGGACCAGTTTCTAGGTTACGTTCAGAGGATAGTAAATATTTAGAAAATGACAGACAAAAGAGATGGAGCCAAAAGATACTTTTAACAGAAAAAATATATTGATTGGACTCGAAAATAAAAAACTGTTTCCTCTGCTTAACAAGCATTTAGTGTTACTAACCAGAGAATAAAATACCAATTGAAAAGCTTTCAGCATTTAACAGTTCATCCACTCTATTAGATGAAATTCTAACTCTTTCAACTCAAAATAGGGTATAAAATAGGGTATTTACTGAATATAACTACATAAATTAACGTGGTCTGTCAAATTCCGAGGATGTTCCTTTGACATTAGTTTTAGAACTTAGTGTTGTTTTGAGGTTTTCTGCTGTAAGTTCCTTCCATTGTCAGAGCACTCTTGTAGGTCAGTGTCATAATCCTCCTGTGTTAGTTTTGAGTTTCTTGTTGGTTTCTCTGCACTTCCCTATTTATGTTCTTCAGTTGCTGTTATTTTCAGTTCATTCATATCAGCCCAGGGTATGACTTATTCTTTTGTTTAAATATGTATGTTCTTATTCCTTTGTAAACTTATTCTTAGATTCCTGTACATTTTGAGGTCTGTTTAGATTATCTGCTCATCTGTGTTAATTAGCCTTCATCCTTCAGTGCCTACTTTTTCTCTCTCATCACCAGGTTCTCATTTCCCCTGATTAGCTCCTATTGTTCTTTTGTTCATTCTCCACCCTTCCTCAGTATTTATACTCTCTGGTTTTCATTGCTCTCAACTGGTTCCTTCTGTTAACTACCTAATCCATGTCTTTAACCCTGCCTACATGCCAAATCCTGCTTCCACCTGTAAGTCATTGATTATTATAACCAGCCTTAAAGGACAATCAGGTTGAGACTGTGGGGCTTTAACAGACTGACCAGTGTTGAGTTTCTTGATAAAGGAGAGGTTTGGTCAGGAAAATAAGGTAATGGGTTCTGGATTGGCTCACCATCTCGTTAGGAAGAATTCAAGGCTCCAACAGGTTTCCAGGACTCCCATAAAAACCTTGCCTGTATAAAACAGAGCTGGTACTAACATTTCAAACTTCCATAGGATATCACAATCACTAAAACATATACCACTGAACCACAAAGGTAACAGGACGAATTAATACTCTCAGTATTTCCTGCACTGTACAGCAGTTTTCAGTTTTAAATGAGGTTTTGCAAGTAAATAAATCACTAAACAAGGCAACACTTTTATTTCATGTGATTCACAATTTTTCATTTCCAGGTGGTAAACCATAAGCACAACATTCTCTTCTTTTTCCACCACTGCCCATGATCGACATCACAACATTCAGAATGTCAGTCCAATTAAAGGCAAAACAAAATACCACATACAAAATAGAATACTGTCGTTTGTGGCAATTTTTGGACCCATGTGCAAGAGAACTCTCAGGAGACTTTGGTAAAAGTTTTACAAGTTTATTGAAATACAAAGAAATGTAGATGGCTAGACTCGAAGGGGTCTCAGATGGCGCTAAAGGGGAGGTCACTGTGAAGGAGAGTTGAGTGTAGGAATTAAATGGTATATCTTTAAAAAAATGGGTAGATATAAATTGGTCTTACTTATGTTGAACAATGGGAGCCAGAGGGTGTAAGTAGAGTCTGGGGTGTAGGTTTGTGTGGTAGAGGTAGTTGGAGGTTCTAAAGAAGGGTGGAGCTAGTGGTTGCTGGTTGTGGAGAAAGTTGTCCAAGTGGCTATGGCACGAACAGAACTGAATGGTGAAACCAGGAGGCGACCAGAAGAGATCTCAGGGAGGTAACCTCAGGAGAAGGTAGAAGGAATAGGGTAAGCTTAAGCTAAGGCACACTATGAAAAAACAGTAAGAAAATGCCCAGAGGGCTAGAACCACTTAGGTTGACACTCAGGCACTGAATGAGCGGCAGCCAGCTCCTCTTCAGCTCCAGGAACAGGTGTGCAGAATCACACTGCTCAGCAACAAGATTTTGCCAAAAGATATATTTTCGATGCTTCTGTCTTCAAAGTCTGGGTCTCTGCATCACACAATGTTCCCCAGAAATTAGTTTGAAACAGTTTTAATTACTAGAAATTCTTTGGTTTGGTTTTTATAGCAGCTCATTGGCTCGACTCCGTCTCTCAGACTTAGTGCCATTGGACTTAATCTGTCTGACTTATCAGAAGTATACAGTTTTCAATACTGCCAATAACAACACTAAAATATTTAAGTGTATCTAAAATGTCCACCTCATGAGCACTGCAGTTGTTACATGTCATTTATACGCATTTATACTACTACAAATTCAATTTAACTGTGACTCAAATGTCACAGCAATGACCCAATAAGAGCATTTTTATTCTCATGCCATGTCAATGCCCTCTGCATTGATATTCACTCACTTCAACATGCTGGAAGCTTAAAACTAAAAAGAAGCTTACATCTGGACCGACTTATTTATCTACTCAACAAATGCATTATTATTTTGAGGCAGTCTGAGAATTTGTCCTTACTAGCAGAAATTTATAAAACTTGATAGTGTAGTCAAAGTAAAATCAACATACCTAATCCCTACCCAGAAGAACACAGTGAATTCCACACCCTCATTTCCTCATGTTTAGACCCACAGAACACATGCATTTTAACAGGTCTCTACTCTGCAATTGGGTCTTTCCCAGCATCATCTTAATGAATTTTATGAGGGTCAGTCAGAGAAGACACAATTCAAGGTCATACTTGACTCATTGCCCCCAGATTGTTCTCATCGTAAACTCTTTTCTTTTTTTCCAACAGCATTTTGTTGCTAGTGAGAGTTCCTTCTCTTTTGTCTGAAACCACAGCCCTGTAGTCCAATATCATTAGCCGCCATGAATGGAAGGCTCACTGTGTGAATCCATTTAGAAGGCTTCTCTGCGGCTCCTTCTCTGTAATCTCTCTAACCCTGTGGGATTAATCACCTATAGAGAACAGAAATCGATCCATTTAATCACTAAAAGATGTGACAAAAACGCTGCAACTCTGGGGTATGGTGGGAAATTATTGGCCAATTCAAATTCATTGGACAGGGAGGAGCAAAATACTTACAGAAAACAGTTCTGTAAAGCACTTTAATAAGGCAACCATTCCATTTATTTGTGCTCTGTATTCACAAATAGACTGGATTCATTTTATTTTTTTATTTGTTTGGAAAACTACCCTCTAAAGGAAAGCAATTCACAAAGCAAATTAATGATTAAGGATAAAATGACTCTGACAATGAGTTTGACCGTGACAACCTTGTAAAGCCTGACAAATAAACATAAATCTCCACTAGGAGTAAATCATGTTTAGTGCCATTCATTTTCAGCTTCTTGTTTAACAGATGTATTTGCAAAACGAGGACAGGCTTCACTGAGAAGTATTGTAGCACTTAGAATTTGTTGATGCCTCCATGAGCCCATAATGAGGAGAAATGAGGGTCGCCCAGTGATGTTAACCCACTAATAAAATCTGCCTTCTTTCAAAGTGTGTTAGAAAACCACAATTACCCCCCTGACATTTTTTTACTGCATGATTTATGAACTGAATATTGCATCCTCCTGCTAACCCTCATTCTGGCTGTGGAGTAATAAAGGGAAATAAGGGGCAGTATTGATCTGCTAAAAAGTAAGCTTTGATATACCACAGATCCTTAGAGGGGAGGGGAGGAGAGAAGAGCTCATCAGCAGAGGAGCTCTTCTCTCACACAGACCTCCTCCATGAATCCCCTGGTCGTCTGGACACCCACCACGTGTGAACAAGCTTTCAGCTCACATCATCCTCTCAACTTCCACTTATAATTGGCCATATGTGTCACCAGCACCCTGCTGCTGCTGCTGCTCCTGCTGCTTGGGGGAAGGAAAAGGCGATCACAGCTTTGACAAGGTGATTGTTGGATGAGGGTTGCTTTGACATGTCAGGTGAGCTTTAATTCAGCAAACACATCTGAACTTTTGATGCCTTACTGGACCAAAATTAGTATTATTTAACAGTACTGCTTTGGAGCTGTGGCAGTACTGGCAGTGGAAGTTTCTATTTTCAGCACTACAGCTGTGCAACACTGAGGGTGTAAACTTTAAGCATTTGGGCTGTATAAAATGAGGTATTTATAATGTCTCTGGAGGACATTTCCAACAATTTACAGTGGATCACCATAAGCTGAATACAAAATGGCCCAAAGCGTCCTGATCCATGTGGCATTCAATGAGCATTCATTAACCTTTTCTTCATTAACCTTTTCTTCATTATTTAATTCAGTTACCTGAATTAAATAATGCATTTATGTATAGTGCTTAGATATATTACCCAGTAATGAAGACTGAAATCAAACCCATGTTAAGCAAACCTCAAAACACAACCAAATTCTTTCTTTACCTAAAAAATTCATTGTCTCTGATTTGGCCCAAATCATGTTTTTGGAGGTCAGGGTTCGGACGACTGTTTTTCTTCCCTGCTTCTAAATGGTAAATGCCACATCAGCCACTGAAAACCATTAAATTATTGGCAGCAATAATTTACCTACTGGACACCTCCAGGAAAGTTGCAGCTAAGCAAAGCACAGGGCCACATGTATATTCTATGGAGAGAGAAAACAGAGAGATTGGTGGACAACACTGAATCCAATGCATAATAAGAAAGTAGTAGGAGAAACAAACAGCGAGGAAAAGATGCCAGCATGTCCTCCAGCAGCTCAAGTCTATAGCAGCATAACTTCAAAGATAACCTACGCTACTCAAATGATAAGTTTGATCAAAAGGGAAAGTTTTAAGCCTAGTCTTTAAAGAAAAAAGGATGTCTGCTTCACGGACAAAAACTTGGAACTGTTTCCATGAGAGATGAGCCTGATAGCTAAACATTCTGTCCCCATTCTACTTTTAAAAACTCTTTAAACCACCAGTAGACAAGCAGTCTGAGGCCAAGATGCTCAGGGGGAAACTTTGGAACAGATCTCTAATATTTTTGTCTCACTGAAGCATTTTGAACAAAATCAAGGCTTTTTACTGAATTTTTGGGGCTTCCGGATAGTAAAGAATTAGTAATAGTACAGCCTTTGAAGCAACTATGATTTACTATTTGTTGGTTGTTACACTTCATAATCTATTGTTTTAGCATTCCCTGTTGGTGCTGTCAGCTGTAGTCTCTCAGTTGAATAAAAAACTACACCTCTTAAAGGTTTGCGTCAACTTTCTCTATCATAAGTTTTGCCAGCTGCAGATTCTTGTCCTCTTGCCACCATGCATTGGACACAAAAACTACACCCCCCTATGGCATGCAAATCAGACTGGATGCCACTGAAAGAAAAGCATGATATCTTGTCTTTATGTTTCTTGATTTGTATATGTTACATTTCTTTTCGCAGGATGAGAAGTTGTAATTCAGTGTCTAATTGTAGAATCTCAGATCAAATATTGAATGTTTGAGGAACATATCCATATTTCTGTGACAGCGTTGGTTTGAATTATAGTTTGTGCATTGGTAGCATTGTCCTTGGCCAACTTTTGTTAAGTTTATTTTTATCTTTGGGTAACAAATCTGCATGTTAAATTTTGTTGCTTTTATAATTTAATCTATATATGGTGTAATGGTGTGGTTGCAATAAGTTACCAAAAGGTTTTACCCTCATTCACAAAGCCAACTTAGTTTCTATTGTTAAATTCCATTAGAAATACAAATCTTGAGTCGATACTCCAATCAGATATATGACTATGATCACCTGCCCAAAGGTGTTGTTTTTTTTCCCCCAAAACAGCACTAAACTGGTGACGCATGGACTGCACTAGATCCACGATGGTGCCCTGTGGTATCTGGGACCAAGTTGTTCCTTTATCCTTTAAACCAAGTTGCGAGGTCTAGCCTCCGTGGATCTGACTGGTTTGTTAAGCACATCCTACAGATACTTGATTTGATTGAGCTCTAGGGAATTTGAAGGTAAAGTCAACCTCTTAAACTCATTGTTGTGATCCTTAAACATTTCCTGAACCATTTTTTGCTTGCTTGCTGGTTCCATTATTCTGCTGAAAGAGATCACAGCCACCAGGAAATATTGTTTCTATGAAAGGTTGTATATGGTAAGCAACTGTGTTTGCGTAGGCGACGTGTCAAAGTACCATCCACATGGATGGCAAGAATCAAGGATTTGCAACTGAATATTGCACAAAGCCTAACATTCCCCTTCCTGGGGGAAGGGACTGGCGTTGCTTGCCTGTTTTCCCCAGGCAAGTGATGCAAACACAGGCTTTTAAATGATGTAAAAGAAAGCATGATTCATTATACCAGACTGCCTCCTTCTATTGATCAGAACTGGATATTGGAAGAAAAAGCACTAGCAAGTGCCCATCTTGTGCATTTTGGGATAGACAGGGCACAGTCATGGGCTCCCCGAAGGGCAAAACATAGTTGAGCGTACTTGACTTCGCGGACGTACACGCAGAATCTGCACAGACTCAAAGCAGACATCCGCTATGTCCGTGCAAAGCTCAATTTACGTATGCAGTGCCACAAAATAAACCGCTCGCCGGGAAAAAAGTCTCCATATCGAACCGTTTTGTGACACACTGCTCCAAGCAGCCGGGCATGAGTACGCGCAGCATCACAGCAACTCTCTGCCTCGCACTGACTGGTGGATTCCTCTTCTTCGTCCCTTGTGTGATTTAATGGCCTTTAACACTATCTTCTTTTCTTTTTGTTTTTCCAAAGCTACATTGCATATTAGTTCTGCCTCCCCATCCGATGACGCCACCGCAGAAAGTGTGGGAAATGTAGGAATTTGTCACCAAAAATATAGGAAATTGGTACACTTGACAATAAAGCCGCGGAGTCTGCACTGCTCACAGTACGCCAGACTATGTTCTGCCCTTGAATTGTCTGTTATGCAGTTCCACATGCAACAAACTGCAAAACAGCATAAGTTTTAACACATTTCTATCAGAACCAGCTTTAGGTTCTTTAGCACTCTGGTTACAGAAGCTCATCTGTTTGATCAGATCACATGGGCTAATCTTTCTTTTTTGAACTGGTTATACTATAACATAAGTATCATAATGTTTTCTGCTTTGCACTCTATAAACATAATCTGCATGAATGTTAAACATTTGTCAGCAAATTAAGATCCAAAACTGTTATGCAAGATGAACTTAATATTTCTACTCATAAGCTTGTTTAACTCCTGTAACAAAGTGAAAGATTTACATATCATCCAAAACCCAAAACCAGATGTTTGGTCTGGGGTATTTTGCTAATGTTTACGCATTGGAGTTTTAGCATCTAGGAGTCCAGCTTCACAGCAGTACAACCAGGCCAAGACCTCAGGGAGCCTGACTGAGAGGGCTTCACCTTCTAAAGGAATGGCAGAGGAGGGCAGCGGCACTTGGTCTGGCCTCATGACTTAGTGAGGCACATGCCACCTCTGGTGACCGTCCATCTGGTGTCTGTCACTGAATTAACTTGATGTGACGATGAGAAAGATGAAGGCTTTGCAGTTTATGTATCCATTTCTGTCTGTTTGCATCCGTTACTTGGAAAAACAAAGACTGACAACTGCCATCGTTCCACCTTCAAACCGCCACCAACCTCCACTCATTCCTGCCCCTCATCTCTCTCAGTATATCTCAGTCTGGTCTGGAAGGTAGACGAAAATCTGTCGTGGGATTTTGTATTGTGAGCTGCTAATAATGTTGAAAAGCCTCCTGGGCTCCGAGTCCCGAAGCAACGGTGCAATAAAGCCAGGAACTGGGAAATACATGGCTATTTAATAGAAACCGAAGCTTTAGAGCTGCTGTGCTATATTTACAGGTCACCTCTCTGCCTCAGTTTTTTTGCATCTTGTCTGTCTTGCCTACCCTCCCGTCAGCCACCTAGGAGGAGACTTGGCATCTGCTGCTGCTTGTGACTCCACTGCAACCTCCTACGCCATTGCCACTAATACACACTGAGCTCGCACTATGGAAGTAAAATAGTCTCATTAGAATCAGACATTTTTTAGACATTGAATTTATGACACTGAATTTTTATCCTGTGCAATTATGTATGTGAATTTTTTTTTTGTACTTAAATTTTGCCAGCAAAATTTCATCTGCAAGAATTCGCCTGAAAAAATTCACCTGCAGAAATTCACCTGCAGAAATTCGCCTGCAAAAATTCACCTGCAGAAATTAATCAGCAGAAATTTGCCTGCAAAAATTCACCTGCAGAAAATCACCTGCAAAATTTCGACTGCAAAAATTCACCTGCAAAAATTCACCTGCAAAAATTCAACTGCAAAAATTCGCCTCCAAATGTGTTGCCGCTTGTTCCGGTCACTTCAAAACAAGAGCATCTGCGGACAGGGTTGGGGCACTAGCTGTCATTAGGTCAGTCAAACATTTAATTCAGTTCCATTAGATGAAAAAAAAAAAACCAAATCTCAAGTGGGTGTTAAAGCAACACCCTTCGATCGAGGGAGAGGTCTTTTAGCAAACAATTACGCATTTGTCACTGAAACCCCCATTGCCTTGGGAAGGCCAGTCTTTAAAAACAGTTTTTTGGAAGTGGTTAAAAAGATCATGATGAGACTTTCCCCAAAAAATATTGTTTGCAAAACGCCAGGAAATTAACCCCCTTTAAGATTCTGTATTTTTTTTAAACTAATAAAAAACTGAATAAAATTTTGGGATTTACCTGGGGACAGTAGTCCCCCAAACCCCCTGAAAGCAGAGCTTTTTGTTTTAAAAGGCCCGGAAGAAGGGGGATTTACACTTTTTGGAGGCAAATTTTTTGGAAAGGTGAATTTTTGCAGGGAATTTTTCCCGTTAATTTTTTTGCGGGTAAATTTTTTTGAGGTGATTTTTGCGGTTTTTTTTGCAGGCGAATTTTGCTGTTTAAATTTTTCTGCGGGTGTAATTTTTACAGGCAAATTTTTCTGCGGGGGTAAATTTTTCCTGCAGGTGAATTTCTCCCAGGAAAATTTTTTGAGGTAATTTCTGCAGGTGAATTTTTGCGGCGAATTTCTGCAGGGGGAATTTTTGCGGCAAATTTTCGGGCAGGTGAATTTCTGCGGGGAAATTTTTTTGGAAAGGAGAATTTCTGCGGTAAAATTTTCTGCGGGCCCGAATTTCTGCAGGGGAATTTTGCGGGCAAAAATTTTGAGGTGAATTTTTGGGGGTAAAATTTCTGCAGGAGAATTTTTGCAGGAAATTTCTGCAGGGGGAATTTCTGCGGGGAAATTTTCTGCAGGTAAATTTTTTTTTCGGGCGAATTTTTCCCATGTAAATTTTTTGCTGGCAAAATTTTAAGTACAAAAAAAAATTCACATACATAATTGCACAGGATAAAAATTCTGTGTTATAAATTCAATGTCTAAAAAATGTCTGATTCTAATGAGACTATTTTACTTCCGCACAAGCACTAATGCAAGAGAGTGAAATTACTGTTTTCGGCTAAAGGTGGCTCTGGGCTACAAAGCACAAAACAAGTAAGAAACATGGAACATGGAAACAACATGGAAAAATGGTGGTGAATTTCACATAGTATGGTGAAAATATGCAGAGTATGGTCCTCTCTTAATCACAGCTTATTGTTTGTTGTTCTCAGTACCACTGCCCAATTTCCCAACTATTTAAATCTTGCCATTTAGTTTCACCATCTGTCTCACACCGAAGTCAGAATGGGAAGGACACAACAGGGCCACTGTTTTGTTGCCTTGTTCTATTTATTCCTCGATAATGAGAAATCAGCAGAGGTACAGCTTGGTGCATGCCGACACACATATAAAACCAAGAAAGTCTTCCTGGGCCATATGGTTTGTCTACAGGGGGCTATTTCGCTTCTGCCCTCAGTGCCCACCAGAAGCGGTTTATCTATTTTTTCTTTTTTAAAAGGGCCCTCCTCACCCCCATGAAATGTCTTTTTAAAACAGAATAATTTTTTTTTCTCCCCCTATTCCCATGTGTTTTTACCAAGACTGACGGGTGTTTGGGTTTTCCCGAGGAAGAACAGAAAAACACTAGGGGAAATTTTTAAGAAAACTTTGGGGTTTTGCTATGACACATCCCGGGGAGTAACCCCTGACATAAGGGGTTCCCCCCACTTTGTTCATAGCCACTAATCTCAGTTTTTGCTTCATATGTGTTCAGCATGTCACCTCATCAAAAGGGAAGACAGTACCATGTGACTAGTCAGTCATTCTTAAACAGTTTGAATGGGAACTGATTGAGAATGGCTTGCATGCAATGTTGAATTCATGATGCATGATGCTTTTTAAATCCAAAGAAAGTCTGACTCAAGAATATGTTTATTAGTTAACATATATTTGCATTACATTCAAACCTTGTGATTTCACACATTATTTCCGATATTTCTTCATCTTTTGTTTTGCACTTTATGTGTTAAAGTTAAAATATAGTTTTTTTTAAAAAAAAGTTTTAAAAAAATAGTTTATTAAATTTCCCGACGGGAAAAACCTAGCGCTACTTATTAAAGATTTCCCCCTTTACATTTTGAAACACATTTTTTTTTCTCTAGTTTTTAAAATTTGTTGTTTTTCTAAGACAATGAAACATTTCGTGATATTTCTACACCTTTAAAATACTTTCAAATTGCACAAAGGTATACAACAACATTCTTGCAGACAAGCATAACAGCTCAGAAACACTTTAATAGGTATGTTGAATGGAAAAATATTTTGGATTCTCTTTTACATTTGTATTGGCTACATACTTTAAACAAGGATGTCCCAAAATGGTTCTAAGTAATCCCGATCAAAGCATTTTTTCAATGATTAGGATCGAGAGTCCCTGACAAAACTTTGGGATTTTACCAGCCTCTATTTTAATGGCTGGTGCATTATCCAAGGACAATTTTTCACCGTCACCGCTTATTTTTATGTGGCCCGCTTGCTAATCATGATTCATGCACAATGTTTTGTTAATCCGATCTGGGTTTGTTTGTTTGTTTTCATAAACAGGAATCTCTAATGAGCAAACAGGTTATTGAGGTTGAAGAGATTCTGAGGCTCATATTTTAAGTTTTGGTTATCGTCCGGATGATCTGGGTACCAACAGCAGAGATCGAATTACAGGTTGTGACACTTGATCTTTATAGGTGAACGTAGTCTTGTGGATTATCTGGAACGACTAAGATCTGGCACAAAGCTTGCACTAAATCCCAGTAACAGCCAATCCATACTATTTCTTAAGATTTTTTATTTCATGAGATGAGATTTAATGGATTTAGATATTCACTTAGTGCTAGCATTATGAAAAAGATACATTTTCATGACATTTTCATGTTATACCTTAGTGTACCAGAAAGATGAAAAAATTACTTACTAACATGGTCTAGCTATTGTAGATATATACAAAGTAGCCAAAAAAACGTGCATGGAATCTTTGAATATCACGATGTTTTAAAATTAGGAGTAGGTACTGTATGTGTTGTGCAGCTTTCTCAGCAGCCACTGACTCACTGGCAGGGAACCTCCCCAGGCTTAGCCATGCTGAGCAGCATACCCCAGCAGGACCAAGACTTCTGGGATAACATTAACCGCTAATTATTGTTATTTATCTCACATCTATAAACACATTTTTCTCACCTATTAAAATAGGCTTTAAAAAACAAAAAGAAAATACAACATTTGCAAACTGTGAAATATTTACACATTTTAAATTAACATTCAATTGAGCATGCATTTGCAAAAATGAATACATCATTATGGTAGGCTGATACAGCAGCCTATCATAGCTTAAAAACTGACAAAAAATCCAGCCAGGATGCCCATGAAGATGCAACAGGAGCTGGTAACCGAGTCATATTTAAATGGTAGGTTACGCAATTAAACAACTACCTTTGAACACAGGAGTTCTCTCAGGATGAGACCCGCTTTAGAAGAAAAACATTTTCAGAACCCCTGCTTCAACACGACTGGAAGAAAAGGGTAAAATTTAATTTTAGCGAAAGAAAAATGGGGGAAGAAATTAAATATTGATCAATAAATTATCCATTTGAATTTCTGTTACTTCCTCACCTCAGGTCAAAAAAATGTAAAAAGAAAATGAACCAAATCTTTGTTTTCCTTTTTTTTGTTCAAAAAAAGTCATTGACTAGATTTCCTAAAAAAAAAAAGAAAAAAAGATGACTGTTTTATTTTTGAGGAAATATGTTCCTCTCACACTGTTTCATATATGGCAGCTGGACAGACTCGCCTTGTGAGACCCTGCAGTGGAAACACACCAATTATAGCCAGGTGCTGATGGGCCTTGTCGCACCAGATCCTGACACCATGGAAACGCCTATTTGTTGAATGAACAAAGCAAAAATAAGTCTGGTTTGCCACAGTTGAAAACTGTACTCTAGTTTCACTCACAAATCATTGCTGCACTACAGATTATATAATAACATAAATACTCTGCTTCCAAAATTCATCTTTATTCACACTTATGAGAAATTCCTTATAACAATGTCTACAAATACGAACTAAACACACAAATGAGGGGAAGCAACACAAGAGAGGAATAATGCTGTTTTTAGCTAACAACAACAACAACAAACACCGTAATCACTCTCTCACATCTGGAAGAGTCCAAATCCTAGCAGGGAGCTGCCCCAGACTGAGCCAGGCTGAGCCATGCTGAGCGGCTTGCCCCAGCAGGTCCAATACCATCACAAGCAGCGAGTGAGGTCCCAGGGAGCACGCATGTGGAGAGAAGGTCACACAACATGCTGAATCAGCCAAACACCAGGAGCATCCTTCTCCCTGTCTGAAACCACCGCTTGTAGAGCTGACCCTGCTTCACATTCTGGGCATCTCCAGGTTGGACAATGACTGTCTTGGCTTGTTATTGCAATGTTTTCTCTGTGCGACTTAATGCTTATAAATGTATGGAAACATCTTAGTAACATAACATCCATTACTATAACAAAGCAAACATCTCTAAACATTTCAGACTTGTGCTTTTAAATTTGCAGTACATAATTGTGTTATTAATTTTAATTGTCATGTTGTATATTGATAATACAGTTAAGGATGGAAAGAATGGGGTTTTTAATGCTATTGTTACCTATCATTACTTGTTATTTTGAAAACCTAAAATCATCCGTCTGCTCTGAGCAATGCTGGTACCTGTTTTTCAGAAGCCGATGTTACTTGTGTGGTGTTCGGTTTTAGCCCAACCACAACATTAGATAAAGATTTTCCTCCTTTTTGTTGACAAAGTAAAGGAAGCGTACATGGTTTAAATGGTCACTTCGAATTTTGCAAGATTTGTTTTGGCTCTTCATCTGTTGATAAAAGATGTAAACAAAAGGCTCAGTTATGGTCACGCTTTGTGGTGTCCCACAAGACTCCACTGACAGCATGCAAGCCTGAGCAAGCGCTGTAGGCATTTCTTGATGCTGACATTGATACAGTATTCTCCTAAAACAGGTGGCAGTATGCTACATAACCAGTGGAAATGTAGTGAAAGAGAAGCGCTTAATGTCACACAACAAAAATGGCTGCAAGTAATATTGAAAAATTTCTTATCAGCATGATTCTGTTTTTTGCAAAGTTTCAGACTCATAAGAGTAAAAAAATGAAGATGAAACCACTAATGCATCACTGTTCAATGCATCTAAAGTATACAACTAGCTTCAAGCACTGGTCAGAGCAACAATCTAATTTCCCTTGGGGTGCATGTTCAACATACCTGTCGAAGTGAGAAATTAAGCTTTGTCTAGAGTACCAGAGCATTGCAGAGATCTGGCCGTAAATGTATGATTTTGAAAAAACACAAAACAGTTAGTTAAACTGTCCTTTTTACATTGGATTTAGGTGTTTGAAGGGTCTTGGAGAGGTTTTCTGTGGGGCTGTTGGCTTAAACATTGAACCTGACAGCACGTAAGAGTTCCTAGACTGTCTTAAGCATGAACTTTTGTTGGGAGCTTGTGGTGGTTTATCATCATGAAGACAGGATGGGGGTCCTAGGTAAGAGATTGGGGCAAGTGGTTCCAGCATTGATGAAGCTTCACAACAAGATTACAGCCTCAGAACATGCACAACACTAACTTGTTAACTGCAATGCTCTTGGTGGTGCAGTTGCTATGTGCATCACATTCAGGTGCTACTCGGGCTTCAACTAAAATGATCTCACCACTCAGTTGCAACAAAACATCCATGTCTATAAATACATCGCAATAATCTGTTTTTTGGGGATGGTGGGGGATGAAGCCTTTTCCAGCTGTTTCAAGGCAGGAGGCAGGGTTCACCCTGGAGAGGTCACCGGTCTTTCACTGAGGCATTCAACTGTTGCAGTCAACTAAGAATCAGTAAGAGCTAAGAAACACTCATGAATCACTCGTTAGCTAATGCAATGCATTCATGATTTCTTAATATCTCAGCCCCACTAGAATGCTGCCAAGAAGCAGGAAGATCAATAACCTAAACTAACAACAGTTCAAAACTGAAAACAACATCTTTCCAGCACTCAGAAGATACCAAAAATCTTTCTTTGTAGGAAAATGCTCTATTGTTGTGTCAGATGATTTGCATGGTCCACAAACTATATACAGGGGTTGGACAATGAAACTGTAACACCTGGTTTTAGACCACATTAATTTATTAGTATGGTGTAGGGCCTCATTTTGCGGCCAACACAGCGTCAATTCGTCTTGGGAATGACATAAACAAGTCCTGCACAGTGGTCAGAGGGATTTTAAGCCATTCTTCTTGCAGGATAGTGGCCAGGTCACTACGTGATACTGGTGTAGGAAAACGTTTCCTGACTCGCTCCTCCAAAACACCCAAAAGTGGCTCAATAATATTTAGATCTGGTGACTGTGCAGGCCATGGGAGATGTTCAACTTCACTTTCATTTTTCATCCAAACCAATCTTTCACCAGTCTTGCTGTGTGTATTGGTGCATTGTCATCCTGATACACGGCACCGCTTTCAGGATACAATGTTTGAACCATTGGATGCACATGGTCCTCAAGAATGGTTCGGTAGTCCTTGGCAGTGACGCGCCCATCTGGCACAAGTATTGGGCCAAGGGAATGCCATGATATGGCAGCCCAAACCATCACTGATCCACCCCCATGCTTCACTCTGGGCATGCAACAGTCTGGGTGGTACGCTTCTTTGGGGCTTCTCCACACCGTAACTCTCCCGGATGTGGGGAAAACAGTAAAGGTGGACTCATCAGAGAACAACTCATGTTTCACATTGTCCACAGCCCAAGATTTGCGGTCCTTGCACCATTGAAACCGACGTTTGGCATTGGCATGAGTGACCAAAGGTTTGGCTATAGCAGCCCGACCGTGTATATTGACCCTGTGGAGCTCCCGACAGTTCTGGTGGAAACAGGAGAGTTGAGGTGCACATTTAATTCTGCCGTGATTTGGGCAGCCGTGGTTTTATGTTTTTTGGATACAATCCGGGTTAGCACCCCAACATCCCTTTCAGACAGCTTCCTCTTGCGTCCACAGTTAATCTTGTTGGATGTGGTTCGTCCTTCTTGGTGGTACGCTGACATTACCCTGGATACCGTGGCTCTTGATACATCACAAAGACTTGCTGTCTTGGTCACAGATGTGCCAGCAACACGTGCACCAACAATTTGTACTCTTTTGAACTCTGGTATGTCACCCATTAAGTTGTATGCATTTCAATATTTTGAGCAAAACTGTGTTCTTACCCTGCTAATTAAACCTTCACACTTTGCTCTTACTGGTGCAATGTGCAATCAATGAAGACTGGCTACCAGGCTGGTCCAATTTAGCCATGAAACCTCCCACACTAAAATGACAAGTGTTTCAGTTTCATTGTCCAACCCCTGTATTGTACCATATATGTTTTAAATAGTACGTGAGTGTCTGCTTCTGATTCTGGCATTTACCCGTTATTTTCCTTCCAACATATGTAATTTTCAAATACCTTTTTAGACAATCGCTGTTTAAAACTTGTTTTTACAGCAGCTACCTGCAACACATTGCTGCTAATACTAAATTGTATGGGAAGAAGAACACCCTTCTATTGCAAGGCCAGCAACAGGTTGTAATGCACTGCTTCCAACATCAGGAGGCACTAAAGCATTTATCGTTGACGTGTGTCTGCGTTCAGTTTGACAGGTTGGATTTTCTCAGAAAATCAGTTAAACTAGTTTTTAAAATGTTCTATTTTTATCTGTTTTTTTAAATCTTTTTTTATCTTATAAGTTCCATATTAAGTCATATTTTCTGCTCACATATTCGTTTTCAGTTTATCAGAGCGATATTTGTGCACTGGCCAGCCAACATGTGTATGCAGGAGCTGAGTGAAGCTGACACCCCACCCACATGAAAAATTATGGTACATAGACAGAATGGTTAGTGCTTCGATTGTGCAGGTTTGTGCCGTTACAATTTTCGTTTGTGCTGCTATGGTTTATGAGATATTAAAGATTCATTTTTTAGGTCATCCAGAGGTCACCAACACCCCATTTTGCTCCAGTTGAACTGGAGTGGTTTACTTTTTTAGTGCTTCGTTTGTGCTGCTTTTGTTTCTGAGATATTATAAGTTTAAATTTCGGCCAATGACGTCACCAACACCCCAATTTGCTCTCAATTGAACCGGAGTGGTCTGTTTATGAGATATGAGTTTTAATTTCAGAAGATCAAATGATTTCACCTGAATTGATTACCTGTCTGTGCGAGACAACACCACCTTGTGTGGGAATAGATTTCACCAGCTGCAGCCTACCTTGACAGGAACTGATGACGTCTATGGCCTGCGACCGTTACAATGTAATATAACTGTTTATAACATTTGTAACTAATATCTGATGCTGCTCAGCTTGTTGTGTTCTTAAAATGACTTTATGCTTTTGTGTGTAAATTTTTTAAATTAAGTTTGGTTAAGAAATATATTGTCTATAATGTACTTTTACTTTAATCAATAAAATTTGTAATGCATTGTTTTATTTTTACTTTGTCAATCACATTTCTGTTCATAGTTGACCTAATAAATATCATAAAGGTTTATAAAAAAAAAGCGTTTTTTTGTAACTTTATTTATAAATGAACTTCTCACCCAGTGTCTGCTGTGCTTGCAGTCTGCCCCGGATTAGGAGAGATGAATGGATGGATGGATATTGTAGTCATGCATTCAAGTAAATACACAACTGGTAATATAGTTTGACGTCCACACTTTTGATACATGTTGAAATGAAGACTCAGCTAGGCTTTGTCTCACAGATATGACATTAATATTAATTAATGGATGCTTTGGAGCTTCTGTGACCCTAGAGGGCTAAGGAACATTTTAAAAATTGAAAAGGTACTTTCAGTTGCAAGCCAAGTAGTAAAAATAATAATGCATATTTTTTGGTGGCATCTTTCAAGCACTTTCCAAATTTAAAAACAATTATAATAAAACAAACTGAAATGAAGAAATGGCTAAGAAATAAAAGTGAGAAGGCTACCTTGAACAGATGGTTTTTGGGTGGTGATTGGAAGGTTGTAAGTAGTAAGTGTTCAGAGATTGCTGTAGATTGATATGTTTTGGGGCTCCAGACAGATTATGTAGACCAGAATTAATCTTTGATCAATGCTAATCATAGCTTTTGCTTTTTGTATTCTTTAATTATACGCCCCGACAAAACATCGGTAGACAGGAATTCCCTTTTTGCAGTATTCTCAAAAAAGGCCATACTTCAAAATGCCAAAATAGCCACGCCACCTGTCACTGTCTGGACAGATCTGAATCAGCAGCAGGAACACAATATGTCTGCAAAGGCCCTGTATACCTTTGTGAAATTAAACAGACAACAGGCATCTGGTCATCTTTGGAAATTAGTGATCAGGAAAGTGATTCTGAAAGTAGTGTTGACACAGAGTTAGACTCAGGTTGCATTT